>CM031239.1:393059492-393646992 GCA_018340775.1 Taxus wallichiana var. yunnanensis | reverse complement strand
TGATATAATCACTGCAAAACACACAATACCTCCTTGACCTCGTGGCCACATCAAAACATCCAAGGTAAAATATATGCATATAAATCAACAATCATCCATACATAAATTAAATCATCATCTAGGCAAATAATGTTACTATTTTAAAATTCCAACAACATCTCAATTCTATATTTCATCAATACCAATAAGATCACAAGATTAGTTCATTGCTAAATCCTACTCAATATGACGAAAATGTTGAATGTCAAGAATAGATATAAATATTTCAACAACACATCATCATCAATATAAAATGTCTCTCTAAGAAATCCACACAATCATACTATGAATCGAAATCCATCAATAATAAAAGTATCTCTATCGTCTAATCATCATGCTAAGCCAAAATGATACAATAATATCCATGTATATAACCAATAGTAATTGAAATCAAAATGTAATAAGTGTCGAAGGGAAGTGGGCACTACATATATAGGCGACATTATAACAAGATGCACCACGTTAGGCGTGCAATGTTGAATAAAGCATCTCACATCAACCATTTCGAAAGTAACTTCTCATTTACATCCCTTGTGTAAATTGCATCTACTACACAAAAAGAAAACCAACTATAATAAAGTGGAGGCCTTGAAATTTTGGACAGGATTCATTTTAATTATTTGTTTTCTTTATTTCTAGAATCATTAATTTGAAAAATGAGAATAGACGAAAAGAAATCAATTTCCTATTCTTAGAGCAGAAAACACTCTTTATTTGACCTTTCATAACCGCAATATATCTCATAATATCATTATTCGCTCATTCGGAACACAACTACCATGTATATATTAGTAGTTTTCATAATACACTAAAATGTATGCTGACGCATGCCCTTGACATGTTTGGATACGCATCGAATGATCTATTTGATTTAACTTTTTTATATGTTACTCAAAAAATTAATGTAAGTAATGTAGCTACAGTTCATTTCCATAATTTTTGCATCCACTTGCATTATGCGAGCCTCGAGATAGACGTGAGGTATACCTATGTGAAATAAAATATTGATACTTGGAATCTTGCCACTATAATCATAGGAAATCACATCCACACAATCAACCTTCCAATAAGATTCAATGGTTTCATGTGCTCTTCTATAAAATCTTATTTTGGCATAGGTGAGAGGATGTCAATGTAGGTCTAACAATTATTCGATGGGTTCACAGGCCATGCCTTCAAACTCATTTTCATTTACCATTGTCTTCTAGTTTACCTTTTGAGATTACTTTCTTAAAAAAAAATTGATTACAATAATCCGTTAATGTTGAAACAATCAATGATGGCGACAAATAATATTTATTAAATATTTGAAAATGGCATTGTTGGGTTTTTTAGGCTTTATGCTCTAACATAACTTCCACATGGGCTTGATCTATCACCATTATTCTATAGTTTATCCAATTAGGGTCAATTTTAATTGTTTCATTTTCATATCTTCTAGTATTTACGCAATCATCCATTATTGGGTGGCTTTGAATTTTCTCTCCCTTTATAAAGAATCCACATATTATGAATTTTCATGAGTAGCTTCATGCACTGAGACATTCCTTTCTTCTAAGGGCGGGAATAAAGTACGTGCCTCATACAAGAAGAGCTCAACATTTGAGGAATCAACGAACTAAGTATTGTAATTGATATATTTATTGTCAGTGATTTTTTTATGGTTAGATAATCAGGGTGAGAATGTGTAGATGAGAAGAGAGGAAGGTCTAGAATGAATATATTTAAACCATAGTTAAGGCATACTTTGATAGAGAAGCCAACTATACATTGTTTGGTAAATGAAATTGTGCCTCATATGTGGTGATTACAACCTATTTACGGAGGACATCAATATGGTAAAAAGAATATTTTTGTTTAGTCGACATCGCCAACATATTTAACATGTGGTCAATTACGCATGATCCATTGATTTGGGATTCCCCAATTGTTTTTAGCAAAGAGGGAGGAAACTATAAGTCACGTGTCGTTCCTTTGTGAGATGACATCTCCACATTAATCTATTGCCTTTATAAGGTTGCCCCTCATTTTTATCCTCTATTAAAACAAAAAATAATGTAATTGACATGTTTCCTACTCTAGATGTTGTTCTCACCTTTACTATTTCTTGGAATAAACCCTCCTCAGTAATAAGCATGACATAAACATGATATACAAAATCTCCTTTTGTATTGTTTCTCTTGTACCACCATTATCTCTCATCCACTCCTCCCTTTCGGCATATTCATTGCACTACTCAAGTGTGATTGCTAGTTTATTATATGGAGAGGCCTTCATACAATGATAGTCAAGTAGTGTAATGGTCCAAAGTAGTTCACTTTTTATCTTGTCACAAAATTTCATATATATGTGACCATTGCATGGAAATTTGACATCATTTGGTTTTCACATAAATAATTTTCCATTTTTTCTTGAAATAGTCAATAAAAAAATAGTAATATCTTTGTGATATGTTAAAATTTGAGCTCTTTTTTGTTTAATAAATTTTGATAAGGTGACACCATAATAAAATCAAGCTAACCTCATTTACCACAAATCAATAAAAAAGTGAAAAAAAGTATAATTTTGTTAATAATTAAGGTGGTTTGTTATAGGTAAAATAAAATCATACACAATCTTGAACTAGTTTATATGATGATTATATCAAGGGTTTCAAAAAACAATAATTATATAGAAAATATTGCAGACTAATTCCCACCTACCCCGGTTTGCCACCAACCTCAGACTATCAAGCACATCTTTCGATTTTATCTGCAGGCTCAATCAGCATGGAAATGCATTCACTTCCATTTTCAAGCCTTCTCCATGAGATATTTCTACCGAGAAAGATGGTTCTTTTGGGCGACTCGGCTCTACTTACCTGTAATTGGCACATAATCGTAACGATATTCTATTTCATTTATGGAAAGATAAAAATAATGCCATATTTAAAAAATTTCCTATGGATAGAATTTTTGTTGTTACTTAATGAAGTGACAATTCTCCATTGTGTTGCTTCGGATTGAGAACCGAGGCCAAGAAGGTTCGGCTAGAGGTTAAACACTAGTGCTTGCTCGACCATTGCTGCACCCCTTGTGCGGTCAGCCATGGTTGGCTCCGATGCTCCTGCTCATCGCCTCTAATCATCTTGGTCATGTTGCTCTCCCCTCCTCCTTGTGGATGAGGGTTTCACATACGCCACTCTTGAACTCGATGGAGCTCTTCTCCTCGACGACCTTTGGTCCACTCTTTCTCTCGCCATAATCTCCCTCTCGTGGTGGGATTTTTGGTCGCCTTGATGGTTCTAGGTGGTCTGCCCCCACAACAGGACAAATTCTTGCGGCTTTCTCTTGTCATTTCTCCCTCTCAAGACCCCGATGATTCGGAACAACAGCAGCAACAACAACGAGAAGACACCTTTGGATGGGAGCCCATCCCTATTACGGCTCACCCCGGTTCTGGCTAGGGTGATAAGACGGACAATCCTCCTCCTCCACCTTTGGATGCCATGTTTACTACCGCGGCCTAGGCTTCTAGCTCGGCCTTGTTTTTCAATTCTTTTTTATTCGCCCTTTTTTAATTGAAAACTGCACTTTTATAATGTGTTGATTGGCCTCTTTCTCGAAGTCTGCTGGCTCAATTTGATTGTCGTTTTGAGGTGTGATTGTGTTCACCCATCATTTATACAATCAGCATTCTAATTATCTGATTTATCAATAAAAGTGCGCTTATCAATCAGGAAAAAATTATTGTAGAGTGATAGTTGGAATCAACATTTAAAAACGACTAACATTGTGAAGAAATTAGTATGTCTGTTTTGTCGATTATAAATATATAATCTTTAGCCAGATGTAAATGAAATCAATCGAAATAAATCGACAACCCCGTTTTCATTTCATAAATAGATCAGGACTAGAACTCACATTTTTCAACTCCATGCCTTCCATATCCACGCACAAATGGTTTACAAATTTTTTAAAAACCTGTACGTCTCATTTACAAAGAAAAAACTAGCTTTTAACAGAGACAACCAAAAAAGAGCATCGTCCATTTTTCTTTCATTAAGATCGACACCGAAGTCCATGTCGATTTGTTCCGGCCAAACTCCATCATTTCCGTACTGAATCAGATTGGGAGGAAGCCCCAGTTCATCATCTGAAGCGTCTTCCAAATACTGCACATACTTTTCCCCAATTAATGGCTCTCCGAATTCCGTGAAATAAAATTCTTTTTCCTTCAAATCTTCTACACAACTGGTGCTACTTGTTGTAGATTGCGCGTCGTCTGCTATAAACAAATGATCTAATTCATTAAATCTATCCGGACAAAAATACGATCCACCCGAATCCAAAACAGACTCAGAATCGCAAGTTTCCTCCATCAACTGTTCGCCAGTTTTCTGTACACAATCCGATTCCGTACAACAATAAGAAAATGTGGCACATTCCCACATTTTATTTTGGCGAGTTTTGTTTGCGTCGACGCAATCCTTGAGATAATTCTTAGAATGGACTAAAAGGGTGTGTGCGTTAATATTTATTACATGTATTTTATGTCGTGCGAAATCCGTTTAAACAGGTAAAAAATGGACGTTAAACGTGATTCGCATGACAACGTGGGAGGAAAACGCGGAAAACATGTATCTGGAATGTGGATAGTGAAGGGTCAATTCATTTCCTTCTAGAAGTAAATACATCACATGCCATTTTCTTAGGGTCCCTGACTCCGCACATGTGCCTAATGATGCGCACTCATTACTAGCCCTACGATCCTTCTAAACGAGCTTCTTACAGCTTGCCTCATAATTAGTCCACCTCACATTTCTAATTTTTAAACAAATTTTACACTGTGTTATCATAAAGGCCATGTAGGTTTTATCAACCATGTGCGGACTTTATCCTCACGTAATATTTGTAATGCTATTTTAGATAAAGTCCGCGCATGGTTGATAAAGTCTATAAATATGAAACTTGTGCACCGGGAGATCTTTTATTCACGCCATACCAAAGTTTACCGAGCCTAGGAAATTGTGCTTAAGAATTTAAAATGTAATGATTCCTCGTGAATAAAAAAATGAGGTGAAAATGGAAATAATCTAAAGTACTTCAAATATATGTAAATAAAATATTTTATACTAATGATATTTAAGAAGTAAGAAACTTAATACGTTGTATTATATAAGAAATTTACAATATTATTAAATTTACCAAATTTAAAATAATTATCGTTTTCTTTTTAAATTTAGTTTTTTTTTTTGGCTAGGTTACCAAAGAGAGGGCCCTAGCCCATTGTTGCATCACTAGCCCACACCAATCGTGGAACCATCTAAGGATGGGAGTTTTAAGTTTTGGGCTAGCCCATGGATTAAACCACATTATCTGGTGAACAAAGGTTTCATCCGCCCCGACCTCCGTCGCATTGAACACCAAGCCGGATTGGCACCACATCGAGAGCCACCTCCACCATCAAGCAAATCGACCCACCCAAAGCACTACCTAGCCGAGTAATGACGAGCTATAAAGTCACAACCCATAGACTTTACCCCGAGACCTCGCATATATATCACACATTCCCCACCGCCGTGGAAATCAAAATTGAGCAGCCAAAAGTGGTATGTTTCCCTCTCATGGCGAGTGCTGGGACATGTGTCATCACATTGAACATAGGTTTCATGCCTACCCCGACCTTCATCGCATTGGGTAGCCCAAGGATTTGACCCCAAGACCTCCCACATATAGCACACATTCCCCACCGCTAGGGTAAATCAAACGGGCTAAAAGTGACATGTTTCCCTCTCGTGGCGTTGTCGGGACTCGCCTCGTCGCATTGAACACAGGTTTCATGCTTGCCCTTGATCTCCAGCGCATTGAACACTAAGCCGACTTGGCACCACGTTGAGAGCCAACTCGCCTCTGAAGTAGTTGTCCCGCCCGACACTACCTAGCCGAGTAACGACGAGCTATAGAGGTGGCCAACCCATGGATTTGACACCGAGACCTCGCACATATATCACACATTCCCCCTTTGCCGGGGTAAATTGAACGGGCTAAAAGTGGTATGTTTCCCTCTTGTGGTAGTGCTAGGTCATTAGATGCACACACACACACACACACACACACACATCATACGGAACTACATTGGGTCTACGATTTAGTGCAACACTTAGTTAGTAAGTTCACCATTTTGGACACTGAGGACAATCTGAACCCTTCATATACATATTTATTTTTGTAGGGTTTTAATGTTTTTTTTGGGGTTCTATAGGCGATTCCTTAATGTAGGTCTTACAACAACATTCGATGTAGTTTAGATAAAGTAGTGTGATAAGAAGAAAGTATAAGTGAACATCTAGTGAAACCTTAGAGGAGGTTTTCAAACCATTTCCATAGACCATGTCGCATGAGGAACCCCTATCCCTTTTAAGGAGCCTCGGTCCAGTGAGAGAGCTCAAATCTATGTTTTCTCAAGATTTTGTATGATTGTTTCCTCCTTCTATTTACTTAGTTTTCTTTGTGACACAGTCTTGCACCTTCATCAAATCAGATAAGGATTTCCCAACCCCTCTTACACATTAGCGTTTTACGTTTCTAATTACTTAGTTTCTTGGATCACTTTCTTTGTTTATTTAGTTGTTATTTCATCGCTTTGCATAGCATTAGATTAGGCTAGGAAAATTCATTTTAGTTTAATCAAGTACCACCCGCAACACTCATCCTTCTAAAGCTCCGCTCATATTTGTCCCACCACCTATCACTTCTATAGTACCTCCCATTACCTCTAAGGGTTATGACATCATAGAGCGACTTACGAATACACCGGTAAAAATATCTCTTTATGATCTATTTCATACTCCACCATATTTTTGTCATACATTAGAAGCCGCCCTTTGTTTCATCCACATTGAAAGTAATCATTCACTTGTTTCCTTTACTCGTCTCATTCAATCTACCAAAAATATACCACATGTTATATATTTGAGTGATGAGTATATCCATCCCTCCACTCTTAACAATCCATTTCAACATTTTCTTATTCTGCTTCTATTGGTGACATTTGTATTAAAAGTGTACCCATTGACAATATCTCTACTTTAAATCTATGATTTTTATCCCTCCTTACGGAAAAACTCATTATTGATGATCTAATTACTTAATCCTCTTTAAATTAATTCACATACTTGCACATGTATTGGAAATATCACCCTAGTTGTACAAGTTGGGCCTTAAATTGTTCTTATTGTATTCTTCTTTATCGATGCCACATTCTTGTTCAATTTCTCATGTAGTGCATGTTGTTCTATCTACAGTTCATTGACGCATTAAAATATTACATGATGACTATGAACATACCATTTATGTGGAACTTGATGCATTCAAGTTTCACCACATTGACCCCATAACCACAATGCCCATTCCTCCATTGTAGCATATTCCATATCACAATATTACTACATATGATGTTGGTCAATCTAGTGTTCCTACTCCCTCTTCTACTTCTACATGTATTCCATCCATTCCTACTCATACTACTCCCTCTGTTATTTACATGATTTCATATACATGCGTCTTTTACATAACATTTTTACACTGACATACATACATATTTGACTACTTGATTATTTTCTCCCACGCAGTGGTGTATGAGAAACAAGAAGTCAAATGGGGGCAACAACAATAATGACAAAAACATTTTAAAGCAACACAAATGCTTTACTAACCATGTAGGTACACTACACACTATGGAAGCTACACACAAAAATTTCACCTTATGTTCATTTTCATCACTTTTTCTTTACACATTTTTATCTATCATTTCCACGCTCCTCCATATTTTTGTCATTATATGATTTATTATATTCCTTTAGTGCATTTTCTACTACAGTCTTCATGGATATCAGCTACACATTTATACCTACTTTATGTCACCAAGTTTTCCCTCGCCAACATAAAGTGGGGTCAAAATGAAGTCACAAAATCATGCACTTTGGACATTTATTTATCCTAGTCTCATACTAATATTTAAAATGTTCTTGAGTAAAGAAAGTACTAATTAACCCCTATCCTTTTGGCCATCTTGTTTATTTTATTTCATAATTTGTGACCTATTGCACCCATATGCCTAACCATTTTCTAAAATTTTGCATTATTTTAGCCTTAGTTGGGGTGCTTAGATTAGTACTAGGGCACCCATGGGCACCCTGGTCCCACTTAGGGGCACCCCAATCCTTTTAGCACTTTCCCGCCACTTTTGGGCCTCTTCTAGCCATTTTTCATCTTTATCTTTCTTGTGGTTGGCATTTTCGGGGTTAATTACAAAATTAGAGCAAGAAAACCCTATAAATATAAAGTTATGAGACCATAATGAGGGACCTAACATCATTTACTACTATCATTCTATCTAGAGTTACATCCATCTATTGCTTTGGCATACACATAGCTCCATCATCAAGGCACAAGCTAGGACATCTGCATCACACTTCATAGGGGAGGTATTATATTCTATTCCATGCACACATTCTATTACAATTTCTACATTTAGTTATTGCTCACTATTTTACAAAGTGTGACTAGAAGAAGAGCACATAGGGCACAACATGCACACACACCAAAAATACATCCGAGTCGGAAATGTAGTGCAACACTTAGTTAGTAAGCCCACTGTTGTGGCAGATGAGGTCAATTTGACCCATTCATTTCTATATTTATGTTTTTATGGTTTTGATACTTACTTTTGGGTCTTTTTTAAGTTATTCTTCCTATAGAAATAATTGGAGCATTCGGTGGAGTACAAGAAAAATAGTATGATAGATGCGAAGGTTATCATCACCTCCGTGACACTGTGAATACTAGTCCTAGATTTTTTCATAGACCAGGGAGCCTATTTTACTTACCAAAGCACTCATGTGTGCCCCAATCCTCTTCCAAGAGCTCCAAACTATTCACATAACCCGGATATGTTGTCTACAAGACCTCGACACGTAGTTCCTACTTCTAATTTTTCCATTTACTTTATGACACTATTTTACAAACATTTGTTATCAATTGAGTTATTTCCTCTTCTCTCTTGGATATTATGGCTTAGTATTTTATTTTATATATTTTCTTAGATAATTAAAATATTTCTTTACTACATTTATTTACTTTAGTGCAACTGTTCATAGCTAATATTAACTATCTCATACTATGTAGTTTAGCTCTTTTTAGTTAATCATTTAGGTGAACCCAAATCGAACTACATAATCCTAGGATCCCCATTCTTCTTAGGGTTTCTTCATCATGGCTATCTCCATTCATGAATTTTTCTTCTCCATCTTGAATTACGAGCCAAAATCATCAATATTTTACTCACTACTCTAATTCCTGATAACACCCATCCCGATATAGTCTATAACACCTTTGTGGATGCATTCTCTCACCATATTGCTTTCCCATATATTCCTAAGGCAGGTCTTGCTATGTTCGACAATGACACGCTTTTGCATATTATATTTTATATTCAAAATTTTGGTCTAAAACACACCTTTATTGATAATGGATCTAATCTCAACTTGTGTCCTATATCATTTTTAGGTCTCTCCGCTCATGACGTTATCCCATCTAGTATTTCATTATAAGATTATAATGGTTCTATCCATCCATGTCTAGGTCACATTACATTTCCTATTACCGTGGGTCCAAAAACTATTTACTTTGTTTTCTTTGTCATTGATTTCCCAATCTCTTATAATTGTCTGCTCGGAAGGCCATGGCTTCATGCCATGCATTGCATCTATTGTACATCATTGTGTTAAATTTCTTCATGAAAAAATTGAACATTCTATTTCTTGTGAACGTGACTCATTCCAATACCATGATTATGCTCCTAATACTAGTCTTTCTATTCCATGTACTAATACTATCGATGATCCCCAACCTATGGCCGAAATACCTCACTTACCACCACTTGACGATACCATTTTTGTGATAGATGCAATTTCTTCTATGCCACATGCTACTACTACTGATATGATTCCTTATTAGGAGTCTATCCATCCTATGGACGTCGCTCTATCACATTCACCTTCACTTGCACCACCTACCTTAACACGCCCACTATTCACTTGTAAAATTTTCATGAATAACTCATATTGGAAACACATTCCATTTGATCCTACATGTGATGTCACTATTTGTTCCCATGATGGTTTAGCTAATCTTGGTTTGACTTTTGAGGATCTTCATCCTTCCACTCATAACCCTCATCTCTACTATGGCTTTGTCACTATTATTGCTGCTTATGGTTTGCAATTATTTCATCTTATGGTCTACTTATCATGAACCCCTTGTCCTTCTCTACCCACATTAGGGAAATATTGGCTTACTTATATTGGATGCACATTAGATCCGAGTCATAGGAAATTTAATTTCCTATGCCCTTAGGTCGCATTTTTATTTGTAATAGTTTTTTCATGGCTAGTCACAAAACATCACTTGTTGGTATGCACATGGCTGCCCACTTCCTCCATTCATCAATGAGGAGTATGTTATGGGTATGTACAACTTACGCCTTAATGGATCATTACATGATCAACTAGACACTATTTCTTACTAGGTCACCAATGCTTATCCATATGAATTTGACCCAAAGGATGACGATCTTCTTGATGACTTTACATGATATTTTTGGGCACACACACTTGGGGGCATATCACCATACTTCCCCCAATTGTTTCATAGCATAGTTGCATTTTTCCTTCTTCCATTTTCACAAAATTTTAGGTATACTCATTATCATTACTCGATGACAAAATCTTGTGCTTCGGTTCACACTTGAATGTATAGGGATTACTAGTACACTAAACCCACACAATGCACCATAGGAGGTACACATTGAACTTAATCATACATTATGTGCCATTCACCCTACATTATGCTACAACATTTTGACATTCACGTATTCACACATCCTACATTATGATAGTCATCATTAGGCATACACCATTATCTACATGTCTTATATCATACACTCCTTATCCTACATATTGCACTATCCATTTTTATACATACCATACATATTACATCATATCTGACTTTCACACATATTCTACATGGTATACTATTCTTCATCATATAGGATTCTAGCACTACATACATTACATGTCGTCTTATGAATTACACCTTACACATTCTACAAGTCTAAAATTTCATCCTACATACTTTCCAATCATCACATGGTTGACTTCCATCTTATACATACACTACATTGTCTTCTACGCACTCCACTCACTACCGATGACACACATTAGTTCCTCGGTCCATACTCGACTGTCGAGGGTTTACAAATCAAACGGACCTTACACATTTACTACTCAACCTTTCACCATGCCACATTAATTGGCTATTGACATACAATTTAGGCTAAGTAGTCACCTATTCCATCCTTTTGTATTAGTCTACACCTTAGGTTACATCGCAACTCCATATTATTCATCTAGTAGTGACATACTCTTTAGGTTAAATAATAACCTATTATATCAATTTACAGTGGTCTACACCTTAGATTATATCACCACACCCTCCTTATAATTTGTCATGATATACGCTTAGTTCTAAATCATCACTCATATGTTCATCCTATAGTGATATATGCTTAGACTAAATCATCACTTATACGTTCATCTAGTCATGATATACGCTTCAGCTATAAGGTTCACACACATCATTGTTAGGTTGCATCTTATCATTACACCTACACATTCCTCATAGCGCGTTAGATACAACACACACTACATGACCATTTCTCGATGACACACTCTCGTTTATAGTTAATTCTTGAATGTTGGGGGGGGAAATAAAATGAACCTCATTGCATGCATTTACATCTACTCGGGGGAACATGACTCCTACCACTCCATTTTGCATTCCATTTCATACATCCACAACATGTTCATATTATGGTTTCTTATACTTTTGCTTACTTTTGTTGTTCATGATCACTTTATTACAAATGCTAGTTAGAATAGTTCTATGTCATTTATCTATATCATCCACACATACGCGTTCACACCTTTTTATAGTTTGTGATTACGAGATACAAGTCTCTTACATACGACATGGATAATTTCCTTCTACCCTTCCTACACTGGTCACTAGGGGCATCCATAGATTCATCTCTTCTAGGTGTTATTGTTTGATTTTGTACTTAGCATTTTACACTACTTGATTATACACACATTTTCCATACTAGCTATATTTCTAACATGCTAACGAGTGCTTCATGTACACCATTTTTATGCGGGATATTTGTTTCCATAATTGTTTGGTTACATTGTCTATTACTTTTTTTTTATTGTTTACGGGCCTTGCCCTATGTTTGGTGTTCAAACTTGTTTGTTATTTGCGGCCATGTTGTCCTTGCGTGTCTTACAACATTATGAGTGATGTCCCATGTTTGCAGCCTGTTTTATGGGGCTTACTTTTCTTTTGGTGTGTTTACATTACTTTGTTTGGTAGCTTACACACTATTTGCATAACTTATACACTATTTTCTACATGCATGCATGTTTACACTTGTCTTTGGCTAGCCTTCTTGTTTGTGTGTGCCTTGGTTTTTACCAAACACTTTCTAGGGTTACAACATACATGCGGTTGGTCCTCTTTTGGGGCCACATGTCTCCTATCAGCGATGCCGCATGTGCCCCTAAAGAGGGGGGGAATCATTTGGGGGTTTATACTAACACAAAATATTTACACCGGTTTACTTTCGTGCAATTTCCACCTTGGCATTGTGGGTTACATACAACGAGTGGGTTCAGACTAGTCTATGAACCCCATACACAACAAATTTTATAGAACATGGTGTCCTTAGTATTTTTGGGAAGTTTACATTGTTGGAGGTTACAGTGGGCGTGCCACTCTACACTATTTCGCCGGTGGCATCGGATCACCCAAAAACTAGGAAATAATAAAAATATCTACACATAGTTCAAGGAAGCGAGTTAGAGCTTGGAGGATACGAAGAATTTCCTCCTGCACTTCTTCATCCTATGGCATAAGATCGCCCCAAAAAAATTCAATAAAGTATATCCTTCTACACTTTCTCTCTTGACATGGATCAGGTGCACATGTTCCATTTACATTTACATTTAAACTTTCTATTTAGAGTTGCATCTTTTACATAATGGTTTTACACTTACATACATACAGATTTGACTACTTGATCATTTCCTCCTTGAAGGTCTAACTAAATGAGAAACAAGTAGTCAAATGGGATCAATAACAACAACAACAACATTCTATGGTAGCACACATGCTTTACTAACCATACAGGTACACTACACACTGTAGTAGCTACACACACACATTCCGCCATAGGTTCACTCTCACCACTTTTTCTTTGTGCATTTTTCATCTATAGTTTCTATGATCCTCCATATTTTTTTCATTCCACACTTTTATCTAGTCCTTCGCAGGTTTTCTACTACACTCCTCACGGACATCAAGTAAGCATCTCTATTTAGTTTATGTTATCGAGCTTTCCGCTCACCAACATAAAGTGGGGGCAAAATGTAGTCAAAAAATCATGCACTTTAGACATTTATTTATCATGGTCTCATACTACTATTTAGAATGTTCTTGAGTGAATAAATTACTAATTAACCCCCATCCTTTTGGCCATCTTGTTTATTTTATTTCATAATTTGCGACCTATTGCACCCATATGCCTAGCCATGTTTTGACATTCCACATTTTTTTAGCCTTGGTTTGGACATCGAGATTAGTACTTGGGGTGTCCATGGATGTCTGGTCTCACGAGGGCATCCGATCCTTCTAGCATTTTCCTACAATGTTGTTTGCCTCTTCTAGGTATTTTTCATCTTTATCTTTCTTTTGGTTGGCCTTTTTGGGGTTAATTACGAAATTAAAGTAATAGAACCCTATAAATATAAAGTTATGAGACCATAATGATGAATCTAGCATCATCTACTACTATCACTCCATTTGATTTGCATTCATCTATTGCATTGACATCCACATAAATTCATGATCAAGGCACAAGCTAGGACATCTCGCATCACATTTCATAGGGTGAGGGATTCTATTCTATTCCATACAAAAATTCTATTACATTTTCTACATTTATATATTGTTTGTTATTTCAAAAGTATGGTCGACAAAGAGCACCTAGGGAACAACATTCAAACATACACCAAAACTACATATGGGTCAAAAATGTAGTGTAACACATAGTTTGTATGCCCACTGTTGTGGTAGATGAGGTTAGTCGGATCCATTCATTTGTATCTTTATTTTTTTGGGTTTTGATACTTCCTTTTGGGTCTTTTTCAGGTTATTATTTCTCATGGAATATTTACAAAGCATTTGGAATAGTACCGAAAAAATAGTGTGACAGAGACAATGAATGTTATCATTCATCTCCAGAGCTGTGAAGACCACTCTCGAGACCATGGTGCCTATTTTTCTTACTAGAGCATATGTGGGCACCCTATACTTTCTCATGCACTCCATTCTAGCCAAATTTCCCGGATATGTCCTCTCATGGGACCCCGACATAGTCACTCTCGCTTCGATTTGTCCATTTAATTCAGCAACACTGTTATACAAGCATCTTTTATCAACTAAGTTCTTTCTTCTTCTCCACTGCACATTAGGGTTTAGTATTTCATTTTATATATTTGCTTAGATAATTAAAATATTTCTTTACTACATTTATTTACTTTAGTACAGCTGTTCATAGCTTAGATTAACTATCTGTAATACCTCATTTAGCTCATTTTAGTTAATCAATTTACCCCTATGCATACTACTTCTCCACCCATTATGACTCATATCAGTTCTACATTTGGCTCCATTCCTACCAATATCCTTGTTAGTTATATTGAACAAGACAATGTTAGCACCGATGATTCCGATGATGAGGATTATGTCGTAGAGCTTAATGATGAGACATTGCGCAAACTTAACTTTACTCCCATTGAAATTGATGAGTCCTGCTTCCAGGATACTATTTTTTTATTGGTCCTAGTGAATACCAATTCAAGAAGACAACTCCTTCCACTAATTCCATAATAATTTTTCAAGGGACTATACATAGATTAAACATTCTATTATCCACCGCATCTCCCCAAACTCATTTTGTTCCACACCACTGATCATTTCACATGCACACCATTCATCCTTAATTCTTATTGGCCTCATATTCTATTTGATCCTACTTGCTTTTAAGACTGTTCACATGCATGATGTCTTTTCTTGGCAAAGATTTGTACTTGATGATCTCCTTCCATCACCTCATTCCACTCACATTTATCATGGATGTGTATTCATTATTGTTTCTTATGGCCTCCGCATTTTTCATTTTTATAGTGTTCCTTTCACGCACTCCTCGTTCCTCTCCACTCACACTTGGATAATCTTATCTTGATTACATTGTGGCACAATGGATCCAAATCATAATGATATTACATTTCCCATGCCTTTCAGCCACATCTCTATTTCCAATGACTCATTTTTTGGCTATACTCAAAATCTAACTCATTGGTATGTGCACAATTGTCCTTAACTTCCTTTTACTAATGAATATTATGCAATGGGCATGTATAATTAACACCTTGCGGGATCTTTATAACATCTAACTCACACTATTGCTTACTACGTCTTTAATCCACGATTCTATTTGTTACGATCCCGACACATTCGATGATCATCTCAATGATTTTACTTAATCCTTCTCTACATTACACACTTAGGGGGAATCACAGTTTCTTCCTCTCCCCCTCACAAAAATATAAGGTGACTAATCTACTATCATGTTCCCCTGCTTCATTCCTAATATTTTTAGTAGTCTTACACATATTGATACATACCTTGTATCGTCATTACCTTATGATGCCTTTGTAGATCCACAATTCATACTCAAGCTCTTGAGGGTCTAAATCTAAAATGAACCTCACATTACTCATTCACTTTTCACCCTCTATGCTTTGCATGATCTATATTTCTAGCACACATTCTCGAACCATTTACCTATGACACACTCTATTTCCATGGTTCGTAATCGAATTCTAAGGGTCTAAATATGAAATAAACCACACCACATTCACTTTTCATGTAAGGTGATTCATGATCTATCTTTCTAGCGTACATTCTCAAACCATTTCTGACGACGCACTATCTTTCTATGTTAATACCTTATTGTTGAGGGGTATTTTAGAAATGAAACACATCTCTTCCACATCTGATGGGAGGCACAATTATCATATCACACTAAAATATTGCATACTATTACATCACACTCATACACTACATTTACATATCTTCGTTGCACTTAGTCTTGCATGCTTATACTACTTACATGATGCAGTTTTCTTACTATGCTAGTCAAATACTTAGTATGTGATTATCTTTCTATATACATAGATGTGTGATCACTTGATATTTTAGAGTGAATATAGACATCTTACAATTTTTCACATGATGCAATGATGACTAGCACTGTATCCTTTTCCAGTCCCATTGAGACTCTTCGGTGCATATACCTTTAGTATAGTCACACATTATGAGTTCTATTCTTTCATCATTTTGTACTTCTAATTTCTAGCACATTACTTTCCATTAATACATACATGCCTTCACATGCTATATAATTTTCTAATATGCTAATGGGTGCTTAATGTGTAGCATTTTCTTTGCGAGGACTATATGTGACCATGGATGTTTGATGCACTTTTCTTGAAAGCTGTTTTCCATTTTATTATATTTATTTTGGGATATAACCTATGTCTTGTATGATTATGGCTGCTTCGACCGTAATTGTCTTGTGACATTTTGAGTGACGTCTCATGTTTGAAACCCTCTTTTTGTAGTCTATCTTACTTTCACACTTTCTTGTTACATTCTCTTCTATTATATGCTTGCTAGGTTTTCTACTAACACATGTTATGGCCACTTTTTTGCATTTGCTTTGGTTTTACCATACACATCCCATACCCCCTACAAGTACATGCTTCAAATTAGCAAAAGGTCTTCTCTTTGGGAAATAAACTCCTAAAATCTTTGTATACACCCCAAATGAGTAGGGAATACATTGTGTGAAAAAGTCACCCATATAACAACTTATAGCTATATTACATATCCAAAAATACAAAATCAACATGGGAACACAATCATAGAACAACCCAGAAGATGACTTAGGACTTCAACATAACATAGACACCAACGCTCATACTCACACATTAACACCTAGGAACATATGTCCACCCCTGAGCGCTAATGTCCTTGTAGCAAACACAATCAACTTATCGATCAACACAGTTTATAAAAGACTTCAAAGTAGTGTCATGAGTTACAGAACAATATTCTTGTTACTGAGAATGCATGTAATCTCCTATAATCCATTTCCATTAGAGCAATCAATATAATTGGGACTAATCCAGGACAACATGAATAAAATTGGATCATACCATATGTAGTGGTGCTTATTAGGAAGATTCATGGATGGAGAGTAAAAATATACCTCTCTCCCCAACACTTTCTCTTTGGCATGAGATCACCTAAAAACTCACACTTGGTGTGAGATCACCCAAAAAATCGCTATTGGCATGAAATCACCCAAAAACAAACTATACACATCATTCTAGGACATTTTTCTATCCTTTACAATTATAGACATCAAGTCTATCCTTAAAAGAAGAAGCAACCATAAGCTACAACAACATGGTACAACACATACAATTCACCCCTAGGGTCACTTTACCATCTTAGTTTCCATGCTTCACTTGTCCACTTAGCATGCATTTCATCGCATTCTCTATAAGATTATAAGGTACACATATCTTATCTACGTTATGCTATCGAGTATACACTCATCAACATAAAGTGGGGGAAAATGTATACACAAAATCATGTACTTGGGTACATTTATAGGTCCAAAAATTATACTAGCATTTATATGATTCCTATGAAATAAAACTAGTGGTTGATAACTATCTTTGGCTTCATTTCTAATTTTCTTCTTTTCTATTTTTGTCTATACAACCTAAAACCCAATCGTGAATTTAGTGATTTATCTTCTATAGTTTTTGACACAACCTCTTAGACAGAAAGTAGCGACCATGCGCTCATGTCCCCCGAGCAC
The DNA here is from genome assembly GCA_018340775.1 of Taxus wallichiana var. yunnanensis. NCBI lineage: Eukaryota > Viridiplantae > Streptophyta > Pinopsida > Cupressales > Taxaceae > Taxus > Taxus wallichiana. Next base: position 393,628,839 of record CM031239.1, on the reverse strand, counting down.
CACCGACCCTTTTTCACCTTACTCACTCCTTTTGGTTCTCTTTTATCTTTTGGTAATTGTTTTCACTTATGGCTAACCCTTCCATTAACACATTCTCGTTATATTTCTACATCATTATCAACTAAAACTTGTAAAATGGCATCCTAGGGCACAATTTCTACAAACAATCACCAGAACTACATGGATTCTAAGATTTAGTACAATGCTCGGTCATAAATTCACTCTCAGGGTGTCAGTGAGGGTTAGTATGAATCTCCATTCTACATTTTACTCTTTAGGTTTGATGTGGTTTATGGTCTTCTACATGTGGACATATTTTTCAAAGGTTACGGGAACCTTCAATGATCATAGTATGAACAATAGGAAATGAATATAGAGAAACTATGTCACTCTTGTAACACAACAAAAACTAGATTAAGGGATTTTATGGAGTCACAAGTGCAAGATCCATTCATCGTGCCCACGCACCCTTGTCCCACGGTGGGTGCCCCTACCTAACCTTTTTGTGAGTTACAAAATTTACAAATATTATTTAGAATGTTGTTTACATCATTGTTATCATTTCTCCCTCGCCTAGATCAGTTCCATATTACACAAAAATCAGGTAAGTTATTCTATTTACCTCTCTTGTTTAGGGTTTCATATTTTAAATTTTATCTTACTTGTGTTATTTATGAATTTTATCATTTATACATCAATTACTCTACACTACTTATATTTAATTCATTAAATTAACTCACGAGCTAACTCGTGATTCAAATGCTAATGATGTGTGTCAATCCTTAACATTAAAGAATGTCAATCCGGGGTGGTGTCAGAAGGATGTATGCAAAAGGAGAGAGATATCTCCGTAAATATTCCCTTAAAACAAAATTCATCCTTGCAAGAATTAAAAAGAACACATGTAGAAAGTAAATTCACACTTGCACGAAATTAAAACAAACTTTGTAGGAAAGGAAACACATTGCATAAAAGTAAATTAATAAATGGAAAATAAAGACAAAAAACACCTATAGGCTTATAATAATGTACAAAAATAATAATTACAAGGTTAAAAAAACATAAAAAATACAACAAAAATAATTACAGATTATAAAAATAAACATAAATATACAAGTCCATCTTCCTTTGAATGAGTGGCCAAGTCATTCCTCGAAGAGGATTTTAATCTTCATTATGTATATATGGATGGAATGGAATCTTATATCTAGTTAATTATAAAAATGGCGATTACATTCAAAGGTGTGGGAGGTTACATCTGTAATTCCATGCTTCCATCCACCTCCTTATTTTCAAGAATGTGTCTTTATCAACTAATATTGCAATCTATCCAGAAAGCATCAATCTCTAAAAATATGGAGAAAGATTATCTAATTCTAATAGCAATTTGATGCTCATGTTTTATTTGTGAGAATCACTAATATTGATTCTTCTTTATATTACAAATAAAATACTTATAAAAATATCGATTTTAGAACAAATTCAAAAATTAGATAACTATGCAACCCTTGGAATAATTGTCATCTTTGCAATTTTATTATTCATACTCATAGCTCTAATATCCAACTCCAGATCTATACTAATCACCTATAAAGTGATCCCAATGAGACACTAAAGTATCCCAAAGAGACTCTAAAGTGAGTTGAGACACTCTGAAGTCAATGAGACACTCTTAAATGAGCTAAGACATAACACTGAAGCAAGTTGTGATAATCCAAAGCGATTTGGATCATTTTAAGAAGAATATGAAGTGAATTAGAAGACTCAAGAAGAGAATTAGAAGACGGTGAAGTGAATTGGAAGAATCTAAAGTTAATTCAAGCATTCTAGGAAGACTTGAAGCAACATTGAAATGGCAATAACTTTTGTATGCAAACTTGAATAAACAAGATTTTTTTTAAATTACATAATTTTTCGAGACGAAAATGAATATGCAATAATATTTAGGTTTGAATATATTCTTGATGATTGGTATTCACTTGTTTCCCAATCATATGCTTAAGGATCCATTCATAGAATTGCTAAACATTTCGAGATCCAGTGAAAGAACCTCTAGAGCTAATACACTAACAACCTATGGAGATGATATGAGATATTTTGAAGATCTTCCAAGGATAGTTGTAGTTGGTGCTTAGTGCTCAAAATTTCTTATTCAATGATGATAGAAAAGTATGAACTACATATGTACAAATTGACATCTTTTTCCCAGTAATCATTAGAAATACATAACGAAAGATAACAATGAATTATAAACAAATTACCATGATATATACTCTCTATTTCATGCTAAATAAACCATAAGGTCATAGATTACACTTAGATAAAATTTATGTATGGAGAGAAACACAATGCCAAATATTGTATAAAATGTGCTATTTCTTGGGCTCATCATCAACGATCATAGATTCTCATTCACTAAATGAGACTATTAAATAAGTATTACTTGCTACCAAGCCTCAAGTTCCTCGTTATATCAAAGAAGTGCAGTAAAAACTAACTACATCACACTTGGAGGAATGCAAGGGAAAACGATTGATTTGGGATCTTAGGATTTCAAAAATAAACAGTTTGGAAGTTTAAGAATTATTGAGCTGAAAATTGCTTAAGAACAAGTAGTTGTGTGAAGGGAGGACTGGAATTTCCCTCTTTAACACAAGCTCCCATACGCAACCCTTTTTTCCCTAGTTTAATTCCGAGGGGCTTAAGTGAAATGCAAGGGAAGTACTTTATCGTTATATTGTTAAGCTACTTTATTAAGGATATAAATAATTGTAAGAAAAATAATTTTAAGTTATAACGGTTAATCGAGAAGGGAAAAATGTATAATGATACAATACAACATGGAGTAGTGGGTCATTATAGAATAATATAAAGTTGGTTAGTTGAATTAAATAACGTCCACCCAAGACATGGAGTGGTGTGCCATGATAGATGAAGACAAAGGTGGTTACTTTAATGTAATAAATTGCACCCATCACATGGAGTAGTGGTGACTTTAATAAAGTGCACCCACCACATGGAGAGACCCACATGGAGTAGTGGTAAGCTTAATTTAATAAGGTACACCCACTACATGGAGCTTCCCATAGGGAGTAGATAAAACTATAAAAGAAGATGAAGTGGGGCTCATTTAAATCTTCTTGATTTACAATTTTCTTATATGAGAGAGCCTTTTTGCTTCTTTTTAGCTATTAAAGATGAAACCCCTTTAGAGCAAACTATGAGGGATAAATACCTCAATAGCAATAATATTTTAAGATGAAATCCCTCCAAATCTGCTCTTGGTTGTCTCATTGAAAGATTACATTGGGATACATTTAGATTTCTTTGATGCACTATCTATTTTCAGTCATTTTAAGCTAGGGTATATCAGATTTGCATAGTTTTGAGTGTGGAACAACCACAAGAATCCGTGTTGGATAAGCACAAGGTTTGGTGATTTTGATCCAATGGCTAAAACACCATACCTTGGAGGGATGTTATACCATATCTATGAGTCTACTTGTTGTTAGCATAAGTTTAATTAAATAAATCATGTTGGTGGCTTGGTTGATCATTTCCTTAAAAATATTTCTCATGCTTTGGATTCATCTGGTTTTTGATGAAATTGTAACAATTTACTTGTTATAAACAAATTAGTTTATTGTACTTATTATCACAAATTTTTAGTTTGTTATCTATTCGATTTTGTGCAATATCCGTTATTATAATTTTGAGCCCGAAAGGAACATTACATATATAAAAGATGTCTAAATGTATCTTTTTCAAAGCATCTATTCTACTTATGTCTTAGTGATAATATAAACATATTGAAAATGATATCTCTAAGTGTCTTCTATATAGATTTATCTAAGATTATTATATTAATAGAATCCAAAAAGATATTGCGTATAGATTTAACATATAATATATAATATTTCATTAATATGTAACATATATGACATTAAATGATGATAAAAGAAGTATTTGAAAATCATCCAAATGCACAATATACTTAAAATAATATGACAAATACATAATTATTTAATATTAAATAAAACATATACATTATATAAAATGAAAAATTCATACAATAAAATTCTTAATAAGTAGATCACATTATTTTATCCTTTACGGACTTGGTTCACTCTTCCTTTAACCTCTTGTTTTAAAAGTAATTCTTTTTCTTCTTTTAATCTAATTTTTGCTACATTCCCACATTTTGTGTGATGAATTTTGCTTGCGTCGAGGCTCTCCTCCACACAATTCTATCTGCATAAAAAGGGTCTGCTGGGTTAATATTTATTTAATGTATTTTATGACGTGTGAAATCCGTTTAAACTATAAAATAGACATTAAATGTGCCTGGCTTGATCACGTGGAAGGTGAAAGTTATAGAAAAACGCGGAAAATATGTATACGAATAGTGATCGGTCAATTTATTTCCTTCTAGACTTTAATACATCACATGGAAATTTGGAATTTTGCCGACCAATAATTTTCTTTCCACGTTAAGCATTCGGTCACAAGACTAGCAATTGCACGAGGAATGTGCAATGGGGATGTGAAAAAGGGATAAGGAGGGGAATTTATATTGATGTAGGGAACGAGCCATAGGAGTGGGAGTCACAAACATTAAACATCTAAGATTGTTCTATCTATGCATCACTTTATCATATCAATTTCATTCATATTATTCGTGCGAGCTCCTTTGCGAGATAAAGAAGAGAAACTAAAAGCAAGATAATTCTATAGACTCCAACATGGAAATCCAGCTGCATTTCTTGCATATTATAGTACTCTATATCCCAACAATGTTTTTAAGCTCGATTAATTACAAAAAATTAGGCAAAGTGCAAACAATCATTGGTAGTTGAGGCCCTTGGTGGGTCTTATGAATGGAAAATATTATTTTATCAATCAATCAATTTTTTTTTTTTGCATGGACGACATACAATTTTTTTTTTTTTATTCACTAGAAATAGGTCTTTGATTTACAAGGACATTTTTTCCAAATTAAGACAAGTGGGAAGCTTCCCTATATAAAGACATAAATATTCATCATCACCAACCCCTCAATAAGTAATGGAATGACTTCTAATAAAAACATCAAAGAGTACCATGTAATGTACAGGCATATATAAAAAATCAAAATGTTTTGGATTTCAGTCATCTTGAATGTAAATGCAGCCCCATAAAGAGGTGACACAAAGATAGACGGTGGCAAAGAAATTTATGACATCAATGATTATGAATCTAATTCCTTGATATGCATTTTCTAGTGAAGATTAAAAAAGTATTTTAAATTTATTTCAAATTATAATTAATTACACACGACGAATATTTTTAAGGGACACATAATAGGTAGTACATCCACAATGTTCATTAAAATATTTGTAATCTTTAAAGATAAAAAAATTCTATTTTTGGTGGCCAATGGGAACCCAAATAATTAAATCTATGTTTAATATCAAAATCCTCGCCATTCAAGAGTTGGCACATATTTTGTATAGCTAAATGTTAGCAAATGTTTTTTTAAAAGTAATTTACATAATCAAAGGACTCTGGAACTTTTGATGAAGGAGTTAAGCCACAACTTAACCATGGCCACCTGCAAGAATTAACCGCATGATAACCTTTGTAACACTCGGAAATTTCCGCACAAAACCCAAAGATTAGTTAGGAAAAAAATACGAAATATATATTTTGTTTAAACCAAGTTATAACAGAATACCTTCAACTAGATTTAATTTAATTCATGGTCAATAATTCCTTCATTTTAATTAACAAACAATTAATATTATTTTCATCCAACATTACGGGCTTAAATCCCCTTCCAGGGTTCTCATTAAATTTTGTTAATTAACCCTTACAAGCCATTGGCTAAAGTACCCTTATTGCATTATTTATTTAATATTCTAGGGCTAAGTCTAAACTTACCCTCCCATTAAATTAATCACAAATAAATTTAATCCCTAATATATAAAAATGTTTTCTAATTACCATTGAGTAAATTTGATTTAATTAAATACAAGAGTCAAAGGCTTTTTAATTTTAAAAGTCACCATTGACAATTTTTGCACTTGTGTAAAAATGGGCAACTCAAAACTTTTAAAAGTTTCTTAGATTGGTTAGTTATGAGTCTGGTTATGTTTGGGAAAGCCACCTTTGATTGAGATATAGTTTTTAATTATTTGGTTCTAGACATACTTGGAAGTCATTTGAATCAAAACTACAACTTGGGTACAATTTAAGGATGCCATTCCTTATAGATGTAGCCATTCCATTTAAAACCTTTGTCAGAACTATGCAAAAGTTGTAGAAAATCATTGTAGGGCCCTAAGGAAGGTAGGAAGGGAAACATGTATCAGACATGATGTTCTGAAGCTACGAGACAGTGGCGATTTTGAAGCACAATTTACAGTCTTACAAGTAGTTTGCATTTTCGAGTGAGCGACAATAAGGTACACTTGATCGTTTACTTATTTCTATGATTAAGTGAATTATTTAAGTGTTTTGAGTTGTATAAGTTCATTCATTATCCATACAAATAAAAGAAAGTACAGAAAGGAAGGACATACATCTCATAACATGAAAATATTTTCATTTATTCATGAGGAATAATAGTACATATTTTTCTCACACAAGCCACGAGAAATAACTGAAAGGAAAATCAATGCATATATTTATGAAGCTGAAAATGTAAAGAGGTAAAATAAACCCATCATTGCCTCAAGGGAGTGTTCTTCTCTTTCTAAAACTATTGTTCCAACTATCCACTGCAATTGAATCACAGTACCTAAGAAGGAAGAAGCAAATGATCATCAATACTAAGCTCACAATTTAATTTAACTCCTTATACTTCCAACTTCATAAATTCATGCATTCAAAAGTGTATTATCAGGTGAAGCAAAAGAATCAGATTTTAGAGGCTGAAGTCGACTAAAATGAGATAAAATTGCATCTGAAACAGAATGAAAAAGAGTACATAACTATAAACATACAAATTTCCAATAGGTCATCATTGGTGTTAAAGTGGGGCTATTAGCCAGTACAAAACTTCATTTCTACTCCCAAAATGATTAATGGATTATAGCTATTATTTTGAGATGGAAGATTCCAATAATAACGAGAAACCAATTACATTCAAGAACTCATCTCAAAAGGAATTTCAGTTTTCAAGTGATCTTAGATTGGAAAAGGATTAAAGCAAGTATGCTCAAAGGGGTGCTACAAAATTTTCAAAGAATCAAGTTGATCTTGAACAATGAATTACAATAGATAAAAGATTACCTTGAATGGAAATCATCCGAAAAACCCTACACAATCATTCAAGATAAAGCTAATAAGAGAATCATAGAGACCATGATGATGAAATATAGACCAAATTCAAGTAAACGAAGTTGTTTTTTTACGACACCCATTGAAGATAAATCAAGCTCAAACCAATATTCAAAAGCCACTTACCTTGTTACAACGAATGAGCTCGAAGTTTTCAAACATGGCAAAATTAACACCTAGAGCTCGGTAAATGTACGAGAACCAACTAAAAATGGACATTATTTTGCGATAGAATGCTTCTTAAAGATCGAAGCAACGAGAAAAAGTTGCCACTTTGAAGACCAACTCATAGAGATCAAGAATAACATAGATCTAAGCTTCAGAACTCAATAATGGCGGCCAATAAAGAAACTAGAGATTTCAAAAGCATATAGAGCCGAACAACAAAGATATAGATTCACTTGAACACAGAGAAATATTTACATAGATTGAAGCCCCTCAAAATGAGCTTGAATAGAAATAGAAAGCTCCATGAGAAAGCTCAGAAGTGAACATTCATGGTGGCACGGGAAAATCGATTAGATCCACGAAGAACGCCAAGTAATAAAGCTTGAAGGATTCATCCGTGGCTCTTGTTAAAAAATTACGAGTTCATTTAGCTCAACTAGAGCTCAAGAATGAAAATATGAAAGATTAGGGTTTTGAGTGTTTTACTCATCAATGATCCAAAGTAACCTAACTCACTCTGAGTTAATGATCAGAGGATCAAAGACTATAAATCAACAAGTATAGAGATCGATGTTCCCAAATAGTTCATCAAAATTGATGCAAAAGTCATCCAAATGGAGTGGTAGTTGACTTAGTCAAAATTTAAAAAATTTCAAATTGTAAAATTTTCATCCGCAAGACTCGAGGCCCAGGAAGGACACATGTCGTCACCAAAGTGGAAGCAGAGAAATGGAGGTCGGGATTCATTTAGGTTTTCAAACCTTGAAAATGCAAAAAGTTAAAATTTCCAAAGTTTCTCGCAAGCCCAAGTCTCCATGATGAGAAAGTCAAAGCCGCGGGGAGAAGTCAAAAATTAATTCTATAGAACATTGGCGGAGTGGTGGGGTTTCGTTAAAATTTGAGACTTGTTCACAAAAAGGTTAAAGCTTCAAGTTACCCCGAAGGCGTGAAGGTTCGCAAAGGACTAAAAGGTCACAAAAGGTCTGAAAGTCCGCCAAAGGAGTTAAAGATCAATGATGCGGGTCCATCAAGGATAGAGATCGGCGGTGTCGATGAAAGACCAAACACGACTAGAGTTTGAAAACACATATACATGGCGAGTGGACAAGTAAACCCTAGTTTGGTTTGAGTTAAAATGCCACAGAAAAATAGCCAAGGGTTGACTCATCATGCGAATGGGATAACCCACGTGTCCATTAAATAATCATTGCAATATTGACTAAAGTCGAACTATAGTATATGCTCTAAATAATATGAGTGTCGACCAAATCATGCTAACAATGATCACCAAAAAGGTGATTCTTCAAACCATATATTATCCAATGTACAAAGGTGACAAGTGTATACGTGCATATATTTATCACAAAGGTGGCCAAACTCAAATGAAGACAAATCCATATATCAAAGGGTGGTCCCCACATGAAGCTATCACATACATAGCAGTATTTTTGCATGCCTCCACAACAAGATAGAATAAAGAAGAAAATAGAGTTGCATGTTCATGGAGAGAAACTTTCCTAGCAAGAAATCTAATTTTTAGAAAATTATTCACCCTTCTTTCTTAAAAATAGAACACTCAACTTCGGTTTGATGTATCGTAACCAAGGCTATTAATGCCTATTTGTAATTGCATGTTCTATTTTTATTCCTTTAACTATTATTAAATAAATGATAAAATTAAATGCATGGGCGAGTACAAGCCTTAGGATATTTTTTTGGAAAGGTGGGAAAATTATTTTTGCTATATATTGTGTGCCCCTTAAAGCATAGCGGGGGGACTTACAGAGGAGAACTTCTGGAGGAAATTTTGGATATAGGAGTAGTGAAGCAATTTTTTCTAGTTTTTCCCTACGAATGTGAAGTATTTTACGTCTTTCAAATTATTTGCAATCTTGTGTATGTTTCTATTAGTCTTGTGAATGTAAATTCCCTGATTAATCATCTTACCCTATTGCAAAATTCAGTAGTTTCTACATGATATTAATGTGCATGTTTAGCTTAGCAGTATTGTTGTGATAATCTCCCTCAATACCTCCAAGTGTTTTTCCCTTAATATTCTACAGAAGAACTATTGGTTCGTGCACCCAAAATCCTTCACATATCAATTGTGCATATACTCAGTCAAAGCCCTCATACAAATTTGGTGTATCACCTTAGTTTAATTATTTTACAGTCATATTTTACCCTTAAACCCGAGAATTAATTTAGGATACATCAAAAAGGAACCGAACTTGATACCAGAAACTCACGTCAAAATAGGTATACCCACAGACCTAACATGTTTCCATTTTATCTGCGAAAGAGAGAGATCAAATTTTGCAAGCTTAGAAAACCGCAGCCATATCTCTACAGTGGTGCACTTTCGAGAGACAACAGTCACCAACTAAACATTAAGGTCACAAATTAACTTACCTCCTAACACCCCCTTGAGAGGCCCCATTCACAAGTTACACATACTTTTAATTAAAAAGTAATCCCACTTAAACCTCACCTAAATTTTGTAGGGTTGAATCACAACCCTTAGATGGATTCAATGAGGGCCCTTGGATCTTAGGGATTTCACACTAACCCTAATCATCTCTATGGAGTGTTCTTATTCTTTTCCTTTGGCTTATTTTCTCATTTTTTATTTGTAGGTTTTGGAAGAGGAGGAGGAGCCATGAGAGCAAGAAGAGCAACCATGGAAAAATTTTCATGGTTTTAGTTGTAAAGATTATACTATTGTATTATTGCCCATTTTTTTAATGTAGAGATCCTACAATGGATCTGTTTTGTTATTTAATGAAAACATTTTCTTGTTTTGAGTTCAACCATTGGGGAAAAACCCCATTTCCTTTAATCTAATATTTTTACACATTTGGGTGCCATAAAAATATTGGAGAGCTTAAACACTTAATTTCAATTCATTTCTAGTTGCTGGAAATTACCTTTTAATGGTTTTAGGCTTAGATTTCATTTAATTTTGAATCTGGGTTTTTTTTCATAGACGAAATTTATTTTTCCATCAAAAGTGATGAAACCACCACCCTACATAGGTCGATAGTCTGTGACCGTCGCTTTGCTTGGGGTAGTTCATCGACCGCTAGTCTGTGTTGGGTGGCGGTTCTAAAACCACCACTTTGCATGGGGTGGCAATTTTGTTCCCGAAAATAGAACCTTCAAACAATGCATTTTTTTAATAGTTTTTCTACTTAAGTTGGTTTTTAAAGCAATAATAAATTGAACTAAGGTGTCTTCCATTCATTGGTTGCTATATTGATAACATTTATAGTTTCATACTCAAATTACATAGCATCAATTCATTTTCTATTCTTTCCTTCAATATAACAAGAAATGTAACGAAAACTTCCATATTTCCTAATATAATTTGCAAAGAGGAGATTTTTCCTCTTTCTAAGAATTTTAGCAAACTACTTTCTTTCCTACAACCTAATAAGAAATGTAACCATAATTTCACTATTTTCACTATGTTTTCTTTTCAATAGAAACAAGCAACCATTTAATTTCATTCACAATAACTAAATGGCAATCCATTTTAAGCAACAAGGTTCAACTTCAAGATAAGGGATCAAGCTATAGAAATGTAATACTTTTCTAGCTTCAAAGTGAAAAAAAAAAAAGTGATAATCTATTAATAGCAAAGCAAACAAAAGCAATGACCTATATTGAGATATTTTTCAAATAGGTTTTGCAATCACTAACATTCATAGAGGTAAATGTAATAAAGAAAACAAATATAGAAAAGAGTATGTGATTATAGCCATCTGTCACAAATCTAGAAGTGTGGTTACAATAGAAATAATACATTAGGAAAATACACAAAAATTACACCATGATTACTAACACAAGGTGAAGGAGGATAATTTATTTTCATATACGGTGAATTTTCAATAAAGGAGAACAAATTTTCACTTTAAGAAATGGTTTTCAACATACATTTTTCAAATTATACATGATAAGTTGTAGCCCTCCTGATATAATTAAAGGAATGTAACAATACTAGGAAAAGCATCCATGCTTTAATTCGTGCTAATTATGGAGTACATAGTACAGGGTTCTTGAGAACTTAAAATATAAAATTACTCCACAAGTAAAATAGAAAAGGAGACAATATATTCAAGAGTCAAACTGGTTAAAGGAATGCAGACTAAAAGTAAGATTCCTTGGAATTGTTTTGAAGTACAAATGTTACACAAAATTTAGGATTCACTAGTATTATCAATTGACACAGTTGCCACATTTCGAAATTCACAAATCAATTGGCTTAGAAATTAAAGCTCACAACTCGATTCAAGATGGGACAATGGCAAATACAAAGCCTAATAAAGAAAAATGTAAAAGTAAATGTACAATACCAACATAATCAAAGAGAAGCAATGATACAATGTAAGGATATGAAAATAGAAACCCTCGGAGATAAAAACCCTCAATACCAAGGTCCATATGAACTACAACTTGAAAAATGGTGACCAGTATTACGGGAAAAATAATACCCATTAGTTGAAAGTACAAACAGATGAGCTTATATCCATATGTAGATACAACGAAAAATAGCTCTAAAGTTAGGAGAAAGAAGAAGATTTTGTTTATTTTCAAGAGAAAATAACACATAATACAAGCTTAAAACGAGCCTCATAAATCGAGCAATATATTTCAAGATAGTGATCGGGAAATCACAAAGAAGCTCATAAAAATGATAACAACAAAGGCACAAAGAAACCTCCATTAATGGCATTGAAAATGTTATCCAATTTTGCCCTTGGGCAAAATCAACAAACATGACCTTGCATAGGAGAAATTAAATGGGACCATTTGGCCATGAGAGATCACATCTCTATTCTAACAATCAAAGTTGCATGAGGGCTCGACAATGAAAAATGCAAAGTCGAAAATTAATGGCAAGGGAATGATAAAGGAAAAGTTTTGAAACTGAAATTCGAAAGTCCAAAGTTTTGAACTTTTGGGTTTGTGGTTTTGGAGATCTCGGAGTGCAAAGTTGGAAAAATGGAGGAAAATTTCTGAAACCCGAAATTTTGAAAGTTCAAAATTTTGGACTTTCGGGTTTCATGGTTTCAGAGAACTCGGTGAGCAGGGACGAAAAAAGGATTGGAAAAGTCTGAAATCTCGAACTCCGAAAGTTTGAAATTTTAGACTTTTGGAATTTCAGGTTTTCGGAACTCTCAAGTGCTGCGAAAAACTCCACAAAAATTTGAAATCTGAAGTTTGAAAGTCTAAAATTTTGGACTTTCGGGTTTTGTATTTTGGAACTCTCAAGCCCCAAAATGCAAAAATCACACCTCAATGTCCGAAATCCCAAATTTTGAAAGTTTGAAATTTTAGACTTTTGGGTTTTGGAGTTTCAGAATTCTTAGGTCATTTTGAGTGGTGAACAGAGCCCGTATTCCAAAACCAAAATGCTTGAAAGTTTGAATTTCAGGATTTAAGAGGTTGCATGCTTTTGGACTTAGAAATAGAGTCAACAGCTTTTCATTTTTGTATAATGACACCTCGACCTTCAGATGGCCATAAATTTTGACTGGGAGCTTGGATTTGCACAAGAAAGGACTTTTTGGAAATCTTACAGTCTCCTCGACACAAATTAATTTGAGTGGGACTAAGTTCTTCAAAATGAAAAATATAGTTCACCATTTTTAGGGTGTCAGACTTCTCACCTACCAAAATAATAAGGTATGGGCTTCCTTTCTTTCCCAACAAGGAACAATACGTGGAGGCATCATTTTTTCATGGAACCCATCATTTTTATAGGTGAATTCAATGCATTATAGGGTGGTTGAAACAAGAATTTTAATTCTTCTCGTCTCGTTCTCCCATTCTTCCTATATATTGTAAGGAGGGGAATTTTTCAAAAGGTTGGACATTTTGGCTTTGCACCCTCCCTTCTTCTTTGTCTGTAAGTGATCTTGTGGAGTTCAAACCTCCCATCTAAATTGTAATGCAAGTTTGTTCCTCTTGTCCATTGTAATGGACCGTGTCAAATTTGTGGATCAATAAAATAATTATGTGGATGATTTCAACCCTCTCTTATATTCATTGCATTTTCTTGATCTCTCATTACAATCTTGGTTATCTATGCATGGTGGTTATGTTACATTTTTAATGTTTTGTGTTCAATAGAAAAGCAAGTGTTCAACATTCCTTTTGTGAATCACTTGTGTTAGATTATGTTTAATTTCTTACATCTTCTTAACCTTGTCTCCTTGGAAAGTTAGAGTAGATTCTCTACAATTTGTATGTGTGCATCGAGCAGAGGATGAATAGAAGCTGGACTTCATCAAGAGATATTTCTTAATTTGCAAAGTCCCACACTTTAGGAAAAGCTCTGTGTTATGTAATCACACTAAGAGGTTTAACCCATTGAGTTGCATACATTTAGGGGTATTATGATTACACATCAACATAAACCCATACCTAGAATATCTGAGTAACAAAATAAATCAAGAAAAATAAAGTATGAGATACGGGAAAGTTTTTGCATTATTTTGGCAAGTACCCATTAAGCTATTTACTTAGAGGACTAAAGAAAAGATAAGAAAGTTACCGGTTTAGAATGTATTTGTCAAAAACCTTACAAACTTTGAATGTAGAGAAAATAATGATACCCAAAATGAGTTTCAATCTCGTTTTTGACAAAGAACACAAACCAAAGCAACATTTCAAATTATCGAGCATATATAAGTCAAGAAGTGTGAAGGTGATATTCACAGTGATCAAGAAACAAAGATCACCTCCTTGCAAGTAATGACCAAGAGTCATAGGCTTGACATAAAGTTAGAATGGACCAAAAATTGGTGGCCACATCTTTGAAATCCCTTAGTAAAGCTTGAAAAACCTCACAAAAGACAAAAAATCAAAATATCCAATGTGCACGCATAGGGCTTCATAAAGCCATATTTGCAGAATATTCGTAGAGCTCACAAATCACAAATAATGGCAGCCAAATTCATAGAAGATTCAAATAAGAGGGAAAAATGATATAAAATATACAATTTTGCGATGTCACGACCCTCAAAGACTAAAAAATGCAAGAAAATGAGGTTCATATCATCAAAAATGGAGGCCACGAAACATTTTTGAGGGCGTTGCACTGGAGAGCAAAGATGAGAATGTGAAATAATTAGGGTTGAGTTATTTTTACCAACTTGACTCAACCTCCTCTTTTCCTAACTCATCCCGAGTTTACCATCAATGGTCGAGATCTTGAATTACCATATCAAATGGATAAAAGCTAAACTCTCAACCAACCATAATAATCACCGCAAGTTAAGAATCCATGTTCATAGATTAGGTAATAGTACAATGATCGATGGATGAGATTTATCATCATATTCTACGCATTTCCAAATAGAACCCATCTCAACATCACTCGTAGATCAACTACCGAGATGCAATGGTACAAAGATTAAAGGATCATTTTAAGTCAAAATTAAATTCCATCACGAGATAGATCTATGGTACAAGTCATAAAGGACGGTGGAAAGTAGTCACAAAACCTTAACCGGTGTTAGTTTTAAATCTTCACCAACATCACAGAGGGTTTGATCATTGTGGGTGGAAGCCCATACCAAATCAATTAATAAATTGTTTTCATCTTATTAAGGTCTAAAATATTTGATTTTATAAATCATAAAAAATGGAAAAACATATATGATGCCATCGAAGTTTTGAAAGCCGATAGCATTATTGGTGTATGCTTATAAAGAGGTGGTTTGTATTATCAAAACCCCTATTATGTGCAAAGGGTCATAAAGTGAGCGAACATGTTTTATACCTATGAAAAAGGGCCAAAACACCATAGTATGTGAAATAATTAACAAAGGTATATACGCCGATGCCAAGTATACAAATATGTCACACCATAGACATACAAGAAGACATTGAATAGAAGGATGTCAACATCATTATGTCACATGGATCAGTGAAAGGGATAGACTTGAAGCTTTTTCAACTACCTTAATTTTTGGGAAAAGAAGGTATTATTTTCTTACACATACCATAAGGTGGGCACCATAGTGGGATGGCGTATTTTTATAAAAAAAAAAACATCAATTTCTTACAAAAATGTAAATTTTTGCATGCCTCCATTAGAAGACAAATTAGAGATAAATACAAAATGCCATTCAAGAGGATGATGAACATGTGCCACATCATGCACAAAAGCAAAAAGAATATGCACTTGCATTGATGGAGAATTGAACACCAATCAAGTGGCTAATATTATTTAAAATATTCACCCAATTATTTTTATTTCATTAAAAATATAGAATAGTCACTGCACTTTTACTAGTGTATTTTTGTAACTAAGGAGGCCCTATTAATGCCTCATTGTAATCTACATGTCTATTTTTATTCCTTTATTTATTCATGATAAAGGGGTAAATTCTGAATTCATGGGTGAGTAGAGACCGTAGTCGATTTTTAGGAGGGGTTAGGTGAAGTATTTTTGTTATATATTGTGTGCACTTTGTGACAAGCCACAAAGAGGCATTTTAGGATGTAGGAGTCTTTGAGGAATTTTTTGCAGTTTTCCCTTGAATGAGAACTAGTTATTGCCTTTCCAATTATTTTCAGTGGTGTGTATCTTTCTATTATCTCTTGTGAATGTTAATTCACTGATTTAATTATCTTACCTTGCTGCAAATCTGGTACTTTTTGCATAGTCATAGTGTGCATTTTTAAATTGATGTGTTGTTGTGATTTATCCCGCAATACATAAGTGTTTAACGTTATGATTCTACTGAAAACCATTGGTTCATGCATCTATAATTTGTTCTCAATTTTATTGTGTGTGTACTTAGTCAAAGGCCTTAATCAATTTGGTGTATCACCCCATTTCAATTAAGTTACAATAATTGTTTTTACCCTCAAAACCCCAAAAAAATACTTTAGGATAAATCAATAAGGAACCAAACTTGATACTAGAGACTCACCTCAACAATAAGTATACCCATAGACTTGAGGTGTTTCCATTATATCTACAAAAGTGAGAGAAAAGGAAATCTTAGAACCCCTATTGTCATCTCTCAAAGCAAGGGTGAACTTATGAGAGAACAATTTTTGACATGCCCTATGGGACATGGATTAGATTTGAAAAAGATTACAATAATTTACAAAAGATTTACAGAAAAGAACATCACTATTGTTAGAACAAAGATGTCGAAATCCATTCAAAATTGAAAGAAATTATTTGGCAACTCCGTAAGGCTGATTTTAGACCAATTTTGTAACATGTTCCATGCTTAAAGTGACTACAAGATCATTGGTAAGATGACTTCTTGATGATTTTATTTGATTAACTTTAAATTTTGTAAGAAGAAGAAGAGTTGGAAATACCACACCTTATAATGAGACCTAGTTTTGACAACACTCCTCCCCTTCCTTCACCAAATGTTAATCTTGTTATCCAAATCCTGTTATTCTAATAGGTCAACAACCACGATCACCACCTAGAAATTTTTGACCTTTAATAATGGCATCCCAAAAGTAATTCAAGTCCATCATGATAAACCTACTACTACCTTGAATGGTTTACCTTCATTTTCTTGGTAAAAATTAGATTACCTATCTTGGTCATATTAAATATATTGCAACACTTTATTCGATCGATAACGTAACTCATGAAGATGTAGCCTTGAGACTCTTAGCCACATCTTTTAAATGACAAGCTTTGCAATGGTATAGAAATTTACCAATAACGAGGATAACAACTTGGGATGAATTAGGGGATCAATTGTTTAAGCAATTTTAAGACAATTTTGATCATTTATCTCTCATAGAACAATTTTCTACAATCAAAATAGCTCCTCATGAATTTATGAACAATTTTAATATTAGATTTGCTAGAACTTGGGAAATAATTCTAGCTAGTGTTAAGCCTCAAGCTGGTCATGCATTTTTATACTATCTTAGAGCTTTAAATATCAAGATTTTATCCATGATATAGTATATGGGAGGAACTACACTCCCAACAGCTTATGATATTGCTATTAGGGCTGAAAACAACCTCATTCAAGCTAGTAAATTAGCCTCAAGACCTTATATGCCTCTTATGGCATATTTGACACCTATACCATTGCTATTACAATAATAGATATATTTTTAAAACACCATCGAATGATGTATTTAATGCCTTAAAGAATATGGGAAAAAAATTAACATCAATTGAGAATAAACTAGCTCAGCCTAGCAAGCCTTATCGAATACTAATAAAAAAAATCAGCAAAATAGGCGGTCTTATCAACAAAATAAAAATTATAGGCAGCCTTATAAGAAAATTACATTTGATTCTAAGGCTCCTAGCTCATCTAACATCTCTTAGTCTAGTCAACATGGCTTCATAAGAATGGTGTTTACCTTACAATCAGCCTAATTCAACTATTAATTATTGAAATGCATTCCTTAATATAAGCCTTGTTGGACAACCTCAATTTGAAGTATTATTTATGCCTCAAATGGAGGGTGGGTAGTAAGATACTCAGAATTAGAAATCACCTAAACAAAACTTAATATTTTTTCGATAAGAAGATTTTATTTCTAGTAAAACTAGGTCTCAAGAAAGCACTCAAGATAAAGAAATACAACAAAAATAACTTGTTTTACCTACGATTACCGATAAATCAGAAAATTCATATCAAAAATAACAAATAATCATGTTGTTTCTTTAAAAATAGTAAGAAGCTCATCCCATACAAAGTAGCAAAAATTATTGTAGCCTGATCCTAGAAGATTATTCATACCATGAATTTTAAAAGTTCTTTGAGTCGAGCGAGCTAATTTGTGATAAATCTTATGCTAAAAGCGTAGAAGTTTTTTCTAATACTTCTTCTTCTTTTAATATTGTTGATGTAATGAAAAATCACAATATCAATATTTTATTATGGGATGCTTTGAGTATTCTAAGACAATAGGAGCTACTTCTTCATGAGCTTGCTAAGTTACATATTTATTCAAAACCGGTAGAGAAAAGGAAGCTCGAGAAAGTTGATATGGTTCTTGGTACAATCGAGAAAGATCACATGAAAGAGTTTAAGTGGATTTTAAAAAAGGTTCTAAATTCTCATGATATTAAAAATCCACCACCCTTTTATCTATATTTGATTATTAGATATCATTTAGTTCATAACTACATGGTTGACAGTTGTACAAACAACACAGTAATGCTTAAAGTAATTGCAAAAAAATTAGGCCTACAATATGAACCTAAAGAGAAAAGTGTGTTATAGCTAGATGGGATAACAACTAACATAGTTCGTGTCATTAAACATTTAGAGGTAATGTTACATGTTTGTCCAAATGTTTCTATTCTTCAAGATGTAACCATTGTAGATTTACGTCCCTAATTTTCTTTTATGTTTATCAAAAGATATTACAACAAAGATAGGAGGTTATTTTTCTTCAGATTGGTCATTTTTGTTCTTCACTACAAGGTATGGAACTAAAGTTATAGTCAATTCCAAGCCTATATTGAACCTCATGCTTCAAATGTTGTATCAAATTATGCATCCATAGATCAGACTGATTTTGATGTCATAACACATATTTCTACATTAGATGGTGTTTCTAATATGTTTATGGATGAGAAAACTCAATAAGAACATGCTTATGACCCCTTTAATGAAGTAGAAGAATATCTATTTGGTGTATATTGTTTGGATGAATAAAATGCATATATTCTGTTATTGTCCAAAACTAAAAAACAACAGAAGGTTTATGAAAGCTTCACTTCGATGGAGAAAAGAATCAAAAAGGACAAATTACAAGTTTTATGCTTACTTCTCCTTCAAGTGATAGATATTTTTAAATTCTAAGTCTAAAATTTTCATGTACTTGTAATGTAGTTGAATATGAAGCATTAATTCATGGCCTATAATGGGCCAAAAACAGAGGTATCGACATGTTTCAAGTGTTTGTTGATTCATAGTTAGTGATTAATTGAGTAAAAAACTTCAAATTTTGTAAGAATTCATTGTTGAAATCTTACAAGCATAGAGTTTCATATTTAATGGATGATTTTGATGCTAATAATATGCAATTTGTTCCAAGAGCTTAAAAAAACATGCGAGACAAACTTACGAAAGAGTTGGTGTTAGTTTTGAAGTGCTAGAACAGATCAAAAATAACAAAGTAAAGCCACATATAAAGGTGATTATCAAACCTCTAGTGCTTGATAATGAATAAAAATGGAAAGTTTTTGAAGATGATGGGAAAATATGCAGATTTTTGTAGCATGAAGTATAATTTTTGCAATTAATCAAGAAAAATTACAACGATTATGTATTAACCAAATTGTCCAATTAAAGATAAACAAGTTTCCTCAAGGTATGGTCACATTAGAGGATATTTTCAGTTTTGATGATCAACTAAGAAAGGATAAAGGAAAAACTCAACATACACAGATAACTATAAAGAGATCTTAGTTGATGCTGAAAAAGAAGTTATTTATCAAAAAGGTTTTTACTTAGCTGAAAAATTTTCTTTCATTAATCTATGCGAAGAAGTCAAAGATGTTTTTGCTTGGAAATACAAAGATTTGAGAGTATTTGACCCCATTTCACTCCGCATACCATAGAGTTGTAGCCAAATTCAAAACCAATTAGGCCAAAACAAAGGCCTATCAATCCCAAGATCAAACCTTTGATCAGAAAATGTTTATCCAAGGTGATTGAATTAGGCATTAACTTTCAAGTTAAGAATTCAAGTTGAGTAGCTAATCTTATGCCTATTTGGAAAAAGAATGGAGAAATCCGTGTATGTGTGGACTTTAGAGATCTTAATAGGGCTTCATTAAAAGATCATTGTTGACAATTTTTGCACTTATGCAAAAATGGGCAACTCAAAACTTCGTCATTACGATGAAAGACATGGGTGAAGTATACCTAAGCTAAGGAAGTTCTTATGATTATTGAATTCTTTGCTTTGCATTAGCTATAAGATTAAATGAAATTTGTAGTTATGTGTGTTGTCACAAAATAGAATAGATCACATAGTCAGAAATTTCATGCCATCTTTAGCAAAAGAAAACAAACCCCGAAGGATAGCTATGTTGTCTTGATGAAGATGATAAATTACATAGTAGGTGAAGTCTTGAGTTTTGAAGCAAAGAACCTAAAATACAAATATAAAAAAATTAGAGTTCGTTACTGAATGTTACAAGTTCTCATCAATGTTCTTTCCTTCATGAATAAGACATTCAATTATGTTATTGAGTGGTTTAGTTCATTATAAAATCCATATAGAGAAGCCAGAATGCATAATGGAATACAAAACTCATTTTCAGAATTCAATGTTTTATTCACAAGGAAGGTCAAATGTTTCCCACACAAGCTGTGGGATGTAGCTTAAAAGTAAAGTACAACTACTGAAATAAAAGATACATGTGCATGAAAGAGAAAGCAAAGGAGTATGAGTGAACCCATCATTGCCTTGGGGTTTCTTTCTTTGATTGAAAACATCTCCATTTTTAGCTTCTTCTTCATCTCCATTGTAGAAGCCATTGTACCTAAAAATAAGAAAAGTTAACTGTTAGTTACAAGCTCAGGGATCAATTCATATTCCTACACTGTCCTACTTCATGCATATGAATATTTTCGTAACAGGAGATGTATTCTACTTGAAGAACATACTGCATGCATCCTTTATTTACTCAGAAAGAAGAAAGAGAAAAGAAAAGAAGAACATGGACATAAGACAGGCCAAACAGCCTAGTATTTTCTAACTATTTTCCTAAGTGTGTAGGTACAGGTTGCAGCCAAGGAAAAATAAACAAGTCATAAGTGCATGTATAAAAAGGAAGAATGTAACTCAAGGTTTCAGTAACCATTCTAAAATGGAAGAAGTTATAAAAAAGAGAGACTGCGAGATAGAAATACATGTTTTAGTTTGCTACGGAGGGAAGAAGTAGAATTTTAAAGCTATGTTTGACTAAAAGGAGAAGGTTAAATTCATAAAGGAATGAAGACAAGATTCGGGAAAAATTTGAAAGGCTTCACCATGTAAAATGGACATTTAAAAATTCCCATCATGCTGATTTTAACTACTACATGCTTACATGAATTACTTAAATCAAGTAAGTGATATAGAAAATCACTAAAGCATGCCATGATCAAGATAAAAAACTATGATGTCTCATTTTTATCTAGCTTCAAACATGAAGTGTTATGTTATATATTCTATATTAGAAAATACAACTGTTATAGCTTGAATTGGATGGAGGAGAGAATTGCAGAAAAAAATTTTGCGAGCTTCGCCATGAAAAATCAATGTTTCAAATTTTTCAACATGTCAGAAATACTACTATCAAGGAAATGAAGTATCTAAGTAAAAGAAATAAGTTATTGTATTTCAATAAAGAATTTCAATCAAGGCTTATGCCTAAAAATGGTGTTACAATAGATATAGAATTGTTTACAATTTCAGAAAGCCACTGACAAGATACAAAACATCTTAAGTTCGAGTTTTACATTACGATTTTCATTTCTCGAATCAAATGTTTCAAATTCATTCACAACTGAAATAAGAATGACGTCCAATGCAGAGTTATAGAAAAAGTGAGGAATTAAAGTCAAGCTCATAATTTTACAATATGGAGCCACCCTATAGCATTGTTTTTCAAGAGTAAGAGCTACATTATTTTCAGACAACCAAGAACATTGATACAGTCAAGTAGTTAATAGATAAAGTTTTCAGAAACGTTCAAAGCTCAAGAAGTTCAAAGATGGTGTTTTCATAATAAGTAGTGCAATAATTGAAGGTAACGATAAAAGCAAGACCAGTGTTCTAGTTTTGAAGGACAAGGAAAATAATGAAGGAATTATTTTGGAAACGAGATTTTGATATCTCAACAAAGCTCTAGGATGAGAAATAACAGAAATAGAAAATTAGAAGATCCATTTTTTACTCATCTCAGAGCACTAGTTTTCCGTTTAAGTATGGAAATAAGCTACAAGCGTGAAGATACAAGAAAAATAGAGATCTGCGGGTACCCATGTCATAAAATCAAAAATCAGGGCAATGAACAAAGACACATTAATGGTAGCAAGAAATCACAAAGGATCTTGTACAAACGAGGAGACTATTATCAGTGTCCCAAAAATCAAATGGCAAAATGATGAAGATTCAGATCTAAGAAATCTCAGTCAAAGGTTATAATAGAGACGCCAACAAAAAGGAGAAGTCTCAAGCTCAAACATGAACAACCAACAAAAATGAGCAAGAACTTACCGCTTCAAAGTGTTTTCTTCAAACCTTTGAGTCACAGAGAATTAGATTATAGAAAATCTCGAGAATGATCAAGTCTTAGCCATAAAACCTAGAAAATGCAAAGAGAAACTCAGTATCAGTATGCATGGTCTCAATAAAATGAAGTAATTTTCATGTTCGAGGACAAAGAAGCTCACCTTTTCCAAGCATTTGTGGAAACCCTCAAAGTTGCAGAGAACTCGAAGCTTTCAAACCATGGTGGCCTTTAGAAAGAAATAACATAGAATCAAGTTTCAGGGTTCAACAATGGTATTCAATACAAAAGGCGAGCTTGAATCTTACTCGAAAGAATAAAGTCGAGCTCAAGAATGGCGAATAGGTCTTCTTCAAAACTCTTGCCACCTTCACAACCATATCCTAAGAAAAAAGGAAAAGGAAGAACTTGAAAATACAGGTGTAGCCGAGCTCAAGTATTGAGCACAACAATGGAGTTGAGGAAAAATTGTCCAAGGCTTCACCCACGAACCATAAAAATCGAACGAAATGATCATTAGACCCAAGCTTTCCTTTTTTGCTCGAATCCAAGTATAGGTTAAGTTGAAACTCAACCATGGTTAGAGATCAACAATCAAGCTTCATCAACGAAAAGATCAAAGGTCGAGAATCATGCTCGAGCTTGAAACAAATAACCATAGTTATTCCCCATGACCACATTCAATGCACATTCGAAACCATAACCATGGGTCAAAAATTCAATCGCCATTCCAAATAAAATTTATGAAATCCACGGTGGAGTAGAAACAAGTACACGGATCGATGCTCACAAATGGATCAACAAAATCGAGGGAAAATTTGTCAAGTTTGAATGGTGGTAGAGCTTAGTTTAATTTTCCAAGTTTTCAAATTGTAAAACTTTCACCCACAGCCCGAAAAGGATATGTGTCATCACGGAAAAAAATGGAGGCGGGGGTTTTCAAGTTTGAAACCTTTCACAAAAAAGTTAAAAGTTTCAAAAATTGCCCATAGGCCCAAAAGTTTGCAAAGGACTTAAAAGTCACAAAAGGCCTGAAATTCGCCAAGCAGTCAAGATTGATGGTTTGCGATTAGTTAAATACTGAGATATCGACGCCTTGAGATCTTAACCATTTTTCAAAGAAAACTCAACCCAAGTTAGAATGCCACCAACACCATGATTGAGGGGTGATTCACTATGGAGAAGGGGACAACCCACGTCATCATTTTAAAATTTAAAATCATTACAATGATTTCCGTGGTCTAATTATAGTCAAATCTCCATATAATGCAAAAACCAACCCAATTATATTATGCAATGATTACCGAAAAGGTAAAATTTTAAACCATATACTATACAAACATGCAAGTGAAAAGTATTACATGGTTGTGTATGTCTAAAAGGTGGATGACTATATAGTGTGGCATATGTCAAATTATCAAAGGTGACCGAGTATGGTGTGGTAACTATTACAAGTGCCCCATGTGTGTCTAGAACCATAGTATTATTGCTAAGTCCACCAAGGTGGCCAAACCTGGTAAAGTGAAGGTGGTCCCCACTCCAAGGAGTTGAAGATGATTTGCAGCATGTCATCTATGTGATCACTAGAAGACATAACAAGTGTCAACATGAGAGACAAGAGTTGTCCCAATCAGGATAGATATTTGGATGGATTATTTTTCAAAGTATTGCAATTAATGTAATAATTTTTCTCAATACATAGGAGTATTTTTGTATGCCTTCACAACAGGACAAAATAGAGAAGAAGATAGAGTTGCATGTTCATGGAGAGAGACTTTCCTAGCAAGCAATCTTATTTTTAGCAAATTATTCACCCTTCTTTCTTAAAAATAGAACGAGTCAACTTCAATTTGACTATATTGTAATTAAGGCTAATA
Organism: Taxus wallichiana var. yunnanensis; assembly: GCA_018340775.1. NCBI lineage: Eukaryota > Viridiplantae > Streptophyta > Pinopsida > Cupressales > Taxaceae > Taxus > Taxus wallichiana. The sequence continues at coordinate 393,604,224 of CM031239.1, read as the reverse complement.
ATGCCTATTTGTAATAACATTCTCTATTTTTATTCCTTTATGTATTATTAAATAAAGGATAAAAATAGGATTAGGTAGTAGTACATGCCTTAGGCTATTTTTAGGAAGAGGGGGAATTTTATTTTTATATATATTGTGTGTCTTTGCAAAGCACAAAAAAGCTCGGAGGACTTTTGGATATAGGATTACTAAAGTAATTTTTGCTAGTTTTTCCTTCGAGTGTGAAGAATTTCTTCCTTACCAATTATTTGTTGTCTTGTGAATGCAAATTCCTAATAATCATCTTACCTCGCTGCAAATTCAGTATTTTCTACATAATTGTAATGTGCATGTTAACTTATCAGTTATGTTGTGATATTTTCCCCTGAGTACAACAAAGTGTTTGCCCTTAATTTCTATAGAAAACTGTTGGCTCCTGCAACAAAGATCCTTTACATATCAATTGTGCATATACTCAGTCAAATTCCTCATACAAATTTGGTGTATCACCTTAGTTTTAATTACTTTACAGTCATCTTTTAATATTAAACCCCAGAATCAATTTAGGATACATCAACAAGGAACCGTCCTTGATACCGGAGACTCACCTCAAAATAGGTATACCCATAGACCTGAGGTGTTTCAATTATATCTACAAAAGAGAGAGATCAAATTTTACAAGCTTAGAAAACCTACAGTCATCTCTCTACAGGGCACACTTTCGAGAGATAGCAGTTTTTGGCACACCTAGTGGGACCACGAATAAGATTTGCATGCAAATTACAAAATCTATAGCATATCTACAATAGATTTACAGCAGTTATAAAGTCATTTTTGGGAACAAGCTGCAACAATTTATTCTAAAGATTTTAAGATCTTTTGGCAACTCTGTTAAGCTGATATCAGACCAGTATTACAGCATGTTCCATGCCTAAAGTGACTATAAGATCATCGGTAAGAGGAATTCCTCCTAAGTTTTTCTTTACCCTTGAATTCTGCTAGAAGGAGAAGAGTTGGCAATACTTTACCTTATAATAGACCTAGTTTTGATAACCCTCCTCCTAATATTCCGTCACCGCATATCAATTTTTATATTAACATCCCAGTTTTTCAAATGTCTATCAAACCACCAAGGAATTTTGTGACCTTTACTAATGGCAGTCCATTAGTAATCCTAGTTTACCATGACATTCCTAATGCTGCCATGAAAAGTTTGCCATCATTCACGGGTGAAAATCAGGTTACACCTGTTGAACATATCAAAGATGTTGCAGAGCTATGTGCAGTCCATATTATCACTCATTAGGATGCAACTTTAAGACTTTTAGTTGCATCTTTTAGAGGGAAGGACTTGCAATGGTATAGAAACCTAGAAATTGGAAGCATAAGAACTTGGGATAACTTAGGTGAAAAATTGCTGAAATAGTTCCAGGATAATTTAGATCATTTGTCTCTCATTGAATAGTTGTCTACTATTAAAAGTGCTCCCAATGAGTTTATGTCCAGTTTGAATATCCATTTTGTTAGAACTTGGGAAGCAATTCTAGAAAGTGTCAAGCCTCAAGTTGATCATGCTTTCCTTTATTATCTTAGGGCATTAAATAGTGATATACCAACTATGATTCAATCAATGGAGGGAGAGACACTCCTAGTAGCCTACGATATTGCTATCTCGAGCTGAAAATAGTCTTATTCAAGCTAGAAAATTGACACCAAGGCCTTCAATGCCATTTTTGGTAGATCTAGCACCTATTCCTCAGCCTATTACAATCATAGAAACCTACTATTGTATCTTCATAAAATGACGTATATAAATATTTGCAAACTATGGGAAATAAATTGACTTTGATTGATAACAAAATTACATTATCTAGTGAAACCATATCAAGCCTCTTATCAAGCAAAATCAACAAAATAAAAAAAACCGGCAACCCTATCAACAGAATCAAAATTATAGGCAACCTTACCAAGCAAAGATAGTTTGACCCAAAGGCTCCTAGTTCATCTAACACTTTAGTCCTAGTTAATATGGCTACAGAAGAGTGGTGTCAACCTTGCAATCAACCTCATTCAGCTGCCACTTGCCCAAATGCTTTTCTGAATCTTAATCTTGTTGCACAACCTCAATCTGAAACATTGTTCATGCATCAAATGGAGGGTGGGCAGCAAGAGACTCATGTTTAGAAGGCACCTAAACATAATTTAGTCATCTTTAATGAGGAGGATTTCATTGCAGTCACTACTAGGGCTCAAGGGAACGCTACTGAAAGTCAAAAACAACAAAATAGGCCTATAATGCCTCATCACTGATAAGAAAATATCTATAGTTCTAAATTCAACTAACAACCCTATTGTTCCTTAAAAAACAACAAGTTTTCTAGTTGATAAAGGCCATCAAAAATAGCTACAGCCTGATCCAAGAAGACTATTTATACCTCAGATATCTAAGGTAGCTAAAGCAGAATCAATTTTCGCTAAGGCCTACTCTAAGACAATTGAATCTATCTCTAAAACAGTTGCTTCTTTTAACATTGTTGATGTAATGAAAAATGATAATATTAATATCTCAATGTGGGATGCTCAAAGTATTCCAGCACAACAAGATTTACTTTCTCATGAACTAGCTAAGCTACATATTTCTTCAAATACAATAGAAAAGGAAGTTCAAAAGATAGACATGGTCCTTGGAACATTTGAACAAGACCGCATTAAAGAAGTTAAGTGGATGGTTCAGAAAGTTTTGAATGCTCATGATATCAAGAAACCACCACCATTTTATTTTTCATTAATTATTGGAGAACATCTAGTTCATAATTACATGGTGGCCATTGGTGTAAGTAGCATAGTTATACCAAAAGCAATTGCAGAAAAATGTGGTTTGCAGTATGAGCCTATAGAAAGGAGTGTCTTACAACTTGATGGAACTGCAACTAATACGGTTGGTATAATCAAAAATTTAGAAGTGACGTTACATGCTTGCCCAAATGTTTCTATTCGCAAGATGTTTCTTGTTGGATTTACCTCCATACTTTGCCTTGTGCTTATCTAGAGATTTCATAGCAAAAATAGGAGGTTATCTCTCTTCAGATTGGTCCTTATTATTTTTCACTACTCGTTATGGTACCAAAGTTACTATCAATTCAGAACCATTGGCTAGATTTCACATTGAGCCTTACTCTCCAAATGCGGTGGCTAATTATTTAGCCCTAGATCAGTCTGATTTTGATGAGGTAGCTCATGTTTCAGCATTAGATGGTTTTTTTAACATGTTTATGGATGAAAAGACAGTGGAAGAACATCCTCATGATCCTTTTAAGGAATTTGAAGAACACTTGTTTGGTGTGTATTGTATGCATGAAGAAAATACACATCCCTTACTGTCCAAAACAAAAGTTGCAGCAGAAGGGATTTGGAAGCTTCATTTTGATGGAGCTAAGAACAAGAAGGGACAGGGAGCAAGTTTGATGCTCACTTCGAACGAACAAAAAAGGTATTTATCATCTTTGAATCTCCAATTTTCATTTACTTATAATGTAGTTAAATATGAAGCATTAATTCATGGCTTAATTTGGACCAAAAAGAAAGGTATCAACATGCTAAAGATTTTCTTGACTCGAGTTGGTTATTAATCAAGTAATAAATTTCAATGTTTGTAAGAATCCATTAATGAAGACTTAAAAACATAGAGTTTGAGACTTAATGGAATATTTTGATGTTATTAACATTCAGTCTATTCCTAGAGCTGAAAACAAGCATGTAGGCATACTTGTAGATTGGGGCTAATTTTGAAGTGTTGGAATATATTTAAAATAGAAAAATATAGCATCATATAAAGTTAATTGTCAGGCCCTCAATACCTGATAATGAATCAAATTGGCAAGTTATTGAAATTGATAATCAAATCTATATGTTTTTGCAGCAAGAAGCTAAGTTTTCTGCAGTTAATCAAGATAAATTACAACACTTATACGGTGATCAGATTGTTCAGCTAAAGACAAATAAATTACCTTGAGGTCTTGTCACATTAGAAGACATCTTTAACACTGATGATTAGGTAAGAAAGGACAAGACTAAAATGTCAAATCACACTGATAATTACGAAGAGATCTTGGTTGATGAAGGGAAAAAGCTATTTCTTGGAAAGGTATGTTCTTCAGCTGAAAAATAGTCATTTATTGATCTTTGCAAAGAATTTAAGGATGTTTTCACTTGGAAATATCAAGACCTAAAAGGATTTGATCCCAGTTTAGCACAACATATGATTGAGTTGCAGCAAAATTCTAAACCTGTCAGACAGAAACAAAGCCCTGTGAATCCCAGAATAGAACCTTTGATTAGGAAAGAATTATCTAAGTTGATTGAATCGGGTATTATCTTTCTAGTTAAGCATTCAAGTTGGGTAGTCAATCTTGTTCTTGTTAGGAAGAAGAATTGTGAAATCAGACTATGTGTAGATTTCAGAGAGTCTGAATAAGGCTTAATTAAAAGATCATTACCCACTCCCAAACATGGATCAAATTTTAAGAATAGTCTCAAGTTCAGATAGACTATCTCTTCTAGATATTTACAAACGATATAATCATATTTTAGTCTAGGAAGAAGATAGATATAAAACAACTTTTACCACCAAGTGGGGTACCTATGGTTATAAAAGAATGCCCTTTGGTCTTTCAAATCTTTGGTGCAACATTTCAACGTGTAATGGACATGTCTTTTCGCATTATTAAATAAATGCATCCTTGTTTATTTAAATGATGTTCTGTATTTTCAAAAGATTAGAAGAACATCTAATGCATTTAAGGCATACTTTTCAGTTGTGTAGGAAATTGAATATCTTTGAATCCACTGAAGTCTATCTTTTAGTACATCAAGGGCAAGCTACTTGGCCATATTGTTTCTAAACAAAGTTTAGCAATTGATCCTTTTAGGATCAAGTCATATCACACTATCATTACCCCATCATAAGAAGGCATTATATACTTTTCTTAGAAAAATCAACTTTGTTACAAGATTTATTCCAGATTTTGCAGCATTGGTTAAACCACTCACAGCTATGCTAAAGAAAGATAAAAATTTCTCTTTGACCAGTGAAGGGAGAGAAGGATTTGAATAAATAAAAGCAGCTATCTCTCAAGCTCCTACTCTTGCAAATCCAAATTTCGATAAATATTTTACAATGTATGCACTTACAGGAGCTGAAACAATCTCAGCTATCTTGACTCAATTCAATGATGAAAATATTGAACAACCTATTGCTTTCTTTGGACAGAGCTTGCATGATTATGAAACAAGGTACACATTTCTTGAAAAATAGGTACTTTCAGTAGTCAGAGGACAAAATAATTTAAATTATATGCTTTTCAACAATAAAATCCATGTTCTTATTTCTCATCCAAGTGTGAAAGCATTCTTACTAAATAAGGAGTTGAATGAGAAAAGAGCAAACTAGATAACGAAGGTCATGCAGTATCATGTTGATATTCAGGTTGCTAAGATGGTTCGAGGGAAAGGTTTATGTGAACATCTAATTGTTGATATGGAAAAATAACAAGTTACTGAGATCTAGATGATTCAAAACAACATGCTGAAATTACGTATCAACAATCGAAATCATGGTTTAACCAAAAATCAAGTAATGCTTTGAGCTTACTCACAAGATTCAAGAAGCAAGATGGATGAATAATTGGGTAATTATCTACAACAAGGCACCTATCCATATTTTATGGAAAAGAATAAACAAAAGTATTTTAGATGACAAGTTGTACCTTATATCTTCATTGATAATGTGTTGTTTAAAAGATATATAAATGGAATCTTGTTGCAGTGTGTTGACTATGATAAAATTTAGAAAATATTGGTAGAATTCCATAAAGGTCCTATAGGAGGTCACTTGTCAAAGCACATTCTATAGCCTTAAAAACTATGAAAGCTGGTTACTATTGGCCTAGCATATTCAAAGACTGTTTCAAATGGATTAGAAAGTGTAAAAATGCGTTTTCTTTGTTGGAAAAGAACGTCTAGCTTCGCTACCTTTACCTATTTCAGCTTAATCAACCTTTTATGTAGTGGGTCTTGACTTTATCAAAACAAAAATCCATCTTCTTCACGGGGACACAAGTGGATCTTAACTACTACAAGTTACTTTACATGATGGATGAAGCAATACCCAAGGATGCTAATGAAGCTTCGATACTATCCTTTTACGAAGGAATAGTCTATAGATTTGGTGTTCCAACAATTATCATATCAGATAATGCTTTAGCTTTTCTTGGGGCTAAGATAATAGATTGGGCTTTCAAACATGGAATTTATTTGAGTTATTCATCTAGTTATTACCCACAAGGTAATGGCTTAGCGGAGAGTACTAACAAGAATATGTTAAGGATCATCAGAAGAATACTCAAGAATAATCAAAGAGCTTGGTATCGATGTTGAGTTCATCACTTTGGGCTAATGAGTGACTCCTAAAAGATCAGTTGGAAATTCACCATACAAAATTGTGTACGGGAAAAAGCAAGAATGCCTATTTCGGTTGAGTTACCTACATTAGATTTGCTACATCAAATGGAACTACTTGAGAATGAACCATTACAGTTCGTTATGCAAAGTTAATGGAATTACAAGAGCTAAGAGATTAAGCTCATTCAAATATGGAAAAGAATCGGAAGAAATTGAAGAAGATTTTTGACAAGAAATGCAAATTTGAGTCTTCAATGAAGGAGATATTGTGTTAAAATAGAATGTTGATCATGCACTGACCAAGAATACACACGAAGTTTGATACATTTTGAAGTGGCCCTTACATGATTTCAGCTAGCAAGGAACACAATATTTTTAGCTTTGAAGCCTGAATGGAGAGGAACTTCCCATTTGTGTGAATAGTATGTTTCTCAAACACTATTATTTAATATCTTACAGTGATTGTTAGTGTAGGATTTCTCTTCAATAAGTGTAGTTTCATGTACATTGCTTCATTTTTGAATTCAATAAGTGCATTCATGCATGTGATGTGGTTTACCAGATCCTTTCCCGCTTTAGTTTCATTTTGGAAGTGTTGGACCTTTCGAAAAAGTTAGATTTTGGTTATATGCTTTGGACTCCATTCCTAATGGACAAGAGCAAGGTACTAGTCTTTAAGCTAGCAAGTAGCTTTCCTCGTAGGATCGCTAGAAATGTTGACAATTTTTACACTTGTGTAAAAATGGGAAACTCGAAACTTCGTCATTATGATGAAAGTATTGGGTGAAGTATACCTAAGCTAAGGAAGTTGATGATTATTAGTTACTGCTGAATTAGTTATAAGATTAAATGAAATCTACAGTTATGTGTGCTGTCACAAAACATAATAGATCACATAGTCTGCAATTTCATGCCATCTTTAGCAAAATAACACAAAGCCCCGAAGGACAACTGTGTTGTCTTGATGAAGACGAAAAATTATAGAGTAGGTGAAGTGCTGAGTTTTGAAGCAACAAACATAAATACATATATCAAAAAATCAGGGTTCATTACTAAATGTTACAAGTTATCATAAATGTTTTTTCCTTCATGATTAAGACATTCAATTATGTTACTGAGTGGTTTATTTCATTATACAATCCATATAGAGAAGCTAGAATGCAGAAGGGAATACACAACTCATTTTTAGAATTCAATGTTTTATTCACAAGGAAGGTCAAATGTTTCCCACACAAGCCGTGGGATGTAACTTAAAAGTAAAGTACAACTACTGAAATAAAAGGTACACGTGCATGAAAGAGAAAGAAAAGGAGTATGAGTGAACCCATCATTCCCTTGGGGTCTTTTTACTTTGATTGAAAACATCTCCATTTCAAGCTTCTTCTTCATCTCAATTGTAGAAGCCACTGTACCTGAAAAGAAGAAAAGTTAACTGTCAGTTACGAGCTCAAGGATCAATTCATATTCCTAAACTTTCCTACTTCATGAATATGAATCTTTTCCTAACAGGATATGTATGCTACTTGAAGAACAAACTACATGCATGCTTTATTTACTCATAAAGAAGAAAGAGAAAAGAAAACAAGAACATGGACATAAGAGAGGCCAAAAAGCCTAGTATTTTCTAACTATTTTCCTAAGTGTGCAGGTATAGGTTGCAACCAAGGAAAAATAAATAAGTCATAAGTGCATGAATAAAAAGGAAGAATGTAACTCAAGGTTTGAGAATCGATCCAAGTGGAAGAAGTTACAAGATAGAAGAGAGACTCGGGAGATATAAATAGATGTTTTCATTTGCTATGGAGGGAAGAAGCAGAATTTGAAAGCTCATGTTTGGCTAAAAGGAGAAGGTTACGGTTGAAAAGGAATGAAGACAAGATTATGGGAAAATTTTGACTGGTATTTGCCATGTGAAATGGTAATTTACAACTTCCCATCATGCTACTTTTAACTACATGCTTAAAGGAATTATTTAAATCAAGTAAGTGATACAAGAAAGCAAAGTAAAGCATCTTTGTGATCAAGATAAATAGCTATAATGTCTCATTTTTATGTAGCTTAAAACATGAAGTGTTATGTTCTATATTCTGAATTAGAAAATACAACTATTATAGCTGGAATTAGATGGAGGAGAGAATTCTGAAAAAAAAATTGCCATTGCTTCGCCATGAAGAATCAACGTTTCAAATTTTTCAACATGCCATAAATACTACTATCAAGGAAATATAGTATCTAAGTAAAAGAAATAGTTAATGTATTTTGAAAAAGCATCCAAACCAAGGCTTATGAATGAAAATTGTGTTACAACTGATAAAGAATTGTTTACAATTTTCAGAAAGGCACTTACCAGATACAAAACATCTTAAGTTCAGTTTTTCATTACTGTTTTTATTTCTCGAGAATCAATTTTTTCAAAGTAATTCACAACTAAAATAAGAATTATGTCCAATGCAGAGTTACAAAAAAAGTGAGGAATCAAAGTCAAGCTCATAATTTTACAATATGGAGCCACCCTATAGCACTATTTTTTAGAATAAGAGTTACATTATTTTTAGACAGTCAAGAACATTGATACATTCAAGCAGTCAATAGATAAAGTTTTTAGAAAAATTCAAAGCTCACCAAGTTCAAAGATGGTGTTTTCATAATAAGTAGTGCAATAATTCAAGGTAACCATCAAAGCAAGACCACTGTTCTAGTTCTGAAGGACAAGGAAAAGAATGATGGAATTATTTTGGAAATGAGATTTTGATATCTCAACAGAGCTCTAGGATGAGAAATCACAGAAAACAAAAAATTAGAAGATCCATTTTTTACTCATCTGAGAGCACTATTTTTCTATTTAAGTATGGAAATAAGCTACATGCGTAAAGATATAAGAAAAACAGAGATACACGGGTACTCATGTCATAAAAGAACAAATCAGGGCAATGAACGGAGACCCATTAATGGTAGTGATAAATCACAGAGGATCTTGTACAAACAAGGAGCTTATTATCAGTGTCCCAAAAATCAAATGGCAAAATGATGAAGATTCATATCTAAGAAAGCTCAGTCAAAGGTTATAATGAGACACGCCAACAAAAAGGATAAGTCTCGAGCTCAAACATGAACGACCAATAAAAAATGAGAAAGAACTTACCGCTTTGAAGTGTTTTCTTTAAATGTTTGATTCACAGGAATCAAAGTTATAGAAAATATCGAGAATGATCATGTCCGAGCCAAAAACCTAGAAATTGTAAAGAGAAACTCAGTATCAGTATGCATGGTCTCAATAAAATGAAGTAATTTTCATGTTCGAGGACAAATAATTTCACCTTTTCTAAGAATTTTTAGAAACCTTCAAAGTTGCAGAGAACTCGAAGCTTTCAAACCATGGTGGCCTTCAGAAAGAAAAACCATAGAATCGAGTTTCAAGGTTCAATAATGGTATTCAATACAGATGGCGATCTTGAATCTTGCTCAGAAAGAATAAACCAAGCTTGGTGATGGTGAATAGGTCTTCTTCAGAACTCTTCCCACCTTCACAACCATCTCTTAAGAAAAATACAGAGGAAGAACTACAAAATACAAGTGTAGCCAAGCTCGAGTATTAAACACAACAATTGTGTTGAGAAAAATATTTACCAGTGGCTTCACCCACAAACTAGAAAACCGAATGAAATGATCATTAGAGCCAATATTTCCTTTACTTCCTCGAATCAAGTATGGGTTGAGTTCAAACTCAACCATGGTTCGATATCAATGATCAAGCTTCATCAAGGATAAATATCAAAGGTTGAGAATCATGCTCAGAGCTCAAAACAAATTACCATGCTTAGTCCCCACCGACCACATTTAATGCACAGTCAGAAACCCTAATGCTTTGGGTCAAAAAAATCCAACCACCATTCCAAATTAGAGTTAAGATATCCACAATGGAGGAGAAACAAGTACATAGATTGACACTCACAAATGGATCAACAAAATCAAGGCAAAAGTCATTAGGTTTGAATGGCGGTCGAGCTTAGTCCAATTTGCCAAGTTTTCAAATTGTAAAACTTCCACCCACATGCCCAACAAGCATACATGTCATCAACACAAAAAGCGGAGGCTAGGGGTTTTCAAGTTTGAAACCTTTCACAAAAAATTTAAAAGTTCCAAAAATCACCCGCAAGCCTGAAAGTCCGCAAAGGAATTAAAAGTCACAAAAGGCCCGAAAGTCCACCAAACAGTCAAGATTGATGGTTTGTGATTACCAAGATCAGAGATCGAAGGCTTGATATCTTCACAATTTTTCAAAGCAAACTTAACCCGGTTTATAATGCCACCAACACCATGATTGAGGGTGAGTTAGCTTGGAGAAGGGACTAGCCCACATCATCATTTTAAAATTTAAAATCATTGCAATGATTTTAAGGGTCCAACTATAGTCCAAGCTCATAATTTGCAAAACCAACCCAATTATATTGTGCAATGATTACCAAAAAGGTAAAATTTTAAACCATATACTATTCAAACATGCGAGCCGACAAGTATTACATGGTTGTGTATGTCTAAAAGGTGGCAGACTATATAGTGTGGTATATGTCAAATAATCAAAGGTGGCCGCATATGGTGTGGTAACTATTACAAGTGCCCCATGTCCATGTCAGAACCGTAGTATTATTGCTAAGTCCACCAAGGTGGCCAAACCTGGTAAAGTGAAAGTGGTCCCCACTCCAAGGAGTGTAAGATGATTTGCAACATGTTATCCATGTGATCACTAGAAGACATAACAAGTGTCAACATCGAGACAAGAGCTGTCCCAATCGGGATAGATATTTGGATTAATTATTTTGCAAAGTATTGCAATTAATGTAAATTACTTTAATCAATACACAGTAGTATTTTTGCATGCCTTCACAACAAGACAAAATAGAGAAGAAGACAGAGCTGCATGTTCATGGAGAGAGACTTTCCTAGTAAGTAATCTTATTTTTAGCAAATTATTCACCCGTCTTTCTTAAAAATAGAATAGTCAACTTTAGTTTGACTATATAGTAATTAAGGCTAATAATGCCTATTTGTAATTACATTCTCTATTTTATTCCTTTATCTATTATTAAATATAGGATAAGAATAGGATGCATGGGTGAGTACAAGCCTTAGGCTATTTCTAGGAAGAGGGTGAATATTATTTTGATATATATTGTGTGCCTTTCCAAAGCACAAAAAAATCTGGAGGACTTTTTGATTTAGGAGTACTAAAGCAATTTTTGTCAATTTTTCCTTCTGAGTGTGAAGAATTTCTTCCTTACCAATTATTTGCAGTCTTTTGTATGTTTCTATTAGTCTTGTGAATGTAAATTCCCTGATAAATCATCTTACCCTGCTACAAATTCAATATTTTCTACATAGTTTTAATGTGCATGTTAACTTATCAGTGTTGTTGTGATATTTTTCCCTCAGTACAACAAAGTGTTTGCCCTTAATTTCTGTAGAAAACTATTGGCTCGTGCATAAAAAATCCTTCACATATCAATTGTACAGATACTCAGTCAAAGTCCTCATACAAATTTTGTGTATCACCTTAGTTTTAAAATTACTTTACTGATCATGTTTTACTCTAAAACCCCATAATCAATTTAGGATACATCAATAAGGAACTGGCCTTGGTACCAGAGACTCACCTCAAAATAGGTATACCCACAAACCTGATGTGTTTCCATTTTATCTACGAAAGAGAGAGATAAAATTTTGTAAGCTTAGAAAACTGCAGTCATCTCTCTACAGGGTGCACTTTCGAGAGATAGCAATCATTATCTACCGCCTAATATGGATCAAATTTTAAGAATAGTTTTAGGTTCAGATAAGATGTCCCTATTAGATGGTTATAGTGGATACAATCAGATTCTTGTGCATGAAGAAAATAAAAATAACCTTTACCACAAATTGGAGTACATATTCTTACAAAAGAATGTCGTTTGTAATTTCTATTTCGGTGTAATGTTTCAACATGTAATGAACATGGATTTTCATAGCCTATTAAATAAATGCATAATGGTTTATTTAGATGATGTTACCATGTTTTCAAAGAATTTTGATGATCATATTATGCATTTAAGGAAGAATTTTCAACTGCGAGCGAGTTTGGAATATCTTTGAATTCGAAAAGTCTATCTTTTTAGTCCATCAAGGTAAATTTCTTGGAGATATTGTTTCTAGAAAAGGTTTATCTATTGATCCTTTCAGAATTGAAGGAATTTCAAAGTTATCCTTACCTCCTCATAAGAAAGCATTACAAAGTTTTTCTGGAAAAATCAACTTTGTTAGATGATTTGTTCCATATTTTGTAGTATTAGGTAGGCCATTAACAACTATGTTAAAGTAAGATAAAACTTTCTCTTGGACCAACAAAAGAATAAAATGATTTAAATCTATCAAGAAAACTATTTCACAAGCTCCCACTTTGGCAAATCCAAAGTTTGATAAGGGTTTCACGATGTATGCACTTGTAGGAGATGAAACCATTTTAGCCATATTAACTCAGGTTAATGATGAAAATATTGAGCAGCCAATTGCTTTCTTTGGGTAGAGTTTACATGACTACGAGACAAGGTACACTTTTCTTGAAAAATAAGTACTTGCTATAGTTAGAGGACTAAAGAATTTCAAGTACATGCTTTCCACTAAAAAGATACATGTTTTAGTCTCTCATGGAAGTGTTAAAGCGTCCTTACTTGAAAAAACAACTAGATGAGAAGAAAGTTGGTTGGATTACAAAGGTTATGGAGTATGATGTTGGCATCCGTGTTGCAAAAAAATTATGAGGAAAAGGATTATGTTGATGTGAAATTGATAGCTTATCTAATATAAATAAGCAACAATTACATTATATAATTGTACAAATCAATAAGAGACAATGTTGTAGAATGAAGATAATAACATAAACACAAAATAAGAGCAAAAATATAATAAACACACTATATTATTGATTGAATAATTTGGAGCTATTACATGATGAGAGAGCTTACAATATATAGCCTTTCCATTTCCTATAAACAAGGAGATGAGGCTTACCAATATTATCCCACTAATCTCTCCTAGAGAATCTCTCCTATGATCACTCACCACTATTCTCTCATATATCCCACCAATATCTCCACACACAATAATCTACATGAGTTGTTTATTCAACAAACTCACAACTAATACAATATCCTATATTATTAATAATGAGTTGTTTTATGACTCATATTAATAATATTACAATCTTTTATTTTTCTCACACTAATATATAATATATATTTGCACACACACAAATATATAAATATCTAATGTTCACAATATCTAATATTCCTAACATTCACTCCCCTATTGTTAACATTCGATATTTCCACACATACACTCCCCTAATGTGAACAATGTAGAGAAAAACATTCACACGTCTTCTACAGCTTGCCTGCCTCTGCATGCTCATGATCTTGGTACGCTGAACCTCTGTTCACCAAATACGAACCCCTGTTCGACAATAACGGACCTCTGTCCTAGGTACGAGCCCCTGCTCATGAACCTCTGTTCATCCTCTTCAAGAAAAACATGATGCTGCTTTTTCTTGTGCTTTTATCTTTCTACTATCACATATTTACATCAGGAGGTTATAAAAGGAAATACAATTCTGAATAGGAATGTGACATCTGTTCTTATTACAAACAACCAATAATGGAATCAAACACAGAACTGAAATACTTGGCCACCAAATCAATACTGCGGCCTCGTCGATGGTGCCTGACGAGAGGTCGCCGATTGCCCTCCTGCCTCCGTTGCCTCCAGCCTCCATCGCGATGATGTTAACACAACTGAATTTATCTTTGAGGCTCATTTTACAATTCTATTAGGTTTCGGTTTCAACTGATAATGCACCCTTCCAATAATAATCAGCTTTATATTTATCCAAAATAATAAAGCATATCAGATTTTAATTGCTAGAAATTAGTCACTATTTTTTTTTTTTTTTTTGCAGAATAATTAGAAACCGTCTGAATTGTTTCCACGATTTTTCGTAAAATACGAAATGGGTTTCTGTAATTTTTTGACAGAAGTTTTAAATAATACAAAGTAACAAACCCAAAAAATTTCAGAAAATTTCGAATCTGGGTTTTTGAGAAAAACGTGAATTACCAGTCGTTTTTTCAGATCAGAATTCCGAAAATGGCAATGAAAGCTTCAAAACTCTCATATCTGCATCTTAGAGGCTGCGGTTTTGTCCTGCAATGAATCTCATAAATTTCCCTAGCCTGCTCTGATACCAGATGATGTGAAATTGATAGCTTATCTATTATAAATAAGCAACAATTACATTATATAATTGCACAAATCAATAAGAGACAATGTTGCAGAATGAAGATAATAACATAAGCACAAAATAAGAGCAAAAATATAATAAACACACTATATTATTGATTGAATAATTTGGAGCTAATTACATGGTGAGAGAGCTTACAATATATAGCCTTTCCATTTCCTATAAACAAGGAGATGAGGCTTACCAATATCATCCCACTAATCTCTCCTAGAGAATCTCTCCTATGATCACTCACCACTATTCTCTCATATATCCCACCAATATCTCCACACACAATAATCTACGTGAGTTGTTTATTCAACAAACTCACAACTAATACAATATCCTATATTATTAATAATGAGTTGTTTTATGACTCATATTAATAATATTACAATCTTTTATTTTTCTCACACTAATATATAATATATATTTGCACACACACAAATATATAAATATCTAATGTTCACAATATCTAATATTCCTAACATATGTGAATATCTAATTTCGATATAGAAAAAGTAGTAGGTCATGCAGTAAGCGAGAAAATTCATTACATCATGCTAAAATCACGTATCAACACTAAGAAATGTTATTACAACTTGAATATCAACAACTAGAACTAAATCAAGAGGTTCAAGGATCAAGTTGGATGAATGATTTGATTAATTACTTATACCATTGTAATTATCTATAAGTCATGGACAAAAATAAATGAAGATATTTCAAATCACAAGCTATACCTTATGTTTACATTGATGGCATGCCATTCAAAAGGGATACAAATAAAATTTTGTTATGATGTATTGATTATGATAGAGTGCAACAATTATTATCCAAGTTTCATGAAGGACCTATAAGAGGTCACTTCTCAACATGTACTACAACCTTAAAAATTATGAAAGATGGTTATTGTTGGCCCAACATATTCAAGGACTGCTTTGAATGGATTAAAAGGTATAAGAAATGTGCATTATTTGTTAGAAAGGAATGTTTAGCTTCACTACCTTTACATCCTATTTAAGTGGATCACAATTTCATACAATGGGGTCTTGACTTCATTGGCATGATAAATCCACCTTGATTACAAGGACACAAGTGGATCTTGACTGCCACCCAATATTTCACACATTGGACTAAAGCAATAGCCTTGAAAGAAGATAACGAGACTTCAATGTTATCATTTTATGAAAGTATAGTTTAAATGTTGTGTTCGAAACTATAATTTTAGATAATGCCTTAGAATTTGCTGGTGTAAAAGGTAACATTGGGCTATTGAGCATGATATTTATCGAGTGCTTCATCTAATTATTACCCATAAGGTAATGGATTAGCTGAAATTACTAACAAAAATATATTAAAGATCATCAAAATAAATCTTAAGGACAACCAAAGAGCGTGGTATCTAATGTTAAATTTAGAACTTTGGGCTCATAAAGTGACTCCTAAAAGATCACTTGGCAATTCACCGTACAAACTTGTTTATGGACGTGAGGCAAGAATGCCTATTTTAGTTGAGTTTCCCACATTGGATTTATTACATCAAGGTGAATTACTTGAGAATGAACCAATGCGGGTTCATTATAAAGAATTAATGGATATGCAAGAGTTAAGAGACCAAGCTCATATGAACATGGAAAATAATGAGAGACAACTCAAGATTTTTTTGATAAAAACATTAAGTTCAAGGTTTGCAATGATGGAGACATTGTGTTGAAATGGGAGGGTGATCGTGCACATCTAGGAAGCCACACAAATTTTGATACAATATGGAGTGGTCCTTATATGATTTTATTTTGCAAAGATAACAATGCATTTCAAATTTCAAGTTTGAGTGGAGAGAAACTTTCCATTCTGTGAATGGTATGTTTCTTAAACACTTCTATTTAAAATCTTACAGTGTCTCGTTAGATTAAAATTTCCCTTTAATAAGTGTATTTCATGCACATTGCTATGTTTTTCAATTCAAAAATTCCATTCGTGCACATGAACTATTTTACTAGATCCTTTCCCATATTTAGGTTGTTTTTCATTAATGCGAGTTTGTCGGATAAGGAAGATTTTGGTTACATGCTTTGACTCGATGTCTAATGGACTAGAGAAAGGAACTAGTCTACAAGCTTGTAGGTACCTTTCCTGCATGATCACTAGAAATGTTGACAATTGTTGCACTTTTTTAAAAATGGGAAACTAGGGGGCATTTGATTAAATTGAATTTTTAGTTAGGTAAACCAACAAGGAAAAGGCAACTATGTGTGCTGTTTTAGAATACAACACCTCACATATGCTTCTATCCCATTATCACCTTCATCAAATATGAACAAAATCTCCAAGAACTAAATCACATCCTTGAGGGAGGCAGAGATAGAGGTAGACGAGAAGTTAGACTCGAAAAATAAATAAATTTATTGATTGGAGGTTGCAAAATTTCATTTTCAAGTTACAAATATTTTCAGATTTGATCATTTCCTATTATTAAGTATTATTAAGTATGTATTGAGTTGTTTAATTCATTTTATAATTATTACATAATGGAAATGCTAAAAGTAAAAGGAAGTACACAACTCAATTACAAAAATAATATCATTTATTCATCAAGGAAATTCAATGTTTCCCACACAAGCCGTGGGATGTAACTTACAACTATTGAAATAAGAGATACATGTGTATAAAACTAGAAGCAAAGGAATGAAGAAGGAACCCATCATTTCCTTGGGTTTTCCGTTTGGTCTTTATTGTTTCAGCTCCAAATTTTGAGCTTCATCTTCTCTGCATCACTCCATTGCAACAATGTAAGTCTAAAGAGAAATAGAAAAATGTCAGATTTGAGCTCTAGATTTAATCTGCATGTCTGTGTTTCTAGTTTCAGGAAAATGGACCTCTTAAGATCAAAAGTATAAGGTACATCAAGGTAACATATGCAGATTTGAGAAAATAGTATCTTGTAGTAGCACATAAGATTCCTAGAATCATGCAAAAAAGGAAGCTAGAAAGAAAAGAAACTATGGAACATAAGAGAGGAAAAAAAGCCTAATTATTTTCTAATAATTTTCTTAAGTGTGCAGGTATAGGTTATAGTAGAAGAAAACAAATGCATGTTTTAAAATTATGTACTATCAAAATAGATTGCATTGAAAAGGTACAACATCACAATAAATAGCACTTGATTATGATACAATCAAAGTACAGTTGCCCAAGCATCATAATCAAAATGAAATCTCAAATATTCAGTGATGAAGTGAAGATATTAGAAAAGTGCATTTCAAAGATGCTCTAGAAGTACAACCAGTTGAAATAGACATCAAAGATTTATAAACATTCTACAACACAGATAAAATCATAGTGTTACAACATTGAATGGATACAAATGATTATTCATCAAGTATAATTTTCAGATTAAATCAAGTACAATACACAAATCATGAAGTGACAAAATTATGAAGCTAATGGCAGTTCTTCAAAGTTAATTAAGAATTTCAAGAAATTGAAGTACTTAAGGAAGTAGAGCAGTTACATATAGAGAAATAAAACTACATACCACAACTCATTCCATTTGAAGTAGTCTTAAATATTCATGACACAAAAAAGTTCCAAATCTAGGAAATATTACAGTTGAAGTTCTAAACTATGAAGCCATCAAGCAAAGTTTTAGAATACAACAACCTCCATAGCAGAATAATGAAATAATAGAAGTTCATAATGCATAGGAGAATTAATAATCTATGTTTATAGTCATTTTCTCAAGCATATAATGATTTCAAATATCATTATTCACAAATATAGTTCTAATGAGAAGATCTATGTAATGACTTAAAATCTATTCTTGTATGTACAAAATTTGAGTTTGAAACATACATTCATCCAAATAACATTTTCTTGATATATACTCTCAATGGCTTCATTTTATATGAAAAAGTACTTGATCCAAATTTAAAAGAGATATTAGCGAGAGAAAGAAAATATACAACTCCTGAATTTTCTACAAGTTTAACTTTAAGATAAGGGCTCAAGTTATAGAAATGTAATAATTTTTTAGCTTCAAAGTGAAGAAACAAAAAAGTGATAATGTATTATCGGGAAAGAAAACACAAGGAATGACCTATATTGAGCTCCTTTTTAAATAGGTTTTGCAATCACTAACAATCATAGAGGTAATTGCGCAATGAAGAAAACAATTACAAAACAAAGAATGGGATTATAGCCATCGGTAAAAAATGGAGGTGTGGCTGTAATTGAAATAATACATCAGGAAAATTCAAAACTTCTTATGCCATGATTACCAACACAAGGTGAAGCGATTATAATTTCTTTTCATATACAAGTCAACTTTCAATCAAGGAGAATAAATTTTCCCTTTCAAAAATGGTTTTCAACATACATTTTTCAAATTATATATGATAAGTTGTAACCATCCCGATAAAATTGAAGGAATTTATCAATACTAGGAAAATAATCCATGCTTTAATTCATGCTAATTATGGAGTGCACAAGACAATTATCTTGAGAACTTAAAAATGCAAATTACTCCATCGGTAAAATAGAAAAACATACAAGTATAGTCAAGAGTCAAACTTTTTAAAGGAATGCAGAGTCAAAATAAGATTCATTGGAATTGTTTTGAAGTACAAATATTATACAAAAATCAGGATTCACCAAGTATTATGTAAAAATTTACAGTCTTATACAACAAAGAGCATAAAATAAATAAATAGAAAAATTAAATAACTTGCATAAACAAATGAATATTCGAACCAACAACTGTTGTGTGTAATCTTCATTAATAAAAGCTTCATCATACTCGAGCTCTAGCTCTTTACAATCAAGTTGTGCGTGCAGTTGTGTGCTTTCAATGCACATCCTTCCTTGCTTGTGCAGATTTCACACCTTTGTGTCTGCATATAAAGAAATTACAATTGCTGTTATTTAAATAGAATAACTCACCCACTAACAACTCTTCAAATAAGCATTCTAAATCTAAACTCATGCTTTAAAATAGTTGCATGCTATGCATGTATTAAAACAAATTTATTTGAGTTAAATCTAATCCTAAAAATAGGATAAATCTGAGTTAACTAAAGAAAAACTAAATCTATTTTTAATATTCCTAAAAAAACTACGGTTGGAATTAACTATGCATGGGCATGCATGTATTTCCAACATTCCCCTTAATTTCAAACTATAGCTTTCACTCTTTTGGAGCTTCATTTGATTTTTCAGATTTTCCATTCATGGGATCAAAACTCCCAAACAATCTCTCAAATATTCAAAACCTTCTTTTGCCAAAGCCTTTGTAAAAATGTCTACAAACTAATCTTCGGATCTGCAAAACTCAAAATGAATTTCCTTGTATTTTAACAGATCCCACGATGAAATGATACCTCGTATCAATATGCTTTCTCCTCTTATGAAAAACATAATTTTTGGACAATGCTATGGCTGAGTTGTTGTCACAAAAATCTGCATAGCTTCCTCTTGTTTCTGTTGTAAATCTGTCAACACTCTTCTCATCCAAACAGCTTGACATGCTGCTCCTATTGCTACTACATACTCTTCTTTTGTTGAAGATAACGTGACAATGGGTTGCTTCTTTGATGCCCATGAAACCACTCTTGTTCCAAAGTGAAAAGTATAGCTGGATGTGCTTTTCCTATCATCTATACTTCCAACACTATCACTATCTATATAACCAATGAGTTTGAACTCCTCTTGAACTTGAATAAAGAATTCCATGATTTCTTGTTCCACATATATACCTCAAAATTCTTTTTGTAGCTTGCGAGTGTGAATATTTTGAAGATTCCATGAACCTTGATATGAGGCTTACACCATACATAATATCAGGCCTTGTGGCCGTCAAATACATAAGACATCCAACCAACTTTTTAAAAAATGTTGGATCCACAAATGATCCTTCATCCTCTTTTCTCAATTTCAAACCTACTACAACCGGTGTTGGTGTTGGCGTTGGCTTACAATTCATTATGTTAAACATTTCAAAACATCATTTGCATACTTTTCTTGTGAGATAAAAACTTCACCTTCGATTGTTGAACTTGAATGCCCAAAAATAATGCATAAGACCAAGATCTATCATCTCAAACTCCTTTATGGCTGATTTGAATGACTTTGTAGATAGATTTCTAGTAATGATCAAATCATCTACATATAAACAAACAATTAAAATTTTACCTTGCTCATTTATCTTGGTATATAAGGTAGGCTCACTGCTGCCCCTACTGAAACCATTCTCAATCAAATAAGAATCTATTTTGTTGTACCAAGCTCTAGGTGCTTGCTTGCATAGAGCATTTTCTTCAATCTGTATATGTTTCCTTCATGACCTTCAATCTCATAACCTTCTGGATGATTTACATAAACTTCCGCTTTAAGGAATCCATTTAGGAATGTCGATTTAACATCTAGCTGATAAATAAGACATTTGTTTTGAGCTGCAACTACTAAAACCATTCTTAGCGTATCTAAATGTAATCTTGGTGCAAATGTTTCATTGTAGTCAACTCCATAATGTTGCATAAAACCACTTTACAACCGGTCTTGCTTTGTGCTTTGTACTTTTCCATTAGCATTTTATTTTTTCTTGTAGACCCACTTGACTCCTATCACGTCCTTTCCTTTTGGAAGATCCATCAGCTCCCATGTCTGATTCTTCTCTATAGCATCGATCTCATCATCCATGGCTTTTTCCCAAACTTCATTCTTTATAGCCTCTTCATAATTTACTAGATCTATAGCTTGAGAAAATAATGCAAAAACTGAAAATGAATTAGTTGTATCAATAGTATAAATCTCACTTAGACTTCTTGTTTTCCGCTGCATAGGAGTATTCGATGCAGGACTACTTTGTGGTGATGGAGTAGCTTCTGGTGTTCCCTATGGTGTCTCTTACATGGCTGAAGATGGATAAAATCTTGGTGACCTCGTGACTGTAGATGGAGGTGTAGCTTGTGCTACAACTTGTGGTGCATGTGCAAGATTTGTAGATACATTACCTTGTTTCTCTAAAGTTTCATTTGTCATATCATCATGTGGAATAGCTGTTGCTATACTCACTGTTTTCTCTATACTTCCATCCCATGCTTCATTCTCAATAAGCTGTACATCCTGCTGATCACAACCTTTCTAGTATTTGGATTGTACAACTTATGCGCTTTTGTATTCTCTGAATACCCAAAAAAAAAAACACTTTTTTCCTTTGTTGTTTAACTTCTTCCTTAGCTCATCGTACATGTGCATATGCTACACAACCAAAAAATCTGAAATGTGAAACACTGTGTTTCCTATTATTCCATGCTTGTTGAGGAACCATGTTTGTAACAAGTTTCATTAGACACTGTTCAAAATATAAACAGAAGTTACTCTGCTTCATACAAAGATAATCATTTGGAATATTTTTACCTTGACATGCTTCTCGCCATCTCCATAATGGTTCTATTTTTCCTCTCTACCACACCATTCTATTGTGGTGTATACCTAGTAGTAAATTGTTTGTGTATACCATGATATCTGTAAAAATTCATAAACTCATTAGAAACATACTCACCTCCTCTTTCCATTCTAAGAACTTTGATGTAGTATCCACTTTTCTTCTCCACTAATGCCTTGAACTGCTGAAATGTATCAAAGGAATTTGATTTATTTCTTAGAAAATAAACCCATGTCTTCCTTGTGTAATCATCAATGAATGCCATAAAATAAATACAACCTCAATAGAAGTTATCTGCATAGGTCCACATAAATTTGAATGTACGATCTCAAATGGTGCACTTACTCTTTGTGTTTTGCCAATTGGGAATGAATCTCTGTGTTGCTTCCCCGAGAATACAACCTTACAATACCCTTTACGGTTTCGAATCAATGGAAAACCTTTAACCATATTTTTCTATGTAATAAATTCGAACCTCCGAAATTCAAATGTCCATACCTTAGATGCCAAAGCCATGATTCATCCTTCATGAATGAATGAAAAGTTGATTGTGTTCCTTTAGCGTAAGACTCAACTATATTAATGAATGAATCGGATGCGAGACTCCCTTGCTTTATAGCGCTTGACACTGATTTTCATTAGCACAAAACTCATCTGTTTGAGCACAGGACTCAACAAAAGACTAATTTGGCTTAGCGAAGGACTTTGCTACAAACTGAGTTGTTGATTTTGCTGCAAACAGATCTAATTTCTTCTTTTTTGCATGTTTCAAAATCAATGGAAACATCCTATTGCTACTCATCTTCACTTTTGCAATCAACTGAGTGCTAGGATCTTTGTCCACAATCACACACTCATTGTCTTCCATATAGACTCGGTATCCTTTCTGTACCAGTTATCTAATACTCATTAGGTTATGTTTCAAACCTGCAACATAGTAAAAATCTTGCATCCTTGTTTGCTCCCCTATCTTGTTAGAATACTAACTGTGCCTTTTCCTTTCACAGACACAATATTGTTATTTCCAAGAGTTACATCACTCTTAACTGAACCATCCAAACTAGAAAACAAATCTAGATTACTTGTCATGTGATTACTGCAACCTGAATCCAAATACCATGCATCACATGGAATCTTTTTGACAAATTACATTCAATAGGGGATAAAGAAGGTATTTCTTCAATAAACCTTGTGCATGCAATAAACATATGTTTAGAAATAGAACTTCTAGCCTGATTTTGATTTTGCCTCTCCTAATCATATTGCTTTTTGTTGCAATCATAAGCATAGTGCCCATACTTCTTGTAATAATGACACTAAATATGAGACTTATCTTGTCTCTGAACATAACTCTATTCTTTATTCTTTCCTCTTCCACCACGAGTTTGATGAAGCTGCTACCGTGTCCTCTAGATGGACTTCTTCCTCTACCTCTTGGGCTGAAACTACCTCTTCTTTTGCCACGACTACCTGCTATCTGAGATGTAAAAGCCTAATCTACACTTGCATGTGATCTATTCATCCTCTATTCATGATTAATTAGTGATGCATGCAACTCATCAATAGAAAAGCGACTCGGATCCTTAGTTTATTCAATAGCAACAACTAAAGGATTAAATTCCGTAGGAAAACTTCTATACAATTTTTCAATAATCCTTCTATCTTCAAGAGTATCACCATGGGATTTGATTTGATTGAATAAGCCAACTACATAAGTAAAAATTGATTCTACAGAGTCTGAATCTTTCATTGTTAAATTCTCAAAATCTCTACGAAGAAAGCTTGTAGCTTGGTAGTTTTTACTTTCTCCTTACCTTGATATGTAACTTGTAAATTTTCCCATGCAGTCTTTTCTTGGTCAAGCACGCCACTCTTGCAAGAATGCTTTCATGCATTGCTTGATGAATATAGAAAAGATATTTTCCATCCTTCTTTCGTAACTACTTCAAAGTATCTTTCTTTGCTTGATGAAGTGCACTATACGCTGCTACATTTACAGGCTCTGTGTACCCATCTTCAATGATCTCCCACATGTCTTGAGATCGAATAGTGCCTTCATGGTAAACAACCAAAGTATTCATAATTATTTCCATTAAATTGTGGCGTCTGCATGCCGGATGTAGAAGCTATAACATGCTACTAATTTAATAAGTTGCTAGAATAACTTCGCTAACCGATACCAATTTGTAGAAAATCTGCGGTTTTATAAAACAAAGAGCATAAAAGAAATAAACATAACACTTAAATAACTTGCATAAACGGATGAATATTTGAACCAACAACTTTGTTGTGCGTAATCCCCATTAATAAAAGCTTCATCATACTCGAGCTTCAGCTCTTTACAATCAAGCGTGCTGCTGTTTGTGTGCTTTCAATACACATCTTTCCTTGCTTGTGCAGATTTCACACCTTTGTGTGTGCATACAAAGCAATTACAATTGTTTTTATTTAAATAGAATAACTCACCCACTAACAGCTCTTCATTTGAGCATTTTAAATCTAAACTCATGCTTTAAAATAGTTGTTTTCTATACATGAATTAAAAAATATTTATTTGAATTAAATCTAATCCTAAAAATAGGATAAAGATGAGTTAACTAAAGCAAACTAAAGCAAAACTAAATCTATTTTTAATATTCATAAAAAAGCTACGGTTGTAATTCACTATGCATGGGCATGCATATTTCCAACATATTATCTCTTGACACGGTTGCCACATTTGAAATTCACTAGTCAAGTGGCTTACAAATTGAAGCTCGTAACTTGATTCAAGACAGGAAATTGGTGAATACAAATCATAGTCAAAGCAAAATGCAAGAGTAAATTTATAATACCAACATACACAAAGCAAAGCAATGATAAAGAGTAACGATATGAAAATAACAACCCTTGGATTTCAAATTTTATTTACCCATGTCCATAGGAACTGCAACTTGAAAACTAGTGACTAGAAATATAGTAAACAAAATAACCATCAGTTGGAAGCACAAAAAGATGAGCTCGAATCCATATGCAGATACAAAGAAAAATATCTCTAAAATAAGAAGAATGAAGAAGATTTACTTTGTTTTCAGGAGAAAATAACACATAGTACAAGCTTCAAACGAGCCTCAGAAAGCAGAGCAATATATTTTAAGACGATGATCTTGAAATCACAGTAAGCTCTAAATAAACGATAACAACAAAAGCACCAAGAAATTTCCATTAATGGCATTGAAACACACACCTAAAAGATAAAGAGTAATAAAACAACTCAGGAAAAAACAAAATATGAGCTATTAGAAAGTTTTTGCATTTTTTTGGCAAGTACCCATTAAGTTATTTATCAAGAACACTAAAGAAAAGAGCAGAAACTTACCAGTTTAAGAACTAATTTATCAAAAAAATTCAAAAGTTTGAATGTAGAGACAAATAATGATACCCAGAATGAGTTTCAAACTTAGTGTTGACAAATAACACAGACAAAAGAAACATTTCAAATTATCAGAGCATATATAAGCCAAGAAGTGTGAAGGTGATGTTCACAGTGATCAAGAAACAAAGCTCACCTCCTTTCCAGTAATGACCGAGATTCATAGGGTCGAAATAGAGTTTGAATGGACCAAAAATTGGTGGCCATGTCTATGAAAACCCTTAGTAAAGCTTTGAACAACCTCACAATAGAGAAAAGTAACTAAAAAATCAAATGTGCATGCACAGGGCTTCATAAAGCCATATTTGCAGAATCTTCGCAGAGCTCAAAAATAAAAAATAATGGTGACCAACTTTATAGAAGCTCAGAATAAGAGAAAAAAATGCCAAAAATATACAATATTTTGATGTCATAGAGCCTCAAGCTAAACAATGCACTAAAACGTCCTTGAGATCATTGAAAATGGAGGCCACGGAAACATTTTGTGAGGGCTTCACCCAGTGAGAAAATATTAGAATGTTAAATAATTAGGGTTGATTTAGTTTTACCAACTCGACTCAACCTCATCTTTTCCTAAATCGATGTGATTTTACCATCGATGGTCAGGATCTTCAATTACCAGATCAAATGGCTAATACTGAACTCCTAGCCAACCACCATAATCACCACAGGTTAAGAATCCATGGTCATAGATTAGGTAACAATCTAGTAGAACCCAACTCAACATCACATGTAGATCAATGACTGAGATGTAATGGTACAGAGATCAAAGGCTCAGTTTCAGTGAAAATTAAATTCCATCATAGACACATCGATGGTACAGGTCAGAAAGGACATGCATGGCAAGTCATTGTAAAACCCTAAGAAGGGTTAGATTCAAATATTCATCGACATCACGAAGGGTTTGATCATCACGGGAAGGGGAAGCCACATTCAATTAATAATTATTGTTTTGACTTTATTAAGGTCCTAAATATTTCAATCCAGAAATCATACAAAAGGCCAAAACATATATGATGCCACTAAATTTTCCAAATCCAACACCATTATTGGTGTATGATTATAAGGAGGTGGTTTGTATTATCACAACTAATATTATATACAAAGGGTCAAAAGGTGTCCGAACATGTTATATACCTATGTAAAAGGGCCAAAATAACGTAGTATGTGTAATATTTTAAAAGGTGTATAGGATGATGCCAAGTATGCATATATGTCACATCATAGTCGTACAAGAAGACAATGCATGGAAGGATGTCAACATCATTATGTCACATGGATCATTGAAAGGGATAGAATTGAAGCTTTTTCAATTACCTTAATTCTTGCAAAAAGAGGGTATTATTTTCTTACACATGCCTCGAGGTGGTCCCCACAGTGGGATGGAGTATTTTGCTAACGGAAATAAAAATCATTATTTTCTTGCATAGAATGTAAATATTTTCATGTCTCCAAAAGAAGAAAAATAAAAGATAAATATAGAATGCCATCCAAGATGATGATGAACAAGTGTCACATCATGCACATGAAGACAAATAATATGCACTTGCATTGGAGGAGAATTGAAAAACAAGAAAGTGGCTAATATTAGCTAAAACATTCACCCAAGTATTTTAATTGCATTAAAAATAGAATAGTCAACTTCACTTTGACTAGAGTGTATTTTTCTAGCTAAGGCTATTAATACGTCATTGTAATGAACATGTTTATTTTTACTCCTTTATTTATTCATGATAAAGGGGTAAAATTAGCATGCATGGGAAAGTCTGAGACTATAGTTTATTTTTAGGAGGGGTTGGGTGAAGTGTTTTTCTATATATTGTGTGCACTAGCAAGGCACAAAGACAAATTTTGGATGTAGGAGTGCTCAAGCAAATTTTTTACCAGTTTTTCCCTTGAATGAGAACCGGTTATTGTCTTTGAATTATTTATAGTAGTGTGTATCTTTCTATTATCTCTTATGAATGTTAATTCTCTTATTTAATTATCTTACCTTGCTTTACAAAACTAGTTTTTTCTACTTATTCTTATTGTGCATGTTTAACTTGCTATGTTGTTGTGATTTATCCCCAATACATAAGTGTGTTGCCTTAAGATTCTGCTAAAAACCATTGGTTCATGCATTTGTAATTTGTTCTCAATTTTATTGTGTATGTAGTCATTGAAATCCCTCGATAAATTTTGTGTATCACCCCATTTCAATTCAGTTACAACAATCTTTTTACCCTCAAAACCCCAAAAAATTAGTTTAGGATACATCAACAAGGAACCGACCTTGATACCGGAGACTCACCTCAATAATGGCTATACCCATAGACCTAAGGTGTTTCCATTGATCTAAGGAAGAGAGAGTTAAGGCAAGATTATAACCCATGTTGTCATCTCTCAATAAGGGTGCACTTTTGAGACATAACATGTGTGCTTATACATCTAATGTAGACATGTCAAAGGATTTTAGATGTAGTTAGTATGAGGTAGGCATTTTCTACTTAGGTGGTAATCCTAGGTCTATGCCCTATCTCTGTTGATCAACACGAGAAGTTTGATTTTTATGGTAAATATGATTGATGCAAGAAACTTTCTTAGTTTGGTTTCTTTTAAATTTTTATTTGTACATGTAGAAGGATGATGAATGAGGGAATCCTCGTTACCATTATATAATAAGGTAGCCATCCTTTGAGGGAGTAGTCTAAAATGGGATTTTTTTCTTTGGTTTTGATTTTTGATTTTTCTTTTGGATGGAAGGGTAAGATATGTGATAGTTGTCCTTCGAGGGACAAGTCTATAATTTTGATATTAACATTTTATATAAACAACTATCCTTGAGGAGCGAGCATTTTTGGGATAATATAAATTTTCATATGGTCATCCATAATTTTGGAATTTTACGATAGAGATAAGGATAATGACCTAGACAACTTGGGGATGGGAAGTAATGTGTATAAGCTATACATCTGGACCCTTACCATGGTTCGAGAAGGTAGATAAGAAGGAAATGGATGTAATGATTGTGGGGTTCCCACCTAAACGGAGGAAATTTTTAATAAGGAATATGCTATGAGAAGATCCATGGTTCCCATATTAAAGGTCATAGATATGATAGTTATAGATGACCACATGATTCCAAATAATTTCGATGAGGTATGGAAAGGGATAATAATGGAAATGCGATAGTTAAATATGACTAGATAACGTTGGTGGATGTGTTAATAGTAGAAAATCTACAAGTGTAAGGTGTTTAGAGGTTTTGTTTCTAGTTTACCATCATGAAAAGATAAATGATAGGCCTCAAACCCAAACTTATGCATGATAATATATGGTTGGATTCAGTTTGGAGACAATTTTCCATGATGGATTCTTTCTAGAGTAGTGATGTTTTGATTTTATTTCAAGACAAGGTCATCAATATTAAAATAATGTTCTCTAAGATGTTTGTTATAGGCACATTTGATTCATTCTTGATAGACGTGATGATTTTGAGGGATATTAAGCGACATTCATCTAACTCTCAAGGTTTTTAGATGCTCTTATCGATAATCCTTATCGAGAGATGAAGTCATAAAGAGAAACATGCGAGGAAGGGATTTAAAATTTTAGAGGGAGGATAACTTTAGAACCATAAAAAATATAAGGAAGTAGTAAATCTAAAGGTGCGGATGTTAGTATGATAAGCAAAGAGTAAAGGGGATATGAATGTGCCAATCTCAACCTATCTTAGAAATATTTTCGGTTTGATTGTTATGGAAAGGTTTGTTAGGGGACTCGGCTTATTTGTTGGATTGTGGATAATATGGAGAAGTAAAGCTAATATTGATGTTGACAGGTCTCAAATCTTCTTAAGATATTTTTTTAGAAATAATTTCTGTTCTCCGTGATGTTTTTATGGGAATGCTAAAGTGGAAGATGATGTGGTGATAGACAAAATTTACAATTTTGTTGGTTTTGATTGAGAGGCGATTGAAATGGATTCCACTCATTAATTATAGTATTAGGTAGTGGTGAGGATAGAATGATGTCATTTATAGGAACATGGATTTGTGAGACTTAAGAGGTCAAGTCCCCATTACGAGAAAGGCCATAGATTTTGAGCTAGTTATAAGTCCTAGCTAGGGATACATATGAGATTGGAATGTTTCTTCCAATTGATGCACTTTTTAACATATTCACATCAATATTGATTAAGGGTGGGCCAATAGTATCTAATCCAAATAATGCATTTGGTGATGACCAACCCGCTAAAGTTTCCACCACGAGATGCGATCGTGGACTTCTTGGATAACTTGTATGGATTCATGGTATTTAAGGTAGTGTAGCAAAATGCCATCAAACCCAATTTTGTAGAGGATTCACCAAAGGATAATATAGCGGTTAACATGTTGAAAAAATGACCTCCTACCATTATTGGATTTGTTAGAAAGCATTTTAGATTCTAAATATATTCAAAGATATGGGTAGACCGGATGTTAGATTAATTGGTGTCGATTAGTTTTAATGTGGGAAGCTCTTTAGTATGGGATGGTTGAGAGATGCGGTGGACAACAACCAAGAGATTGGATTCTTCCATTTTCCAAGGGATGAGAGATGTAAGGAATAATATGGTGTTTATGATGTGATTGTTTGAATGAGGGATTGTTTTGATTGTGTATTGACCAAAGGCTTGAGAATAAAGTCAATAATATCCTTGTATTTTTAAAGGACTTATTTTTTTCATTGATAGATTCCCTTAATTTGATTAATCATGAGATGTTTATCATTATAGATATCAAGGATATATAAAACAAGAATGATAGTGGTTTGGATTACTAAGATAATGGATTCATACTCATCCATGTTGTTAGTGCACCTAAAGTTGATTTTACAAGTGATGGGAATAGGATTTTCCCATGGAGGAATGATGATAACGCTAGTATATCCCCTTTCCGACACTTAGAAATGTCAAATAATAATTTCATTTTGAGGGAGAGTACTCATGATTGATGGTTTTCATGTATTCATCAAGTAATTTTTTTGAGGTAGTGATTTTACGGAAGAGAGGCATCAAAGAACTAATCGGTGATTTCTGGCCTTTGATCAATTATCAAAAGATAAACTCTAGGTCAAACTCAATCATGAGCATGAGCCATTGAGTGATGTGATCATTGTGCTAATGGTTTCATTACATGGTTTTAAGAGGATTGAATTTAGTGATAATGTTGGTTATGTGATTGAGAAGATAGTGGAAAAGCTTAGAAGTGGATAAATAAATGGTAAAACATAACTTTACGCCTTTGGTGTAGTGAGTTTCGTAGTTGTGAAGAGTATAACTAATATAATAAACAACCTACTCTTTGCCATCCTCATTATTTTGTGCCAACATGTAACCTAGAGCATGATTAGTGGCAAAGATGTAAAGATACAACAACTCCCCTCACGTGGAGGTGTGAGCATAGGGTGGTGATATAAGGTAATGATTGAGTTCATCAAATACATTTTAAAAATTGGATTCCCACTTGAAATTGGTGTCTTTTTGGAGGAGATGATGAAAAGGTTTTAAATAATCAGAAAGTTATGATATGAAAGAGTAGATTGATTGAAGTCAACCTTAGATACTATGATTTTTTTTAGATTAGGAGGAGACATATTAAGGGTGGATTTGATCTTGGAGGGTTCAAGTTTAGTACCCCTGATAGAAATAATAAAACTAAGGAATTTTCCGGTTAGAAATCCAAACACACACTTGGCGTCATTAAGACAATGGAAGAATTAGATAAGGTGTGCAATGATGATGTCAAAGACATAAATATGGTCATGTTGATGTTTGGATTCACCCAAGAGGTCATCCATATAATTATCTATGGTTTTATGGATGATATCATGGAAGATATAAGTCATGACGTGTTTGTAGGTGGCCCCTATGTTTTCCAAACCAAAAGGCATGATGCGATAACAGAATGTTCTCAACGGGATGATGATATATTTCTTATTTTAGTCTTCTAGTGTGATAAGGAGATAATTATAACAAGTGAAACCATCCATGGGAGAAAACATCTCATGGTTGGATGTGAGGTCGATGAGTTGATAGATGTCGGGAATGGGAACTTCATGTTTAGGGAAAATGAGATTTAAGTCTCAAAAATTATTACAAATGCAGAGCTTTCAGAGGCTTTGGAAATGGGTATGATGTTAGAAACCCATTACGGATAATCGATAGGTTGGATGAAGTTAGTTGAGAGAAGACATTGCAATTCCTCCTTGACAAGAAGGTAAACATGAGTATTCATGTGACTGAGATTTTTCTTAAATTGTTTGGCATTAGAGATGGTGACGATGTTGATCTATAAACCCATACTTTGGAAATTTACAAGACCAAAAAAATGTTGTTCGTACTTCCAATTATTTGAAAATGAAAGCATACTGAAAGGTGGTGAATGAATCTTAGTACTTAGAACTAGTAGAAAATAGAATAAACAATCTAATGCATAACACTAGATATTTATTCTAGAGACCCCAAGTTTTAGGGAAAACCAGTCGAGAAGAGAAATTTATTTTTCATCCAACTTATATATATTGGACAATTAAATTAATTATATATTACTAGAAATTGAAGGAAGACAACAATGTTACTTCCACCCTCTATACTTGCTTTCTCCACACTTTCACCTTGCCTCTACAATTCAATTCCAACACCAAAGTCTTCTTTATCACTTATCCAATGAATCAATTTTTTGAATCAACTTTTTATTCTTATATTTACATTTTTTTCCCATGTTCTCCTGCTTGATGGAGAATGGGAAGGGTCATCTGAGGAAGAGACATAGTCTAAATACTTCAAATACATGACTCTTCATGGATATCATTTTCCCATTAGTTACGAGAACCACCGTTGAACCCGGGATGGTGGTTACAAAACCTCTGGTTTGTGCAGGAGGGTGCTTACACAACCATCCATGATGTTACATAATCTCTACTCTACATAGAGTTGTGGTTCGGTAACTTAACGATCATTCTCCCTTTTAATTTATTTTTCATCAGGTTTTGGTTTTTTAATGAAGTGGTGTTTCTCTAGATCCATATGGATCACACCTCCCTGCTTAGGAGGATTTTTGTCCCACAAAATATGAATGGGGGATTATATGAGGAAATTAATCCCTCACTTTCTCATTTGAGTACCATGGGGCCTACCTTGATGTCTTCCCCTTGAATCCAACCAGCCAAGACTCATGTGTACTTTTCCTTGTCTCTCTAATATTTTTTGCGTACTACATCCTCCTTGACTCACCTTGTGAATCTAAGAAGCAATCTTCTATGAATGATAACAACTTACATTTTCTTCCTCATCAAGCATTGATGGGTCATATAAGTGCAAGTGCTCAAAATTTACTACTAACTACATCTACATGAAGTGTAGCAAATCACATCTTAAAGTATTCTCTCTAGCTTTCTCCATTACGGTGAAGGGTCCATACCATAGTGGCTTGAGTTTCCTTGTTTAAGATTATAGTATCTCTTTTCTCAAGTAAAGTCAAACCTTGTCTCCAACATGAAATTTTTGCTCTCCACAATGCTAATCATGTCGACCTTATAATTTTCTTGAGACTTATCTAATTTTTCTTTCACCTTGAGATGGATTTACAGGATTTTCTCAACAAGCTTCGCTATTGTAGTAACTTATAAATCATGTATCTTTCATTCTGCCTATTTTCCAACTATAATATCTAAAGGATTTATATGTGGATATTTTTCGCATGCTTGAAAAGGTGACTGCATAGTAGATGTGTGTAATTCCCTATTGTAGGAATTATTAATGTAGGTTAAGGACTTATCTCAAGTCTGTGGATATTTGCTATTGTATCCTATACTAACTTTTGTACTAAATTCATGTTTAGTAACTCCATTTTCCATCTATCTTGGGAAGGAAGGTTATTATCCTATGTAAATTAGTGTCCAAATTATCCTAAAATGTAATCCAAAACTTCCCTAAGAATCTGGAATATTTTTCAGAAACAATAGACTTTGGCAAACCCAAATGCACCTATGCGTTAGCAAAAAAATTTTAGCTACCTCACTTGCTTTTATTGTCTTTTTACATGCCATTAGAACACATGTTTTACTGAATCTATCTACAACAACATAGAGATAATTATGGCCATGTTTAGACATAGGTAGTCCTCCTATAAAATCCATAGAGATATCCTCCCAAGTATGAGTAGGGATAAATAAGGGAATATATAAACCTTCCTTCCTAATCTTAGGCTTACTTGTATAACAAAATTTACATCCTCTTATGAATTTAGATACTTCTTATTGTATATTGGGCCAATACAAGAACCTTTATAAGTGGGCTATTATCTTGCAAACATCAAATTTTCCTTCAAATTTTGAGGTATGTGCTTCCCTCATCAATAAAAACTATTCTTCTTTCCATACACAAATATTCCCCATCGATAGAAGTCCATATTTGAGATAACAATCTTCAATACCCATATTTTTAGGACATTTATACTGCAACCGCTAATATGTCACCCCAAAATATTGGTCTTGAACATATGCCTCTCTTTAAGCTTCCTTTTGAAAGGCTCAATATGAGAGATGGTGGCCAAACAAGATATTTTCTCTTGTGTAGGCGGCCTAGAAAACATGTTTGCCACAAAATTCATGCTTCTTTCTTGTACTTGATCACTAAATGGAACTTCGATGGAAACACATCCACTTGTAGTTCCATGTCTCTGTAATTTTGATTGTGCTTATAAATACTTGAGAGGTTTGTAGTCGGTATGCACAATAGTTTATTTACCCAATAAATAATGTTTTGATTTCTTTATTGCTTGAACTAGTGCATAAATTTCTTTATCATATATTGAATATCCTCTAACTACTGAAATGAAAGTTTCCAAATAATAACATATCAAAGTTACATCCTGTAAGAACACTTTGCTACTATAAAATAATCACCGACATTTATCTCTACTTCAAAGGGATGATGCAAATTAGGAAGAGAATTTCTTGGAGCATGACTAATTTTTTATTTTAATAAGCCAAAAACCTTATCTTGTTCCTTACCTCAATAAAAATCTTACTCTTTGTTGTCGTTATGTCTAGAGGTGCCATTATATCAAACAATCCTGAATGAACTTCCTCATGTATTATATCATTCCAACAAAACCCCTAGTATTTTTTGTTCATGTTGGTTTTGGATAGTTGGTGATGGATTCCACCTTCTTGATTCACACGTAGCTCTCCTCATCCAACCACCTACCAAAGATAGATAAGTGACTTGTTTGGAAAATTCACACTTCATCATATTACATAGAAGTTGTTTCTCCTTGAAAACTTTCAGGACTTGTTGAAAATGTGTTAGATGCTCCTCCCATGTGGCTTTGAAAATCAAAATATCATCCAAATATACAAACATATTTCATCAATCTCATAAATATAGTGGGTGTATTACATAAACCAAATAGAAGTACTAACCATTCTCATACAAACCCAATTTTTCTTGAAGGAATTCTTCCATATATCCTCCTCCTTCATCCTCACTTGGTGATAGCCAAACTTGAGATCCAATTTTGTGAAGAAATTTGCATAATGAAGTTGGTTGAAGAGATCATTTATGTGCGGGAGTGGATATTTTTATTTTATTGTAATCTTTTTCAACTCGTGGTAGTTGATGTGCATCATCCAAGAACCATCCTTCTTTAGCATCATCAAAATAGGTGAACAACATGACAAGGTGCTTGGAAGTATTACCCCTTGGTCTAATAGCTCGGGAATTGTTTCATTACCTCTATAATATCCAACAAGGATTTAGTATACAACCCTATTTTTGGTTGAGGGGACTCTTGCAATAGCTGAATCTTATGCTCTACCTCTCCCTTTGGTGGTAACCCACTCAAAGTTTGGAATACTTATTAAAAATACTAAATTATCATATCTACGTCCTTCATACCTTTGTTAGAAATATCTAATACTTCAACCCCATCTTGATTATCATTCAATAAAAGTAAACAAAGATGATTATGATTTTCTTGAATTAGTCTCGTTGTTTGGTTCTCACTTACCTTAGTAATTTTTGACTTATCTTTGGTGTGCTTGGAAAATGTAATCGACTCCATGCTTGACCCATCTGTATATGCTCTCCTATCTTATCAATATAATATCCCTAATATACAATTAAGTACACCAAAAAAAAAAATGAAATTAATCATGTGGAATTACATCAGCCTCCAATACATCCATATATTGATAATCTATCCCAAACTTAAATTTACATCTTCTTATGACCTGAATTTCTACACCCTTCTTCATCCATCCCAAAGGATAAGGATGTGGATGCTTGTAATTTTAAAGAACAATATTCTTTACAACCATGTCGAAATAAAATTAGATTGAGGACCGTATCAAAAAAATCATTTATCTTAGTCTCCTTGATTTTGATTTTGATATTAAATAGCTTACTCATCTCTTCCTTCGGCTCTTGGTTTTCCATGATGCTGGTCACGCATATTAGCCTTTCGTCTAAATAACAAGCATCTTATATTTCCACCTACACATCCATCTTTACAGTTCTCATGGATTTCTTTGAATCCTTCCTTCAGTTCTTTGGATGTAATTAAAGATGTAAAAACCAGCATGTAGCATTAGTATGACCATTGATATCACAATTCTTACAAAATTCTTAGGATTTTAAACATTATTTAAAGTGGTAGCATTATTTTTACCTTAACCTTTCCATTTACCTTTATTACTTTTTTTTTCCCTACTCTTTCTTTAGATGATTTATCGACTTCTTTTCCTTGAATCCACTTCTCCTTGTTTCTTCTCATCATCAATGTTATATGATTGCACACATGCCATATTGAGATCATTGGGATTCATGGAGATGATATTCCTTTGAAAGTGAGTATGAATTCCTCCCAAATACTTGGTTAGAATATCCTTATCCTCTAAGTTCACATTAGGTAACATGGCTTGTCTTTGAAACTTTGTAGTGTAATCCTACACACTTTGACCACCATTTTGTCTAAAATATTTCCATTTAATGATCTAGTCACTCTTATGGAAAATATGATAAAAAATTTCTCTAATAAGTTCTTTAAAACCATCCCAAGAACTTACAATAGGCTGCTTTTTCTTTTCACAAATTGCTAGATGGGTGTCCCACCAAACTACGAGAATGTCCTTCCATTTTGAGGCGTGCAAAGGTAATAATTTGTGCCTCGGTGAAATTATGCACACTAAAGTAAACTTCCAATTACTTTAACCATTTTTCTATCAATTTTTCATCTACTTTTCCATCAAATATTTTTATCTCAACTTTCAAAGGAGCATGATCATATTTTATCTTATATCTTTCAACTAGAGTTTCTTTTTCACATTTTTCGTCTTCTTATTCCTCAACATGGTTCTTTCCTATGCACGAAATGTTTTGGCAAAATATTGAACCACCAATTTTATGGATTTTTTCTTAACTACTTCCATCTTTTTCAGATCTGATATTTCTCTTCGGTGTTTAAACACCCTATCCATTGTGCATTCTAGTACCTCAAGTATACTGAGACCAAGTTCTATTCTTCGATTTGATATCAAACCTTTTGTTTCCACTACTTCATAGATATGTTTGGATTAGAAGGTAATACCTCTTCACCTTTGTACCATGTCACTATCATACAAATCACACAAGAATAGATACTATAGTTCCATGGATATAATTGTCAACTTTGACATCAAAGTGATTTGTAAACCTCTAATTTGAAAATTTGAGAGACCGGAAAAATGATGTTCCTACTTCCAATTATTTGAAAATTATAGGATACTAAAATCTAGTGAATGAATCTTAGGGCTTATAACTACTTGTAGAAAATAAAATGAACAATCCAATGCATAACACAATATTTTTATCTTAGAAACCCCCAATTTGAGGAAAGCTAGTTGATAAGGAAAAATGAACTTTCTTGCCACTTATATATATCTTGGGCAATTCAATTAATTACATAATACAAGAATTATGAGGAAGACAACAATTTTACTTTATCCATCCATACTTTTTTTTACTTTCACCTTCCTTCTACAATTCAATTCTAACACCAAAGTATTATTGCTCACTTATCCCATGAATCGATGATCGGAATCCACTTTTTCCTTTTGTATTTATAGCTTCTTCCCATGTCCTCCCATGCATTGGAGAATGGTAAGGGTTGTATAGAAAGAGACATAGTTCGGATGCTTCAAATCCATAACTATTTCTGGATATCATTTTTTGTTTCCATTAGTGATAGGACTATTCTTGAACGTAGAATAGTGGCTATGAAACTTCCACGATCGTTACGTAAGCATCTGCGAGAGGGGAGGTTATGTAACATAATAGTTTGATCTCCTTTTTTATTGATTTTTCTTTTGGTTCTATTTATTACGATGAAGTGGTGTTTTATTAGATCCCTATGGATTAGATGTTATGGACGATGATACTAGGATTGATGCCTAACATGTTGGCATACAACCATGTGAATACCTTGTTATTAGAAAGGAAGGTGGTAAATAATTCCATCTATTGTGGGTCGAGGATTTTCCAAGTTTGAAGATCTGAGGCTCTCAAAGTCCCTATATTGATGTCGATGGTGGATTTTTTGAGAAGGGTGGATGTGTCTAGAGGTAAGGACTTATGAGGATGATAACATTCCACCTCCATGTAGGAAATAATGAAGTCATCATCACCGAAAAGAAGAATTTCGATGGTAGGGGAAACCTCTTCTACTATATTGGGGAATTTCATAGGAAGGGACCATGTTTCACTCTAAGCCTCATAGGGGGCTGGTCCTAAAGTGATTGCCCATGGGGTTTTTGGATGAACAAGGAGGTGATGGAATTATGTGCGTTGGGGATTCAAATAAAGTTTATGGAGGATATTTTTGGGATGTTATTTGAATCCCACTTTGAACTTCTCATGGGGTTTAATGGATTGATCGAGGATAATATCATGTATGAATTTCTCTTAACTTCCAATACCAAATCACTTCAACTCAAAATGGTGGAGAAAGGTTTAGGCGAAGTATTTTTTTAGAGGAAAACAAATCCATTATTATATGGCTTCATATTGGGTGGATTGTCGATGTGGGAAGAATTGTGATGGATACCACCGTAAATAAGGTTACTTTTCAGATGAGGTTAATAGAAGGAAATGATATCCCTAACGTTAGGTTGATACATAAGAGATTTTTCAGGTCTACCATGTTTGTTTGGTTTGGGGAGAGCATTAAGGGTGAGGAATTAATGCATCTGAGCTATAGATGATGCATCATGGTGTCGAGAAATTCATCATTTTGTAAGTTCGATGTAGGTGACAATGAACTAGTGGATGGTTTAGAAGATGAGTCTAGCTTACGAATGAGAATGTAATTTAGAAACTAGGTCATGTGGCATGCTTGTAGTGGAGGAATATCACCGGGAAGTGTATAATTTTACCCCTCATTATCCCACTTGGGAGAGTGATGAAGAATAGATGGGATGTAGCACATTGCATAGATCCATGGGTGTCCAAGCATGATGTTGTATTGGAACTCACCCTCAATCTTTGTAGAAGAGATCATGAAGTATTTTTTTGCAACGTGGATTGGGTGGATGACCATTCCCAATGAAGTGGAAATGGTTTCGTTAAAGGCCCTAAGAACTATGGGTGATTGAGTGATAATGGTGTTAGGAAGATTAATTTGGTTAATTATGTGGATTGAGGATATGTTGATGCTAGAACCATAGTTAATCATAGATCATAAGATGAATGTGTCATTTATACGAGATGGTGATGAAGAGAGGAAGGTTTTGATCCTTAGGTAGGATCTTAGGAATTTTAGAATCATCAAAAGAGATGGTGGCGGAAGCTCTAAGATATCATAAAAGGGATGTGAAAGGTTCTTATTCATCGGTTGTAATTTGTATACGCTACAAATCCTCTATGAGATCATGTTAATCATTAGGAAGCTTTGGATAAGATCCTAGAGAGACAACTTGATGACGGCATGATGTAGTTGTTTTACAATACTTTTTTAATGGAAATAATATTTTTGGTTCATTGGGTAGCTAGGATGGACACCTTAGCCTTAGATTAAGAGGGGGATGGAGTGGGCTCATTATAAGGAACAATGATAATAAATTTTGGTTTTGATTGGATAGGTAGTTTTGAATCATGTGGGTGAGAACAAGTGGTGATACAGATGACATTAATGAAAATAGGAGTAGCTTCTTTAGAAGAGGTAGATTTTGGTTTTGGGATTACAACGAAGGACCAAAGTTAGAGGTCTTGGAAGTCATAGATTTTATTTGAGGATCATGTTTAGGTGTGGATGAGCTGGTAGATAGAGGAGGGTGGTATTCTTCAATGAGAAGGTCATCCTCTTGTATGAGGTTGTTGTTGAGGGTTTCAAGAGACTTGCAATTCTCTATTTCATGTCTAGGTATGCGAAGATAAAAATAAAAGGTGTTAAAATCAAACCACAAATGTTTCTTCCCATGCAAAGTGAAGGATTTGATAGGGGAAGGGTGATTGTGGATGCTTGGAGAAGATTATGAAAAATTCCAGTATAGGACCTAATTGGGGTTTTAGAGGTGGTGGTTTCATGGGTTGAATATGGGTTTAATCTAGTTGTGCTAAATTAAGGGAAAAGAGGTTTTTACTCTTATGGGGTTTTACACAAACTTTGGATTTTAAGTGATACTTCAAAGGAGGGGTAGATGGTTTTGATAAAGATTTGTTGGTCATGGGATATTTTGATGGAGGGTATGGTCACAAAATAGGTGGGTGAAGTCCTAAGATAGATGATGAAGTGTTGGATTACTTGGATTAATGGGGATTTGAAGGAGGAAGCTATAATTTCTTCTATAGATGAGTCAAATATTTTTGTGATGGGGTGTCAAGATATTTAGGTGATTTTCATGAATCTTTTCTCTTTTTGAGGATCACAGTGATTTTAAGGGAAGATTCATCCTTGGATATGGGATTGGATGATTTGGATGTAGGTTTTTCCAAAGTTGTGAGGGTGGAGGATGAAGATAGGATTGTTTTTTTATGGCATAGTGGGTGAGATCGAGAAGAGGTTGCAGACAGATTGTGTGGAATTTTGGGGTGTTCATATAGAAGTGGTTGTAGTTGTTATAGATGGGAATGATATTGAGACATCATTTGCAATAGAGTTAAGGGAGGATGTGTTCTTGGTAAAGGCTTTATGGGATAATGTGGATGTGGATGTGTATACATATGTAGATGTGGGTATAAGTATAGTTGTAGATGTGGTCATAGAAGTAGATATAGGTATAGGCATGGATGTAGAGGTAGATATTGAGATATATGTGGGGATGGGTGTGGGTATAATAGATGTAGATGTGGCAGATGTAGGTATAGTAGATGTGGATGTAGTAGATATGGGTATAGTATATGTATATATAGTAGATTTAGGTGTAATAGACACGGGTATAATAAATGTAGATATGGGTGTAAATGTGGATATGATTATAGATGTAGGGGTAGATGTCAATGTGGGTGTAATGGATGTAAGTACAATAGATTAGGGTTTAATAGATGTGGGTGGTCATGATGATGCTTGACTTAGAGTATTGATTGCATCGGCATCAAGTGCTTGAGATGTGAGGGGATTAGATTGGTTATTTGGTGGACAATTAGGGAATTATTGCTTGAAGACATCTAATGGTTGGTGTTGGTACAAAAACTTGTTCTCCTTTTCAAACCAAAGCAACACACATTCAAAAGGGAGCTTAGAGGAAGCCAGATCACAAACATATGTTGTTTTGTAGCCGGGGAGGAGATTTGTGAGTCCTTTTGTTACTTGGATTTATGGAGAGATGGGTAGCACCTTAAAAGGATATGATCTTATCCTAACTATTTTAGGTTGTGCCTTTCAACCAAGGTAAGAGAACCTATTTTGTAACCTCTATTATTTGAAAGGAGATACAGGTACCTTTCTTTTGCATAAATTTTGTAAAGAAGACCTTGGGGAAAATATGATCAACACACCAGATCTGACTCTCACGAGTTGTCACTTCCAGATCATGGAGATATCTTCACAACAAGGAAAAGGTTACTAAAGACATTTGAGACCCTGATTTGTTCTGCATACTTTAGTAAAAGGATTTTGGTCTTGGGTGGGTATACGAGAGAAAAATAGGGGTAGTATGGGTAGGATTAGTTGTTTTTAAATGAATTTTGGTGGGAGGGGAGACAGGATGGATTTGATTCACTAGATCCTTGAGAGCTTATGCAAAATGGAAAGATTCAATCAACAAAATGCTACAAAAAGTTAAACTGTTTCCTCAACTAGAATATGTGCTTCAATGGAGGCCGAAATTAGCACTTGTTCACACAACTGTGGGATTCATTATGAAGGATCAAGTTAGAGGACCCAATAAAGGACCAAGATTTTAAACCAAGTCATGCTTGAGGTACACCTAGAGGCTTACAAAGAATCTCTATCAACAAAATGAAAGAAAAGTGATTTTAAACCTTTTATCCCATTCCCAGATGAAGGCTCTTCTGAGAAATGAAATTATAGATGCCACTAAACTATCACAAGGAATAATACCTGTGTGATTGGACTATATTTTGGTACAAGATTGTAATAGAAACAAGAAAAACTACCTGTATGCATTCGTAAATGAAATAAATACACTTTACTCAAGATTGTCATAGGATAACTCAAAGTTTGATCAAATTTATCAACAAGGGAAAGTGTCCGAACAATCTCAAAGCTTGTGAATGGCTGTACACTTACAACCACCTTGACACAATCAAATTTGACACAAAGAGAGATATATAGTCTTCTCTAGACAACTTCTCAAAATGGATGGGCTATGTCAAGCTTTTTCTGCTGGAGAAAATCAGTCCTGATCTTTCCAAAAACTCCCAACCATTTACATGTTGAATTTGTGCCCTTTATAGCATTTCCAAGACAGCCCCTTCCTTCGAGAAGAAAAAAACTTTAAATGCACCAGTTTTTGCCATGATTCTTTCGTGATTCATAGAATTAGATCTGTAAAAGTCTCCTGTGTGCTCGAGGGAAAATATCTTCAATTTCTTCCCGCATTCAACTCTTTTCTCGGGAAAAACATGCCTCCATCCATTCTCCAACCACTTCCACCCCATATCAATCAAATCTAACCCCTTGCATGCTAAGGAGAAGAAAAATGGAAAACCAGATCAAGCTTGAGAGTTAGACCATTTTAGTGGTGAAATACATCTCCAGATCTCTCACACCAAACTCTAGATATCAAAATTAAATTGATATTGAAATTGAAAATGAAATTAGTGAATTAAAAATACTTGCATAAATTAAAATTAAAGATGCCACTAAACTATCACAAGGACTGAGACCCATGTGATTGGACTATATTTTGGTACAAGATTGCAATAGAAACAAGAAACACTACTTGTATGCATTCAGAAATGAAATAAATACACTTTACTCAAGATTGAAACATGATAACTCAAAGTTTGATCAAATTTATCAGCAAGGGAAAGTTTCCAGAACAATCTCAAATATTTTCAATGGCTGTACACTTGTAACCACCTTGACATGATCAAATTTGACACAAAGAGAGATATACAGGCTTCTCTAGATGGCTTCTCAAAATGGATGGGCTCTGTCAAGATTTTTCTATTGGAGAAAATCAGTCCTAATCTTTCCAAAAACTCCCAACCATTTGCACATTGAATTTGTGCCCTTTATAGCATTTCCAATAGAGCCCCTTCCTCTAAAAAGACAAAAATTTAAATGCACCAGTGCTTGCCATGATTCTTTCATGATTCATAGAATCAGATCTACAAAAGTCTCCAGGTGCTCAAGGGAAAATCTCTTCGATTTCTTCCCACATTCAACTCTTTTCTCGAGAAAACATGTCTCCATCCATTCGCCAACCACTTCCGCCCCATATCAATCAAATCTGACCCCTTGCGTGCTCAGGAGAAGAAAAACAAAAACCAGATCAGGCTTGAGAGTCAGACCCTTTTAATGGTGAAAGACATCTCTAGATCTCTTGCACAAAACTCTAGATATCAAAATTAAATTGAAATTGAAATTGCTGAATTAAAAATACTTACATAAATTTAAATTGTAGATCCCACTAAACAATCACAAGGACTAAGAACCGTGTGATTTTACTATATTTTGAGTACAAGATTGCAATAGAAACAAGAAAAACTACCGTATGCATTCAAAAATGAAATAAATACACTTTACTCAAGATTAACACAGGATAACTCAAAGTTTGATAAAATTTATCAAAGCAAGGGAAGGTGTCTAGAACAATATCAAAGCTTGTCAACGGCATTTGTACACTTGCAACCACCTTGACA
Organism: Taxus wallichiana var. yunnanensis; assembly: GCA_018340775.1. Classification (NCBI taxonomy): domain Eukaryota; kingdom Viridiplantae; phylum Streptophyta; class Pinopsida; order Cupressales; family Taxaceae; genus Taxus; species Taxus wallichiana. The sequence goes on along the minus strand of CM031239.1, from coordinate 393,560,294 downwards.
CGGTCAAATTTGAAACAAAGAGAGATATACGAGCTTCTCTAGATAGCTTCTCAAAATGGAGGGCTCACAAGATTTTTGTTGGAGAAAACCAAAGTGCTTGATCTTTCCAAAAATCCGAACAATTTACACGTTTTATTCATTCCCTTTATAGCATTTCCAAAAGAGACCTTTCCTTTGAGAAGCCAAAAACATTAAATGCACTAGTTCTTGCCATGATTCTTTCGTGATTCACAAAATCGGATCTACAAAAGTCTCAGGGTGCCCAAGGAAAGATCTCTTTGATTTCTTCCCATATTCAACTCTTTTATAAAAAAACATGCCTCCATCCATTCACCAACCAATTCCGCCCCATATCAATCAAATCTAACCCCTTAGGTGCTCGGGAGAAGAAACATGAAAAACCGGATCGGGCTTGAGAGTCAAACCATTTTAATGGCGAAAGACGTCTCTAGATCTCTCGCACCAAACTGTAGATATCAAAATTAAATTGAAATTGAAATTGAAATTTCTGAATTAAAAATACTTGCATAAATTTAAATTTTTGAATTAAAAATAAGGAAAATTAAATGAAACGCCTACACAGTTTACAACATCTTGAATGATACAATACAAAGAGAAGAATTACATAACAAGATGATAATTACAAAAAAGAAATAAACACAAATTATTATAAAATAAAACTACAAATATAAAGATTTGTTTTCCTTTGAATGAGTGGCCAAATCATTCCTTGAAAGAGGATTTAAACCATGCTTCGAGATCTTAACTCAAAACTACAAAATATTGGAGAGAAAAGAACATATTCATTTCTTGGTAGTAAAACATTACATATTTGAGTGTGGAAGGTTGCATTTATAATTTATGTGTCCAACCAACTCCTTATTTTAGGAGATACAATATGATCTTATATTTATTCTAATCATAACAACTAAGATCTCCATCTCCACAAAATATGGAGAGAGATATATTATTGGAGTCAAAGTCTTATCTCACTTATTTTAGGAAGATTTTCTCCCAAATCTTCTCCTTGATTTTTGGTAACAAGAATCATAATGATTTTATTCTCCTACATTATTGGAAGGAGGTTTTTCCTCAAAATATGATTTTGACCAAATACCTTTCCCAGATTTTCCATTTGACTTTGCCATTTTTGATTGTGGAACTTTTGCCGCTAGTTCACTAATATGATTTTCCTCGAATGTAGTTCACTAAAAGCTAGATTTATCTTCATTTGTAAAACATGTTGAAAATCATAATGAGGTTTTTGTTGAAAAAATTGCTATGAATAAAACCTCTCTTAGATTTATTTTTTGACTTTTTGTTTGTTTATAAAACTTTTAGTGCTCAAATCGATACACTTTTTCCTCGGATCGCAACTCAATAAAAGTTAGATTTATCTTCATTGGTAAAATCAGTAACAAATCCAAATGAGGTTTATGTTCAAAACATTGGTATGAATAAAAACCTCTCATATTTTCCTTTGGATTATACGGTTTTTTACAATTCCTAAAATTATGTCATTCTATTGATGTAGGTTGTGGAGCTAACACTTTCATTCCTTTTATACAAGTTCCAGAACTAAATCTGGTTTTTCCACAAATTACAAGTTCCAGAACTAACTGTCATTCTATACCTTACATCTTTGTCCACTGTTTTAATTGCTTGATAATATAAATATATGAATTGCATGTTTGAAACTAAATAAATGTTAATGTAAGGTTCAAAACTAAAGCAAGTTCAAAACTAAATCTATGAGTTCGAGGACTAAATATGAAAGTTATGGAGCTAATATTGTGAGTTATGGAACTAGATCTGTGAGTTTTAGAACTAAATTTGTGAGTTCTAGAACTAAATCTGTGAGTTCCGGAGCTAACTTAAAACAACTATAATGTTTGCATGCAATCTCGGATTAAGATGATTACTTTTTTGAACTTGCATAATTTTTCAACAGAATCGAATATGAAATCATATTTGAGGTTAAATTTACTTTTTATGATAAATTCCACTTTTTCCAATACTAGCATTATCTTTGCTTTATGGCATGCATACACAAGACTTTGCATATTTTCCTAGATAATCAATATGATTAGTCGAGAAAATAGATAACAAAATATTTCAAAAAAATGAACAAGATATATATCATGTATTCTATCTTAATAAAACTATAAGTTCCTATATTACATTTAAATCCACTTTTAAAGGTAACTTAGAAGGACAAAATAATGGTAATGATTGACCAATTTATGGCCTCATCATATCCCCACACTTAATATTATGCATGGCCTCATGCATTATATTATTATATCCTCTTCTTAGATTCTTCTTCACATTGAGCTTATGCATGTATGCATTCCATATATAGTTCAAGGACAGGTTCGTGTGGATATCCTTCTGTTGTTTTTGATTTCCTTTCTTTTACAACAGGTTCTTGTGTGGATCTCATTACGTATTTTCAATTTCTTTCTTGTACAATAGGTTTTTGTGTGGATCACCTTCTCATATTTTTATTTTCTTTCTTTTACAACATGTTCTGTGTGGATCTCCTTTTGTTGTTTTTTATTTTTTTCTTGTACAACAAGTTCTTGTGTGGATCTCCTTCTACTATTTTTTATTTTCTTTCTTTACAACATGTTCTTGTGTGGATATCCTTATGTTGTTTTTCATTTTCTTGTATAACGAGTTATTGTGTGGATATCCTTCTATTGTTTTTATTTTATTTCTTGTACAAAATGTTCTTGTGCGGATCTCCTTTTGTTGTTTTAAATTTTCTTTCTTGTACGAGAAGGTTCTTTTGTGGATATTCTTTTGTTGTTTTTTATTTCTTGTATAGTAGGTTCTTGTGTGGATCTCCTTCTTCTAGTTTTCATTTTCTTTCTTGTACAACATATTCTTGTGTGGATCTCCTTCTGCAGTACCCTTGCACCTCATATTTAAAATCAAGTATTCATAACTCATGCTTCTCCTTCTCTCCCACACCTAAGCTAATGCATATTGTTTATTCATGGTTGCCCTTAAATTAGACTCTAAAAGTTTGATTCAAAGAGGTGCATATATATTTGTAAATAGGGGAGATATAAGTTTTATCTTGCCTTCCTTGGAAATCTTAAAAGTGGATCTAGTTGTAGTAAAAAACATACAAGAAAGCTTTAAAATAAATAGTAGAACAAAATAAATTGATCATACATCTAGTTTTCCTTGTCATTATATTATTAAGATGGTCAAATAGTGTCGAGAAGGAAGCCACAGTACTAGTTGATTGCCTTTAAAGAAGAACCACATTTTGTTTTTGTCTTTAATCGGCCGAAGTTGGTTTTCCAATCAAAGTTGTTTGTTTTCATTTTTTTGTGTCTTTGATTGACTAACAAGTTGGTTTTGTAATCAAAGTTATTTAATTTTTATTTAGTTATTTATTTATTGATTTTTTTGTCTTTGATTAGCCAAAGAAGTTAGTTTTCAATAAAATGTTTTTTTTTTTTTTTTGAAATGATAGAATGAGAAGGATTAGAGAAAAATTTGATCCATCATCATAATATATTTATCAAAGTGCAACCTATAAAATAAAAAAGAATTTATGAGATCTCATAAAAACCTCTTTGCATACTTGGTAACTCCAAGAAGATTTCTAAAAATTATGTAGATAATTTCTAGGTCTTCAAAGCCCAACTTGAATTGTGCATTATCAGAATCACCATAGTAATCTTCAAATCTCAAACTAGTGATTTCAGGAGATGGATTGTGTTATATATCCATGGTTCCCTTCAAAATTTTATTTGGTTTATATTGTTGGTGCTAAAAATCTAAATCTTGGTACTCGGAATATCTCTGGAAATTCCTAATGATGTTAGCATGAAAAAGTACTTTCCTTGATATTCACAATGATTGCCTCTTAATGTTATACAAACATATACAAAAATGAAGAAATTGAAAGACATGATTTTTTTTTCTAATGGATATGGTTCAGGGATTGAATTTTATTATCGGATGAAACACTAATTTGGATGGGTGGATTTTTATGAGTGGATTTTTATTTTGGCTCTAATGAAATCCTTAATATGGATGGAGTTAATTAGAAATGCAACCTCTTCATTATTACAAACCTGGATAAATCAATTTTTGACTAAGGTTATATGTAATAATATCACTTTGAGTTGTTAGTTGATACAAGGAAAATGGTGGTGGTTATCAAGAATTACATATGGTATTCCATCAACTAGATCTACTTCCAGATTCAATATCATATTCTACCATTTCCAAATTTGAATTCTTTGTTCATACCATTATACCTTCTTGATCAAACATCATAGTCATTTTTTTATGCTGAGTTATTTTGTGGGGAGATAAATATTTACAATCTAATATTCCTAATTGCAGAAATGAAATTTTAATCTACTTATAGGAAATTAAATTCTAAAGAAACTAATTACCAAATACTTCTGTCACAAAATTTTCTAAAAGATATTCTACTGTCACTAGAATATTCTTTTAGAGAACTCTGAATCTCCTAATAACATTGTGTCCCCAAAAATGGTGCAAAAATTATGAGGGTAGTCAATCATCACCATTAATAATATCATTCCAGGTTAGTGTCCTAATTTTTATGCATTAAGAGAAGAAAATATTGGAAAGTAGGTCCCTTAAATACAATACAAACTTGTATAAATTTAAAGCACACATGCGAAAATTTAAATGCAAACTTAGAAATATAAACAGACTTGCATAAAGGAAATCACACTTGCATAAATTGAAATTATTGAATTGGAAATAAGTAAAATTAAATGAAACACCTGTAGGTTTACAACAGATTGAATGTTACAATACAAAGAGAAGAACAACACAACAAGATGATAATTACAAAAAAAGAAATAAACATAAATTATTATAAAATAAAAATGTAAATATACAGATCCATCTTCCTTAGAATGAGTGGAAAAATCATTCCTTAGAAGAGGATTTAAACCATGCTTCAAGATCTTAACTCAAAACTGCAAAATATTAGAGAGAAAAGAACATATTCATTTCTTGGTAGTAAAACACTACATATCGAGTGTGGAAGGTTACATTTATAAATTATGCAACCAAACAACTCATTATTTTGGGAGATACAATCTGATCTTATCTTTATTATAATCCTAATAACTAAGATCTCCATCTCCACAAAATATGGAGAGAGATATATTATTGGAGTCAAAGTCTCATCTCACTTATTTTAGAAAGATTTACTCCCAAATCTTCTCTTTTTTTTCGGTAACAAGAATCATAATGATTTTATTCTCCTACATTATTGGAAGGAGGTTTTCCTCAAAATGTGATTTTGACTAAATACCTTTCCTAGATTTTCCATTTGAATTTGTTGTTTTTATTGTGGAACTTTTGATGCTTGTCTAATATGTTTTTTCCTCGGACTGCAATTCACTAAAATTTAGATTTCTATTCATTGGTAAAACTTGTTACAAATCTAAATGAGGTTTTTGTTAAACACATTTCTATGAATAAAAAAATCTCTCATATTTTCCGTTTGAATTTTTCTATTTCTATTAATAGAACATTTAGTGCTCATACGATACACTTTTTCCTTGGACTATAGGTCACTAAAAGTTAGATTTATCTTCATTGGTAAAACCTATAGAAAATACGAATGAGGTTTTTATTAAAAAAATTGGTATGAAAAAAAACCTCTCTAATATTTTCCATTGGATTCTCTACGATTTTTTACAATTCCTCAAAAAATGTCATTTCATTGATGTAGGTTACTGGAGTTAACGTCTGTCATTCTTTTTATACAAGTTCGAAAATAAAGTTGTCATTATTTTTATGCAAGTTCTCGAACTAAATCTAGAATATTGGGAACAAAATCTACTTTGTCCACAAATTCCAAGTTCTAGAACTAACTACCATTCTATACCTTACAGCTTTGTCCATTGGTTTAATTGCTTGAAAATATAAATATACGAATTGCAAGTTCGAAACTAAATGTTATTCGATTGATGAAAGTTCGGAAATAAATCTATGAGTTCTAGAACTAAACCTGCGAGTTCTGGAACTAAATCTATGAGTTTCGAGAACTAAACTGTGAATTAGGAACTAAACCTGTAAGTTTCGGAGCTAACTTAAAACAACTATAACTTTTGCATGCGATCTCGAATTGAGATGATTCTTTTTGAACTTGCATAATTTTTCAAGAGGAATTTGAATATGAAATCATATTTGAGTTTAAATGTACTTTTCTTGATCAATTCCATTTTCCCCAATACTAGCATTATCTTTCCTTTATAGTGTGCATACATAAGACTTTACATATTTTCCAAAATAATCAATAGGATTAGTATAAAAATAGATAACAAAATATTTCTACAAAATGAATAATATATATATCCTATATTCTATCTTAAAAAAACTTTAAGTTCCTAGATTACATTTAAATGCACTTTCAAACGTAACTTAGAAGGACAAAATAATAGTAATTTATGGCCAATTAATAGCCTCATCATTAAATAATGTGTGCATGGAAACAATAGAATCCCTTCCTATGAAGTGTGATGTAGATGAACCATCATTTTCCCCTTGTGATGGAGCTAGATGGATGCAACCTTAGGTGGAGATAATTTATGCTTAACATTTGGTCCCATATTTTGATCACATAACTTTATATTTATATTGATTCCCTTTCTTGAATTTAATAATTAACCCTTAAAATAACGAATACCAAAAATATAAAATGCTTAAATGACTAAAATAGACCCATAAAGTTTTACCAAAGTACAAAGAGGAAAATGACTCCCAGAGGGGAGGGGGGCACCTGACACTAGCATCCTGGTTGGGAACTGATGTCCACGATGAAAAATGTGATGCAGGAGCATCCCTCAAGATGCTTGAAAATAATGAACAAACCAGAATCAACCTTCTCAAGGTGAGAAAACATATACTAGGTGTTTAAATAAGTTTTCCCTCCATATATTTGAAGTTTGCATTGTTGAAATGTAATGTAAGCTCCCATAGTTATATGAGAGTAAATGTAGAAATAAGTGTTTAGTTGGATATGAGCTGTTTTATCACCTTATCCTACGTAGGAAGAAGGATTAGTTATCCTAGGATTTGGTGGAGGTCAAAATAAGAAAGTTGGTTCCTATCCTCAAGCATAGTTGAAGGATATCTCTAAAATCATGGAAATTTGAACAAGATTAAGCCTAGAGATAAAAATTTAGGAGAATAAAAATAGGAAACAAGAGATAACAAATTCAATGTCAATAACAAGAATAAAAGGGGAGAAGAGGTCGAATTGAGAGGAGCAGAAGAGAGGAAACGGGCATGGGGAGAAACAATGAAAGAAGAAAGATGTGAAGAATGGTACGAAGAATTTTGATGTAAGACTGTATTTGAATCATTAATGATATTGGCTTGAGTTCTATGAACACAATGGTGTTTAAATATTCTTAGTTATATGTATTCAAGGTTAAAATCAAATATTGGTGCAAGATTTTATTAAATGAAGTCGATTTTATATGTTCTTGTGAATTGTGTGAAAACTGGTTTGTGCAAACTAGTCTCGGGACAGCGTTCATAATTTTTGCATATGAATTACAAATGCTCTAAATTTTGGGCTGTAGGTACACATGGCCATTATCCAGATGGGTTTCAAATGGGGTATTTTGAATCTGAGTATTTTGTAAATTACAAATCATTTTCACTTATGGACTGAGAACTCACGTGAATTGTTTGACGAAATGAATGGACGGTAGAATCAATGTAACTTTTGTTTCGTGCATTCAAATTAGCTGAAACTTTCACGAAATTTCTGTATCATATAGATGCTCATGTCCACAAAATTTTAGCTTCTACCTCAATGTGAAGCTCGAGATATTTAAAACTGAATTCTCCAGGTTTGTGTAGTGACCACAAACACTGAACTGTGGAATTTGATGCAAGTTTTGGTAATTCTTGTATGGAAATTCTTGATAATGATGAGGATGATGTATTACGCTATTTCAGTGGGTATAAATAATCTATTAAATTCTGATCTCTTGGTGATTGCACAACCAATTTAGGTACGGAGATCAAGGTTTAAATTGTGCACATTACATTGGAGTATAAAGTGCCGAGAGAGGATTGTAGGTATACAACAAACAAAATATGATCTCATTAAGACAAATAAGGTAGCTGAGCCAAGACGGTGCACCATTTTTGGTATCAGAGCGAGAATAACCTCTTTTGTTTTCATATGTTTTGCTAATGGTGAAATGTTGAATGGTACAGTGTTGATCATAGGTCATTGAGGTGAAGAGACTACAAGTATTTAAGGCCTTGAGTGGCTAAAGGAAGATAGTGTGGAAAGAAGATGAATCCCATGAACAAGTTAAGCTCAAGAATAAGTCAAAATTACCAAGGTGAAATAGACTTATGTGAGACAAGATCAAAAGACTAGGGTGAAAAAGACCTAGGTGAGGATTAAGAAGATCCATAGACCAAGGTGAAAAAGACTTGGGTGAAGATCTAGAAAAATGGAGATAGAATCCATATTGAGAATGGTGAGAGAGTTCTCTAGAGAAAGAGAGAAAGAGAGAAAGAAGAAACAGAGAGAGGAAAAACTCCAAAGAGAAGAAGAGGAGATAAGACAGATAAAAGAAAGAATTGAAGAGATAGAAGCAATGATGGAAGCCAGTATGCAGATGTCAACCCAAGGAATTGGGTGGAGAATGAAGAAAAGAATGAAGTGGCCAGTGAAGCTACTCATGAAGAGAAGAAGGCAAGAGATGATTTCCATGGAGAAGAGAGAGAGTGAATCATGGTGTGAAGATGAAGATGTGATAAAGAAAGTTCTCATTGTGGAGAACAAGGAAAAGTAGAAATAAAGAGAGAAGGTGAAGTGCCAAGAGGAGCACTTGACAAAATGAGAATGTCCATGAAAGAGGCATTCATGGAGATCTTATATCTAATGTTGTCTTTGGATGGGTAATTGCAGGTGCAGGCAGCCTTGTGGAGAAGGTCAAGAGGAAAACCTTGGAAAGAGAAAATATTGGTGCAAGAGAAGCCACCAAGCACACAAGTGAATGTGCAAGAAAGATGAAAGAGAAGATTGTTGTTGTTTACCAAGGGAAAGAGGTAAATAGTTCAATGCATGAAAAAGGTCTTGAAGACTTTGTACCAGCCAAAGATGAAAAGGAGGAAGAAGTTGAGTTCTATGATGCTATGGAACACTCACAAGAAGCTAGTGGTAAGCCATGCATGCAAGAGGAAGAAAGTATAAACAAACAAGAAACCAAGAAAGGCAATGAACCCATGGAGCATCCTAGAAAAGAGGTAAAGTTGAATGCAAGATTAAATATTTCTAATAAACACATAGCTACTGATATACAGGTTGGAGGAAGAGTGAAGGCATCAGGTAAAACAATTGGCCATGAGAACACAGTTCCCAAATGGATGGTGAAGCACACACCCAAGCAAGAAAGGAATGAAAGGGCAGGTTTGAGTTTTAGTTCTGATTTTACTCATACGTTTGGTAAGCATGCTAATGAACAAAAGAATGAAGAACCAAATGAGATTGACCTTGCATTGATAGCACAAGAGCATGGATATATAGTGCCTAAATGGAAAAAATTAGTCCCTCGGGAAAATGCACAAGTGTGGGTGTCTAAGAGAGTGAGAAAATGTGGTGAAACATCTCGAGGAGATGTAAAAGATGATAGTAAACATGGGAGCATAAGGGCAGCACCTAAGAGCTTATGGAGGAAGGTGGAAGAAAAGTCAGAAAAGCAAGAACATAAAGAGGAAATGGTGAGTATGCAGGAAGCACTCCATGAACCAAAAAAGTATACAAGGGAAATGAAAGGTAAAAAAATTGTTTTTGATTATTGGTGTGATGATAAGCATGAGTGTAGTTCTGATTTACCCTCTAAAATCAGCTTGAATGATGAAACATGGAATGATTTGTCTATGAAAACTAATATGCAACAGGGTGGAACCTTTAGAATGGCTAATGAAGATCATAGTCATGATCAAAGAATGATGCAGAGTGAAAATAGGTTGAATGAAACTGATGAAAGATTCTTAAAACAAGAGGCAATTGAAGAGTATGCTAATGAGAAACAGGGTATGGAGGATGAAAACAATGGTCTAGCACCCAAATTTGATGAAATCAATGATGAGATAGATGATGGAGTCTTGAATGAAGAATTGAGGATGATAGAAGAATTGTTGCATCCTTCTAAGGGGTTGTTTTTAAGTTCAGATCAGACTGAGATTTTCAGTTACCAGCATGAGGAAGAGTCAAGACAAGAGGATAATAGAATGGGGAATGCCAAATTGAACTTGGTCATTAAAGAAGCAAATGGAGAAAAGGAAGAAAAACAGCCAAGAGACATTCAAGGGGCTGAATGGTCTCAAGTTTTTACATCTAATCTTTCTTTTGATGTTTTGAATGCAGGTTTGAATGTTTTGGAGATAAATAAAGTCCTAAATCCAATGGACAAACTCCTAAACCAAGAAGATCTTGAAGATCTTGAAGACAAGTATGAAGCTAAAGCATGGATATGGGATATTGCAGCTGAGAAAGAGATAAGAAGAAGACTATATCAGAAGAGAGAAAGAAATAAGAAGATGAGAGACAAAGACTACCTCAAGGAGACTCAAAAACTCACATTGGAAATAAAGACTTGGGATCCAGGTGTACAGTGAAGACAAAAAGATACCTCATTTGAACTGGAGTTCAAATTCTTTCTAGTGGGGAAGTATGATGCAGGAGCATCCCTCAAGATGCTTGAAAATAATGAACAAACCAGAATCAACCTTCTCAAGGTGAGAAAACATATACTAGGTGTTTAAATAAGTTTTCCCTCCATATATTTGAAGTTTGCATTGTTGAAATGTAATGTAAGCTCCCATAGTTATATGAGAGTAAATGTAGAAATAAGTGTTTAGTTGGATATGAGCTGTTTTATCACCTTATCCTACGTAGGAAGAAGGATTAGTTATCCTAGGATTTGGTGGAGGTCAAAATAAGAAAGTTGGTTCCTATCCTCAAGCATAGTTGAAGGATATCTCTAAAATCATGGAAATTTGAACAAGATTAAGCCTAGAGATAAAAATTTAGGAGAATAAAAATAGGAAACAAGAGATAAAAATTCAATGTCAATAAAAAGAATAAAAAGGGAGAAGAGGTCGAATTGAGAGGAGCAGAAGAGAGGAAACGGGCATGGGGAGAGACAATGAAAGAAGAAGGATGTGAAGAATGGTACGAAGAATTTTGATGTAAGGCGTATTTGAATCATTAATGATATTGGCTTGAGTTATATGAACACAATGGTGTTTAAATATTCTTAGTTATATGTATTCAAGGTTGAAATCAAATATTGGTGCAAGATTTTATTAAATGAGGTCGATTTTATATGTTCTTGTGAATTGTGTGAAAGCTGGTTTGTGCAAACTAGTCTCGGGACAACGTTCATAATTTTTGCATATGAATTACAAATGCTCTAAATTTTGGGCTGTAGGTACACATGGCCATTATCCAGATGGATTTCAAATGGGGTATTTTGACTCTGAGTATTTTGTAAATTACAAATCATTTTCACTTATGGACTGAGAACTCACGTGAATTGTTTGATGAAATGAATGGATGGTAGAATCGATGTAACTTTTGTTTCGTGATTCAAATTAGCTGAAACTTTTACGAAATTTCTGTATCATATAGATTCTCATGTCCAAAAAATTTTAGCTTCTACCTCACCGTGAAGCTTGAGATATTTAAAACTGAATTCTCCAGGTTTGTGTAGTGACCACAAACACTGAACTGTGGAATTTGATGCAAGTTTTGGTAATTCTTGTATGGAAATTCTTGATAATGATGAGGATGATGTATTACGCTATTTCAGTGGGTATAAATAATCTATTAAATTCTGATCTCTTCGTGATTGTACAACCAATTTAGGTACAGAGATCAAGGTTTAAATTGTGCGAGAGAGGATTGTAGGTATACAACAAACAAAATATGATCTCATTAAGACAAATAAGGTAGCTGAGCCAAGACGGTGCACCAAAATGCCAAAATGTGTAAATATAGACTGAGAAAGTGAGAGTGAAAGACTTAAGAAAAAAATCATAAAGAAAAGAAAGGTGGCAAAAGACATGGGTTAATTAGTACTTTTCTTACTTAGAAATCATGCAAATAGTAGTATGTAATTAAGACTAGATAATTATCCAAAGTGCGTGATTGTTTGTCTCTGATTGTCCCCACTTTATGTTAGTGAGTGGAAAGCTCAGAACATAGATTAGATAAACATGTGTACTTGATATCCATGTAGATCGATGTAGAGAGCGTGTTGAGGGACTAGATAAAGCATGAAGTCATAAAAATATGGAGTGCACGAGAGACTAAAGATGCAAAAGTTTAAAAGGTGTTGAAAATGAATTTAGGGCAGAAAAACACGTGTATATGCAAATGTGTGTGATGTACAAGTTGCTAATGTCGATGTGTGTTATGTTGTTGACTTCTTTCTTCCCATTTGGATAGACCTGAAAAAGAGAAGACGATCAAGTAGACAAATACGTGTGTATATGTATAAAAACCATGTATGGAAGTATGTAAAATAATATGTGAATAAGGAACATGTGCACCTAATCTATGATGAGGAAAGAGTGTAGAAAGGATCTTGTAGATGAACTATGATTTATTTGGGTGATATCGCACCACCGCCGAAGAAGTATAGGGAAGAAAGTATTATTTATCCTCCAACCTTCAACCACTTCCTAAAACATTAGAGATCTGTGTACTCTCTATTTTTAGGTGATCCGATGCCATGAAAAAGTAATGAAGAGAGGAAGTTTTGGTGTTATCCTCGACCTTTAACTTCTCTCCTGGAATAAAACATTATTGCGAGATGATGTGTAGTAATGCATGTGCTAAGGAAAGTATTCCCTGTAAAAGTAATTATGTATGAGTTTTGTAGACTATGTTGAACCCAATCGTTATGTAAATGTCCCGGGTTATAGACATTATAGGAAAGACATCACTATACCGAGGACTCATGTTTGATTATGATCCATGAGCTGTATTGTATCTTGATATTGTGTAGTGTTATGTATTATGCGTAAACCATTATATTAGGTGAATGATTCACTGAATGATGTCGCCCCTCTTTGGGGGTGCATGCGATGTCACTTGAAGGAGTATGTGGCCCAATAGAGGACTGAGCGCTGTAATGGTGTCTTGTAGGGGGAAGGGGATGTTCTTAGTAGAAACCAAGGCACATGAGAAAAAATGGTTGGGAGACAAGTGTTAGTTTAAGAAAATGCATACATGCATGTATAATACGAAGTCTAAACTAGGAAGACAATATGTAATCAAATAACGTAAACACCCAAGAAGGAAATGTAGACCATAAAAAGTGGGTTGCAAATATGGGACACCACTCATAGGGTAATAAGACAATCAAATATGTAGTGGCCACAAGAAGACAAGTGTGCACACCAAAAAAGGGTGAAACCCGCTAACAAAAATAAGCAATGAAAGGTAATATAACAAATAATCATGGAATCAAGTATCCCTATATAAGAAATGTTACACATGAAATTGTTAGCATGTTAGAAAGATAGATATTATGTCAATGTGTGTATGTGCTATGAAAATAAATGGTATAATAGCACTTGTAGTGTACAAAACCTGCATTACCTCAGAGTCATTATGGGACTTGTACTAGGTATCGTGTCAAGTATCGATGCATGTAATAGACCTATATAATATGTGATCACAACTAGAAAGTATGTAAACACACATGTGTGTATAAAAATTTAATGAAATATAAGATATCTATCTAGAATTCGTAATAAAACGAACATGTACAAGTAAATACAACAAAGATATGTAATATTATGTCGATGGATGGAATGGAATGCATTGTGAATGATAAGATTTCGTGTGCCCCTAAGTGAATGTAATAATATGTAGTGAGGTACATTTATTTATGGCCCCTAAACAATCAAGAATGAGTCGTGAAACGAGAGTGCTTCATCAAGTAATGATCTAACTATGTGTTGTGCATAGCGTGGTGTGATGAATGTGTAATGATTATATGCACCATAGAGATGAGGTTTAAAAATGTGCGATGATTTGGCCTAAATTGTATATCACAAAAAGATAACAAAATAAGTGATGATTTATCCTAAAGCGTATATCACTAGATGATGCTATAGGAAGTGATGATGTAGCCTAAATCATATATCACTAGTCTAGGAATGTTACTGTGAAAAGTTTGAATCATTGAATGTGAGTGTGATGATGTAGGGCCCCTCAAATCTAATTATAAATGAATGGAAGACCTATTAGAATTCACATAAAGGAACGTGGTCCCCTTGGAAAATACATGAGTAACCTCCCAATTCTTCGACCTATCATTTTCCTTGCACATGAATCCAATAACTTTATTTGGGATCCAAGGTGTGGATCACATTGTAACCCAAGTTAACGTTGGTCATTTAACAACAAGTGTATAGTTATAGTGAAACCAAAAACACAGGGAACTATGATGAATGGATTTCTCAGGAATATCTACCTAAAATCATTTTTATTCATCCTTACAGATAGAAATAAATCTTACCCAATATCCGCTCTTATTACTATCTACAAATCAATTGAACTAGTTTTGTATCTATACTGAAGAAGGTTCAATGATATCTGAGAAGGAAGAAAATAATTCTGCCACTTTTTTTTTTTTTATGAATATGCAAATGGTATGCACAAAGATGATACGGGAGCTGTGACTCAATCCATAAGGACTATTGTCAGGAATGGTGGCCACAAGTAAGCATCGTTCCTATCTTTGAAATCAATTCTTGAAAAATATATCTATTGTTTGGTTTCTCTGTGTACTCTTCATTCTTCTGGCATTTAGTACAACATGGATTCAGGTTTCAGAGAAGTTTAGAGCTATATCTTGGACAAAAATAGTAGTTGGGGACAATCTAGAGCCCACTCCATGGCACCCTTTTACAACCAAAAAAATTTCATTAGATGAAAAGTATACAGGAGCTTCACAGATTTTCCAGTGCTCCTACCTGACCTGTAGTTCACCACTGAGGTTCATCTACTCATACATGAATAAGAATGATCTATTTCAAAATACAACTCGATCCTTCCCTGCATTTTTCCAGTGGATTCATGAAGATCTTGCTCAGTGGAGGGTGTCTTGAATAGGAGAAAACAACATCAGGGCTGCCAAAGAATTTGTTGCCTTTTGGGTGGTCATTATGGGTGGTTGATTGTATGTGGATCTCTACTATGCATGCATGAGACGTAGAATGATGTTCTCAATTTGAGGATTATTACAGCTCTTGGAATGGTATCTTGGCTTGGTGCCTGATGTGGACCTAATGTTTGATTGTATGGATAGGCTGAGGATTGAGAGATCAAAATACAGATGATCCAACCTCTCACCACCTCCTTTGTTTCAATACTACAGTAAAAGAGATCATCTTGAAATTCCTTTTCCAAATTGGTCCTTCTGGGGATGGATTATAGAAGATATACGAGGTGGGATTTGTGAAAAAGGCTTTGAAACCCTCTAACAACTACAATCGGTTCATGGAACACAAAAACTACGTGGATTACCCGATAATGCTTCACTCATCATTCCCAGAATGGTTTATCTCTCCCGTCTTTCATAATTTTTGTTCTTTACCTCTTTTGCAATGGAAAAAATTTACAACCAAAGGATTTTAATATATTTGATTGTATTAAATAAACTTAATTTAAAATCATGAAGCATTATAACATAACTTACATGATCCAATATTGCTTGGTAGACAACAAACTTAAACCTCACCTTATGATGATCTAGAAAACTTCCTAACCAAACTATTTTACTATAGTACCTATTTTTAATTGACTGGTTGAAGTTGAGTTGCATGTAAATGAGTTGACCGCTCCCTTGTTAAAACAGATAAATTGTGATTTTCAGAGACTCGCAAAAACAACCTTCATAACTCCGGAAAGGAGATGTTAAGTTTCCTATATATACCTTGTTATGTGAGGAGTCACTTTAGTCCTTGAATCAACCTCGAGTGATCATTTGTGATATTTTTATGCCCTTCTAGGATCCCTATTACACCGTTTTCTAGGTGTAGGAAGCTTCTTAATTTGAAAAGTTGGGTTTTGTATCAGCTCTCCATTTGAATCCTAGACAACGAAATGCTTACCCACCTTCGCAAACCTCTAGTATTTTTACTAGGAAATTTCCTAGAACCTTTAGTTTGGGAAAGACACTCTTCTTGTTAGATTGGAAAAGGAATTTTGTAGTCCTTTGGTCTTAGTTTGACTAGCTATAAAATGGACCAAATACAACCGGTGGTTTCAACAACCTTTCACGATTTGAAAACCATTTGCTAGTTCTCAGTCCCATCGACTCTCGTGAATTCCCCATACAAAGGTGAACTTGTAGGATGATTATTGTTGCATGTTTGTCCACGGAACATTATTTTTGGATGTGGTTTTTTGATCCTTGAGCTAACTTTTATTTATTCCGTAACTAGGACAATTCCAACCAATGGCCCTAGAAAACTAGCCACTAATTGTAAATCATTTACCAGCCCAAATTCCGTCAGTTCCTATGAAATCTTTGTATATAGGTGGACACGTAGAAATTTAACCGTGGTATGTTGTTAGGAAATTAGTGTTCATAGTGTGAACATATGGTTTGAATATTAGTATTATTTAATATTTAAATAATATGTGAGTGTGCACAATTAGTTGTCATGCAAAACTCATAGAGATAGGAATGTGTGAGAATATCTTGGGATTGGGAGTAAGACTAGGGAATAAAGGAGAGATATGGGGATAAAATGATAAGACTTGACTCCATGATTTTAGGAGCAAGAAATTGTATAAAATTCCCTGTCATATTCAATAGAATTTTCACCATTCTATTTACATTTGGTTTCTATCTTCTAAAGTTTTCATTACATTTGTTGATATCAATTAATTATTACTTGACTTATTTATGTAAATCTAGAGTTTTGACATCATCGGTATCGGTGCAGGAAAGAACAATCTATGAGATTCATTTTTATCTTTGAATCGAGCACCCTATGGTTTGCACAAGTGTGTGTGCTTGAGTTCATGGTGTGACTGGATAACATGGGTATTATCTCCAAGTTGTGGGACTTTCTACTTGAGATGGACCTCCAGAGAAAGCTAGTTCTTACTCCTAAACTACCCGCCACAATCTACTCTAGTGCAAGAAAAACTATGTTGTCCTAATATAAATTTCCAGGGGACCATGGAGAGAGAGTGCACGAAAACAAGGCCTACACTAAAGTGGTGATACACCATAAAAGGAGGGAATGAGGATAAATTTCCAATGTGTGAAAATAGAAGAAAATTACATACCAGAAGGGGTGATAATAGTTCTCCACAGTCTAGAAAATGCATTCAAAACAATATTTCATACACACAATGATAATGAATCCCTGTAACAACATAAAATAGACACAATATATTTGTAATGAGGTTGAAGAGGCAAGAAGAATGCAAACAAACACAGCAGGGGAAGATACATCCACAAACTCATATTTATTGCTTCATGGATATGCACAGTTCAATATATTACAAAGTAAGGTCTTGGATCACCATGCAAGGAGTCCACTACAAGGGCCTACAAAGCACATTGACTTCACAAAACCAATTTGATAGATTTTTGCTACATAAAACTATCTCCTTACAATGAGCCCAACACTCCAATTTATAGAATTCTGAGAGGAGAGAGAGAGAGAGAGAGAGAGAGAGAGAGAGAGAAATGAAAATCTTGAAATCTATCTTCCCACCACTTACAAGATGTCATAAATGTATTGAAATGATGGTATGTTTCTTGCAAAAGGCCCCCCATACCATCCCATAACTTATAGCTTGATGAAAAAAGTCTACCCATGCTTTATTAATGTCCCCCTAACCACCACATAAAACACTATTCTAATCTTGGACACGTTTTTTCCCAATCACCATTGATTCATCATAAAATTCCATCTTTTGTAATCTTTGCATCAAGCTTTGAACCACGATTCCAATGGTACAAATTTTTTACGTTTTCGTTAAGAATTGCAAAAGATATAGCATTATGAGTGTAAGCAGCTATTTTGGATTTGCCATGCATTTATATCCTTTAACGAGGAATGAGCATTTAATTGAATGGAGCTGAAGATGTTTCCTTTAGTAGTGCCCATAATGAAAATTCAAATTTTATGAAAAACAGAGCTCTGGGTCAAAATTTATGACCGTTTAAATTTTGTTGACTTTTCCTTTTTATTGTGGCCTTTTCACGTCCGCGCATACCTATGTCTCAACCTGTCTCACCAAATTTCTCTACTCCACTGCAATTCTTGGATCTTTTGTATTGTGGTAATTACAATTTTTTCTTTGCGCATACCTATGCAACTTGGGCCAATTTTCTCTGCATTGTTCGATTCCTTCTTAGTGTGGTGATTTCGGGTTTGGATGTCCCAGTTGTCCCATCGTTGATTTGGATTGTGAAGGCCATTGAATTCCACTCCACTTGAATTCCTTTTTGATTAGCTATTTCAACATTTTGGGTCCTGACTGTCACTCTTTCCCATGTACCTCCTGAGACAAAAATATCCGACTTATCCGCATTCCTTTGTATTACGACTATTTCACCTTTTTGCATCCTACACATATTGATGTCCCAACCTTGCCCTGCATCGATTTCTCCATTCCATCTCGAAATGAACTATTTTATTTACAAGTGAAAATTTTCACCTTTTCGGTGGCCCGACCATACGATATGCGAGTTGTGTGGACTAGGACTAAATTTTCAAAAAAATCCGTAATACACTGATTCCTTTATAAATCCAACCCGAGCTCGGTACAACAAACCTGGTACGATCCGCACTCATACCGTCCACGGTGTCCGGACATGTAATGCATTAAAAATCCCCTTGACTTCATTTTTTTCAGATTTTTGCAAATTTTACTTACTCCTTCGATTTTTCCTTGGCTAGGGAAGTTAGAGGAAAGCAAAGAGGTACCCAAAAATAAAAAATTTGGTCCTTCACCATTTCTTCTTCCTCCAAGCCTAAGGAATTTGTGTAAATTATCCAAAATTATCCTGGTGGTGAATGTTGGATATCGGTAATTCAGAAGAAAAAGCGCATCATCTTGAATGCAGATCGAGAGTTTTGAAGCTTCCGTTGCCATTTTTCAGATTCTGATCTTAAAACAAAATGGTGGTAATTTGTTTTTTTCTCAAAAACCCAAATTCAGAATTTTCTGAAATTTTTTGGTTTTGTTTATTTGTATTATGGAAAACTTCTTTCAAAAAATTATAGAAACCCATTTCATATTTTAAGAGAAATCGTGGAAACAATTCTGACATTTCTAATTATTCAAAAAAAATAGTGACTGATTTCTAGCAATAAAAATCTGATATGCTTTATTATTTTGGTTAAATATAAAGCTGATTATTATTATAAGGGTGCATTATCAGTTGAAACCGACACCTAATAGAATTGTAAAATGAGCCTCAAAGACAAATTCATTGAGTTAGTATCATCACGATGGAGGAAGGAGGTTAATCAGTGACCTCTCGCTAAAGTAGCGAAGGGGCCACACAATGAATTTGTGGCATTTATTTTTGTTGTGTGTTTACTTTTCATTGTATGATATAGTAAGAAGAACTGATTTATTCATGTTCACTCTTGTAATAAGTGAGCTCTTGTGTGAGTGATATTTCTTATATTTTCCTTGAATGTAAAGATGGGGGTGGGGAAATGTGTACGTTGCTATGAAAGTGGTTGGTGGTCCACTAGAAAACCAATTTGAGAGTTTGTGAATCTCTTCAAAAATCACATACATAGTGGTTAATGGTTCCACTAGAAAACCTATTAGAGTTGATGGTACTCTTTGAAAACCATCATATTGTAGAACATGAGTAGGTACTAGACATAACTCACCCATGTTCACACTAAGGGGGTGAATGTTAGGAAATTAGTGTTCATAGTGTGAACATATGGTTTGAATATTAGTATTATTTAATATTTAAATAATATGTGAGTGTGCACAATTAGTTGTCATGCACAACTCATAGAGATAGGAATGTGTGAGAATATCTTGGGATTAGGAGTAAGACTAGGGAATAAAGGAGAGATATGGGGATAAAATGATAAGACTTGACTCCATGATTTTAGGAGAAAGAAATTGTATAAAATTCCCTCTCATATTCAATAGAAATTGCTCCATTACATTTACATTTGGTTTCTATCTTACGTAGTTTTCATTACATTTGTTTATTTTAATTAATTATTGCTTAATTTATTTATGGAATTCTAGAGTTTTGAAATCATGTGTTTTCTCTTTGGAAGACAACATTTGAAAGTGGGTACTTAGCCTTTGAGTCTCAATTGAACATTTTTGTAGCTACATAAAAAGAAATTTGTAGGACCCCCGTCAGGTTACCTAACCACTGTGAAAACTTGTTGACACCTGTAAATAACTATTTAGAACTCTATCTTGTGGCTTTTTGTGTGAAATTTGAATTTTGGGAAAATAGTGTTTCTCTCTATTTCTATCTCTTTCTCTCTCCTTGGTTACGAATGAAGTGAAATGAAATGAAATGAATACATGTCTCTAAACCTTTTGTTTGAATTCAAATTATAATCATTAATTATATGTAAATAGGAAATTGAAAAACATTAATTATGCTAGATTAGGGTGGATGCCATGTTAGCGATTTATCGCTGATTTCATTCTTGCGTGGTTTTGTAGGATGTAAGAAACTTGGAGAAAAATCATTGTAAAATTCATTTTATATTATTGTAATTCATATAGGTCATTGTAAAATGTATATATGTACAATGTAGTCCCATGTTATAGAAACATTGTATTCGAAATGTGCTAATATATATGAGATGCTAGTTTTAGGGATACATTGGGAAATGCACATTTAATCATAGGTGCAATTTTGATTCATAGTTATGTATGGTAAAAGGATTGATATATATATATATATATATATATATATATATATATATATGTTAAATGAATTTGAATTTAATATCTTTTAGTGCGTTTTAAGTGTGTAATAGATGATTAAATAGTTGGTTTTGTGTTTCCTACCTTGAAAATGTAATCAAGGAATCCAACCACAACAATCAACCCTAACATAAGATTCGTGCATAATTTGTCTTTATGTGTGATACTTCTTAGCGTAGAAGAAATTGAAAGCGTCGAATAATCTTAAACCTTGTACTCGATGGCACCTCCTATTTTAGGTAAATAAGACCCTAGTTTTTGTTATCATTATGATCGGTGTGTTTAGCATTACCGTCATGAACCGATGGTTAGGAGCGACACTGGATAAACTTTATCTAGAGTAAGTAGAACTGAAACCTTCTTAGTATCCTATTCTTCCACCAAGTCTTACGAACTTATATCTAGGAATTTTATTCATCATCGAATGAATTCCTTATGGGATCTAGATGACACAAATGGACCTAGTGCAATAGTTGTACTATGACCAAAATTCTTGTTAATGATCTTTTTAGTTCCTCACTGCCAAATGTGTTACATTGGATAGTGAAAATATAGCGCCTTGATCTTTTACGAAGGGTTTATAGGGTAAATATGTTTTCACACCTTAGTCTTTCATGAAGGTTTTTTAGCATAAATATTTCCTCTCACCTTAAACTGATATATAGTTGAGACGTAGATCCTCAATTGATTAGGAGGTTAACTTGTGGGTAGAAAATGGTAACTCTTTGCAAATGAAATTGATTTGAAAGTTGTTAAATTTAGAGAACCCAGGAAACCAGAATCTTTGTCCCGTAATTCATTGTTATGTCCATTTTGACATTAAGAATAAAAGAAAATTTCACATGTAGAATCGTGAAATGCATAAACATGGGATATTACCTTGAACACAGACCACTTGTGGTTCCTGTGTAGATTATAATGCTTCCAATCATGTACTTCTTCAAGATGTTAGGCAAGTACTTTCGTAACTCTTTTGTTATAAAACAATGCTAATAATGAGACCATAGTGTGATAAGAGTAAAAGGAGATTTGAGGTTAGGAATAATGTCACTCTTGGAGTACTTATAACTCAATTAAACATTTTCATGTGTTACAAAGAATATGAATTTCCCTTGGTGAGATCAAACTTTAAGAAAATAATATATATATATATACAATTTCTTGTTGTGGGAATGTTGAATTGGGAAATAAAGATACCATGATCGAAGAATGTTTATGGGAAAAATGTATCTTGAATCTAACCCCCTTAAATCCTAATATTGCTTTCTTGACATCAATTTAGATTCACTTTAATTCGCAAGGGTAAAATTTAAACATTGAATAAACATTTGAGAAGCATATTCCTAACATAAGAACAAGAGAATTAAGTACTTTATATGCAATTTGAAATATGTGAAATAATTATGTAAGTTGTGGAAATTCTGTAAAGGATAAAATCCAACTTAAAATCATCGAACCGTAAACTAAATGTGGAATGAACTTAAGAATCTATAGGTGGAAAAAGGAGAAAATGATCCTTACACAATAATGTTCTTGAAATGTTAATCGTAACTAAGATGCAATTAAGGAAGTGATGTGTTGTGGGTTTGCCAATCCGTGTGTCCTTTTCTTGTGGTTCAATCATTGCTAGTATTCATTCCTTGGGGAAATTGTGGCATCGACATATATATAGTGTTGTCATGTGTCTATGTGATTCGATGACTTATATAAGTGTCATATACATTTCTTGAGATTTATGTACTTGGATCCCTTGTGGCGTTGTGTAGTGAATAATGTAAGTCAAAAACAATTATCCGGTATTTTTCTTGTTGTTTTTGTGTGTAAAATGTGGTCATCACATATGAGGTCCATTTTATTTGTATACTCTCAACAATCAAGTATAGACCATGAGACTAGAGTGTGTCATTGGGTAGTAAGTGTAGCATGTAAACATAGATGTGAAAAATGTGTAATATGTGTAATAGATGCAGGGATAAGAAATTTCTATGTTATGTGCATTGTGTAGTGTGTAATGTAGGATATATGAAAGACACGTAGATGATATAAGTTGTGTAAATTCATAGTAAATGTAATACATAAGATGTTATATGTAGGATGTTGGATGTATGCATGTATTGCATGTGAAGTTACGTGATGTGTAGTGCCTATTGTGAAGTGTGTGAGATTAATGTCTATAGAATGACCTCAATAGTCAATTCGAACCAAATCACAAGAGTGTATCATCGGGCGGTGAAGATGCAAAGGTATGGGAATGTATATGATGAATTTAAAAGATGAGATGCGATGTGTTCTCAATGGAAATTAGCTTATGGTGTTATAAGATGGGGGGACTAATTATTATGCTCCTGCAAGTGTGTGGTGATGATGAATGTAATTAGTGATGAGTGATGAGATATTATATTGTTTGTGTGAATAACTATATATGGTGATAAATGTATGTATATATAAATGATTATGAATGATCATGTAACGTTAGATGAAATGGGGATCTTATTTGTAAGAGATCCCTCAAAATTCATGTAAGAACTATAAGAACAAAAGTGTGTCATCAGGAAGTAAGGTGAAAATAGTCACCTACTACAAACCAAGTTTACATGAAGTGGTGGAAGCATGTGTGGCAAAAGAATCAACAAGACCATGTGATGGTAGTGGAATTTGAAATGTGTCCTAACCATAAGATAAAAGAGTAGTTGCTTTGACAAAATGAATTGGAAACAAAATTAGAGTAGGATGGGGAGGAATATTGAATTGTGGTAGCTTTGGTGGTATTGATGATGCTACAGAATAATTGAGAGGATAAAGTGGAATAATTTTTAGAGGTTGTTGCTTAGTTTGAGTGGATTGAATAGGCGTCACTTGACTAATCGGAGAAGGAACATTAGAAGTGATGACTTGATTCTCATTAGACATAAATGAATCAGGCTTAGAAACCCATTGAGATATAGCATTTGTATATGGGCATGCAACATAATGTTGTGTAGTGAATGAGATAAATCCCTGATGCTCAAGATGTTTTATCATTCATTGTAAAGCATATAAATAATTTTCATTATGTACATTTATTTGATGAAAATTACAATATGGATTATTATACAATAGAAAATCAACACGTGACCTTATTCGCACCAAACCTCCCGAGGTCGTCTTGAGACACCTGCTATGGAATTGAAATGGAAGTGAAAGTGATGGTGGAGATCAAGCTAATGGGGAAACCTTATGCATTTGACATGTAATCTGGAATCTATGAATCTAAGGAAAAGAATGATCTCCTAACATAAAGGGGTGTGATGGTGCGGCAACGATATGATAGCTACCCAGAGACTCTAATCAATGTCTAGTTCTACCGAGATTCTATTGATTAGTTGTGGTATACGTGGAAAGTAACCTGCGGGTGCCTCGTATGGGTTTCCTATAAGGTAATGGAAATGAAGATAAGAGGTGCAATGGAGCTACGGGGCCTATGGGTGGTGTTTTAGTTTTGTCAGAAAGTCTTAGCCTGATCAACTACTATATTCAACAATGAAAGCTATGCAATAATATTGGGTAGAAGCGGTGAAGATATGAATACTAATGAGTGTAAAATAGTGTCAATATCTTCTGATGACTAGTAGGCTCATTGGGTTGTGGGACCTTTGGATCACAACCAAAGACTCGTTGATGTTGATACCCTTGTATGGTGATGCATGCAATCAAATCCTATTTCCAGGAGCATTCCAAAAGTCATAGGCTTGATTAGAAACTATGTTTAATGTCTCTAACTATTTATTTTCTTAGCATATGTGGTAGGTGTATGTAAAAGCGCTAGGCACAAATTTGTGTGAATTTCAGTTATTAGATTTAGCCTATTGGGTTATGGGAGAAGGGCATCACAACTGCAAGTTTTTTTCTTGTTATGGACTGTTGATGGTCATGCAAGATGGATTGATTTTATTTCGTAAATAAAATATCTATCAAAGGAAGTCTAACCTATATTTTGGTGTTTTCTCAATATATCGAACAAATCAAGTAAAACAAGCTAATCTATGGAAAATAAATGTTTTTTTTTCTTTTCTAAATTTTCGAGACAATGCATCTAATGTAACAAATAAATTAAATACAAACAATTAGATGGATTTAGCTAACTATTTGTGCGAGATGTATGAATCTAAATCTAAAAATATTATTCTAATTCAATCAAAATCCTTCTAACCCTACCTCGAAGTGAAGAACAAATCATATCCCTAACGAGATCTATTATTCCCCACAACTTCCTGGTAATGTTGAAGAGACAAATTCCTATTGATTTGATCTACTTGAAATTATCTATCGATTGAAATGAATTTTTCTCTACTCTATTTGATATGTAATTGAAATTAACAATTCGTGATTGAAAATTTGATAAACAAAGCAAACAAATACACAACTCCAACTTGGAAGAGCAAGAACCTTGGAAAATCTAGTAGTATCAATATCTGTCCCCTCAGTTATTTCCTTTCATTCTCTGAGTGTTCATGTGAGTCCAAAGGAATAGGAATGCAAAGAACACCAACAAGAGGATGCCACTTGGAAGAAATCTAGATGTAATGCAAGTAGAAGAGAGATAGCACAAGAGATTTAAACTTGGCTATGCAATTCCTAGCAAGATTATGGCAGCAAAACAATGCAAGATACAGAATTATTGGGCCCTTTTCTTGAATACAAGCATGGAATATATAATAATGGAGGCTAGGAGGTTAATTCATGCACAAGGAAAGAAGAAGCAGTTCTAACTAATTAAATATTATTTAAAATAGAAGGATTATGGAGAACCAAGAAAAATAAACTATTTTTAGACAATTCGAAACTACGAGATGAATGTAAAAAGCAAACTTAAGTGAACCATCACATGTTTAAAACATGCATGAAGATTCTAAAAAAGGTGGAAAGGACCGCCACCCTACGTAGGGTGGCGGTTTGCCAGAGCATTTGCCCTGAGCAAGGCGGTGGTCTTGGCACTAAAGGCCAAAACAAGCACAGAAAGAAACAGGGAGATGGGAAAATGCATGGAAAAGTTAAGTAAGGCTATCTAGGCTACAAATATATACTGTGAATGGTTGTTTTAGAGATTGAACACCTTCTTGAAAGGATTTTGAATCATCATTGGGGACTCTTGTAGTAATTTTACCGACAATGTATCACGTGCATCTTTGGGTGCGTAGAATTACCTTTATATTTTGCTATCCGGTAAGGAGGATAGTAATGAGTAGGTGGTAAAGTGGTCAATTGATGACTAAGGAGATCCGAGAGAATATCATGTTTCTTAGTATTGCGATGAAAGGTGAGAGGCTTTTGTAATGCGATGACTTGAGGCTTGTTGATATGAGCATATGTAGTAGACATAAATTGAATATGAGATGTAAAAAGAACAAACATGAGCTTGAGAAATGTCCTTAAGAAGTTGGATTTCAGATTTGAGAGATGTAATAATAGACTCCATATCCTTAAATTTTTCTTTAAATAAAGAACTTAAAACTTGAATTGACTCTAACATGGGTTGATTAGATGGAGAATCAAAAAGACTACGGTTGTCAAATAAATGATCAAACATAACACTTATTTGATGCTAAAATGTAAAATACTAGCCTAATGTAATGAAATTTTGTAGTAAATAATTGAATACTGAAATAATACCCAAGAAAACAAAGCTAGAAAGTATGAAACCCTAATGTGGAAAAAGGGTTAAAAGAAACTTAGTCTATTCATACAGGTTATTGGACTATGTCATAGTGGATATGGTCCAAACAGATATGGAGGAAAGTCACACATAGGCCTTTAAAAATATAGATCCGGTAGATTTGAGTAGTCTAGGGTGCTTGGAGAAGGATAGAAGCTCACGTGGGGACCTTGGTATAGATTAGGGTCACCTTGGTTTGCGTAGATGCTCGAAAACCCCATCTAAGTTTTCACAAGAGATTTACACTTGTTTAGCTTTTATCGTTGTATGTCATCTGAATTCTATTGAATGTATATTTAAACATGGAACAAATGAATCACCCTCAAAACCCCAAATAAAGCATCAAACACTAAAAAATAAAGATAAAAATGAAGGGGTCAGATTGTCCTCACTACCAAAATGATAGACTTATAATCGAGTGTTGCACTACATCTTAGATGCAATGTAGTTTTATGTGTGTGTGCAAAATTATTCCCTAGGTTTCTCTTCTTCCCGGTTGCACTTGAAGTAGCAAGAAAGTAGCTAGATTAAGAATGTGAATAATTCATGTATGGAAATAATAAAATCCCCTCCTATGAAGTGTGATGTAGAAGAACCAACCTTTCGTTCCTTTTGATGGATATAGATGGATGAAAATGGAGTTATAGATTCCTTTGATGGATGTAACCTTATGTGGAGATAGTAGATGTTTAGTACTTGGTCCCTTATTATGATCACATAACTTTATATTTATATGATTCCCTTGCTTTAATTTCATAATTAGCCTAGAAAATGATGAATACTAAAAATATAAGATTCTCAAACGGCTAGAAAGGACCAAGAAAGTGTGTTAAAAGTACAAAGAGGACAAGGGTGCCTAGAGGGGATGGGGCACCTAGATTCGGGGTCCTTGTTTGGCGTTAGTGTCGAGAAAGAAAAATGTTGAAAGGTGTAAAAACAGACTAAGAAAGTAAGATTGTAAGAGTTAAAATAGAAGCATAAAAAAAATGGCTAAGTCATGGGATAATTATTACTTTTCTTACTTACGAATCATGCAAATAGTAGTATGTGATCGAGACTAGATAATTATCCAAAGTGTGTGATTTTTGTCTACAAAATTCTCCAAAATTTCATCCTCTTGAGGAGGGGGTAGAGGTGTACATATAGGTCATTGGCGAATGACTAACATCATCACTAAATGTGAAAAACCATTTATTTATGTGGTGGATATGGTTAACTAAGGGTTTTGATCGTGTAGGAAGGTCGGGGTTGCATAGAGATGATAAAAGGTATTCGGATGGGTGAAAGAATTGAATGAGGTTAGATGGGAGTCTAGGGAGAATAAAATGGTCTTCAACGTATTTGATTAGGATAATATATGATTTTAGGTATAATTAAATATGATTAGGGGTGAATTAAGAGAGATAGAAAATGGTGGGATGAGATAGGATTAAAATAGGAAAATAAGGAATTAGATGAATAAATGGGGTTTAGGAAGGTAAGAGGAATTAGAAAAGTAAGAGGGGTGTGAATACACAAGATTACAAAGAAGAGGAGATAGCACGGGATGGTGGAAAAGTGTACAGAGACATTGATGTCTACATTTTTTTAACTAAAAATTCAAGTCATGCAACTAACAAGGAGTTTTTAAAAATAAGACAAAATCAAAGAAATAGTTGAAAGATTTATAAGTCTTGTTTTTAAAAATTCTAACTCATTAAATCTCAATTTTGTGTTGGGCTATCAATGTTCCATTAAATTTTCTAAATCCATTTAATGTATGTTGTGTAATTCTACATTTATGAATATATTAATTGTTATCCATTTTTAAACCCCTACAAAATGGAGAAATTAATAGATTTGAATGTTGGTGGTTGATGGATGCAACACTTGTGATTTAAATGGTAGCTTGTGATTTAGAAGAGCTCAATGAGTCATGAAAGTGATGGTAAAAGTTTTTGGTAGCATCTTAAGATGTTCCATTTGGTACCATTTTATATGCTACTAGCTGGTAGCAAGTAAAGATGCTACCTTTGGTAGCAATTTATATACTACCGGTCATTAGCATGTATGGATGCTATCGGCCGGTAGTGGGATAATAATGGTGGCATCATTAACGAGATGGTTATGAGTCCTTTGGTAGCATTTTAAATGTCACCGATGTGTAGCATTTTTGTGCTAGTAGCCATAGCAAAAAGGTGACAAAAAGGTGTAATCGGTCGACATCGGGGTCTTTGGTAGTATTTATATGGATGATACTAACCATTAGTATATTTTAATCTACTCATAGGTAGTGGGGAAAGCATGTTATCAAGTAGTTACATTTATGCAATTGGCCAGACAATATGGAGAATTATACAATCGATCGAATGCGGGAATGAACACGACATTAATGGAAGTAGTAAAAAGTGGTTCAACCACTAGTTTAATGAGGTATGATGCCCATGACTACTTGTGCAAGTAAAGTACAAAATTTTTATGGCCTCCCATACCTCTTTAATAAAATCTGTCAGTTGGTGAGGAAATTTTGAGGCCCTTCTTATATATATAGTTAATTTTACCTCATTTTAAGGAGATGCATTACAGTAATGTAAAGGAACTCTGTCAAAATTAGGCATTTTGTGAAGGATTATTTCCTTATGCCTATATTATAATAGATTGTGCACCATTTTAAGCATTAAAATTGGCATTTTCTCACTTTTTTTTCCCTAACTAAAGTTGTATTTCCTTATTTTCCTTTTATTACATTTGCGGGTATATTGTACATAGAATGTTCTTTTGTGCGGTTCATTTTTTTCTCTATGAGGATGGAGATGTAAATGTTATTTCAGACTGTGGAACTTTTGTTTTCCTCTCCAACTTTGTTTGCTTCCCATTTTCACTCACTTATAATCTCTCCATCCCCTTTTTCTTTGTTTTATCACCTCTCTTAGTTTAGGACTTTCATTTCATGCATCTCTCTCTTCCCTGGTCCCTTGGAATTTCTAGGTTAGTGTTAGAATAGTTACATTTCCCTTTCTAGGAGTAGTTTTAGCATTAGAATAGGTAGAGGAACCAACCTTCTCTGGAGGTTTGTCTCAATTCGAGGGTCCCACACCTTGAGACAATCCCATGTTAGTCAAAAGTAGGGTTTTGTAATGTGCAAATCCTAGGGTGCTACATTTTGACATAATAGTTTTGGCACGCTCGGTGGCACAAAAGTCAATAATTCTATTTTATCAAGTTTGAGTGTGTATATTGATGATATTTTAGCATTTCAAGGCTTTGTAGCATCACACCTATCAACTCCATCATTCAAATCAACTGGTTTTAGTAGTGAAAATTTTCAAGTTCATGAGAAGAATTCAGACAAGGTCCAAAACAACATAGGAGCGATATTATGATTTCCTACGTTATCACCTAGAAGGGGAAGAAGAGGAAGATCAATTCAAAGGTCATACTCACCACCAAATAAGACACTTTCCACTCCATTTCCTGCGAGGACTTTCTTGTAGTATACTAGAGTTCTTAGGCCTATTACAATGGCAATACCAAAAATTTGGGATTTGTAAATTTTACCGATAGCATTATTCTTTCTCTTAATGCAAACAATCCCATTCCAGCATCTACTCTCAAGAGAATCTCTTTCTTCACTCGGGATAATCAAACTACTCAAGCTGACCAAATTCAAGATATTTCCAATGTCTACACTATCCATCAGATCATTGAACAAGATTTGGCTTTTATGTTTGTTAGCTTCTTCATTCAAAGAAAGAGCTTTGCGGTGGTTAAAGAGTATGGTAGTAGGGTCAATTGGAAATTAGAATGCATTGTGGACGACTCTATGCAATCGGTTTAGAGAAAAGGAAGATAAAATTTCCTTTCTTGAACAATGACTACCATCAAGAGAGCACCAAATGAGTAGATGGATGATTTCAATTTTCAGTTTAAAATAATGTGAGACAAGATTCTAATTTCCATAAGACCAACCGCCGAAGGTGCATTTATCTATTTCCTAAAAGCTCTAAATTCGATATATCCATTATGATTTAATGTATGGGAGAGATAACCTTACCAAGAGCTTATGTCATATCCATTATATCGAGAATTTCCTAATCCAAGCTTATAAACTTACACCTAGGACACCTATGCCTATTTATCCAAAAATGGGGAATTCGAGTTCTAGTAAAACTTCTACATTATCCTCTATTCCTACCCCTATAAATCGAGTTCTAGTACTTTAACTAAACTCCAAGAAGTTATGAGACAATTATGGAATGTAGGGAATGAGTTGACAACCCTCAAAAGGTAGCAAGACAAAAAATTCATACCTTACTAGCCTCAATCCCAACCAAATAGGTGTCCATATCAGCCTAGTAGACCTCTTGTTCAAGTTACAAAAAGATCAAGGATAACCCTTAACCGCTAGACCATTTCCACCATACAATCCTAATACACCTTTAACATCGCAGGCCTTAGTTCAAGTCTAGAATAATATTACGGGAATATGAATGGTGCTTTCCTTGTGGTCAACCCCCTAATCAAGAAGCATAGTTCAATGGTATGCTAAACTAGGCCTTGATGGTATAAATTGTTTCGTGCCTCAAGAGACAAGCCAAAAAGAAAATTAGCAGCAAACAACTACTTAAGAAGCACTTCTAAGTGACACTACATTGGTCAATTGGCAAGATGAGGATTTCTATGGCATAAATCAAGCTCCTTCCCAAGGAGTGGTAGCCAACACAAGGTTCAAAAAGAGGAACATAGATAAGGGGTAGCCATCAAATACAGGTGTTTCTCAACACACTCTCACCCCTCGGGAGATAGTCTGTAAGGGCAGCCCCGAATACACTAAATCAGCCCAAGTCATCAATTGTAGTATGCGATGTACCATTTCAAGTACAAGAGAAGGTTATGCCAAGAAAAGGGAATAGAAAGAAAACCCATCTTCATTCAAAGCATCATTGACCACATGAATAAGAAAAATGTAAACATCTCTACATGGGAATATTTGAATTTTTCGGACGGAGGGACCTTTAGCAAGAAGCCATAACTAACTTTCCCATCTCAAATGAGTCACTCAAGGATCAAGAGAAGGTCCTCGAAATGTTGTGTAGCAAAAAAGAGTGCCGACCAAGTAAAAATATAAATCCTCCACCATTTTATGTGACCTTTATTATTGGGAAAACCTAGTAAACAACTACATGATTGACTCAGGGAGAAGGAAACTTGGTGATTCTAAAGTAAATTTTATATAAATTGGGTCTTAACTATGAATAGGTATGAAAGAGAGTGGTACAATTGGATAGGACAAGAATGATAAAATTTTGAATCATTAAGGATTTGAATCTAACACTCCATGCATGTGTAAATGTCACTTCATCCTGTAGCTATAGAATGTGTTCTGCAAATGCTTCTGCATCATCACTAGTTTTATCTTCACTGGGTAGCACAATCAAATCTAGGACCCCCTTGGGATTCCTACCATATACAATCTAGAAAGGAGACCTCCTGTTGACCTATTTACCAAGATATTATATTCAAACCTAGCTTGTGGTAAGGCTAAGTCCCATTGTTTTGGCTTTTCTCTAACTATATAAGCGAGGAGATTTCCCAAGCTTTTTTTTCACTACTTTTATTTCCCATCGATCTGGGGGTGATATGCACTACTAAACTATAGCTATGTCCCTAGTTTCATCCACAGATTCTTCCAAAAGTGACTCAAAATCTTCATGTCCCGATCTGAAGTGATCATTCTTAGAACTCCATGCAATCTAACCACTTCTGAAAAAAAAATCTACAACTCTAGAAGCATCATTAGTTGTTTTACAAGAAATGAAATGTGACATTTTAGATAATCTATCAACCACAACAAAGATAGAATCATCCCCTCACTATTTTTAGGAATTCCTAACACAAAATCCATACTCAAATCAACCCATGACCCTATAGAAAAAGTTAATAACATATACAACACAATATTTTGTGTATGGCACTTAGCCATTTAGCACACTCTACATCTTGCTATAATCCTACTTATGTCCTTCTTTACCTTTGGCCAATAATACTTTTCTACAACAAGAGCAATTGTATTACTTGTACCAAAGTGTCCAAATAACCACAACTATGTAATTCTCTTATAATATTTTCTCTCATTGAACCAATAGGGATGCACAATTGTTTCCCCTTGAACAAATAACCATCTTGCATTAAATAATTAGAAGAACCACTACCTACTATAGGATCCTTAATTTGGCTCACAACATCACCAAAATCTGGATCACCTTCATACAATTCCTTAACTACCTCAAACTCTACTACTTCATTTTCCATTTTTTCAAAAGTGTTACACACCTACTTAAGGCATCAACAACTTGATTTTGCTTACGACTTATGCTTTAAGACAAAATTATATTCTTACAAAAATGAAACCCATTTTGCATGCCTACTATTTATTTTCTTATGTGTGTTTACATACCTCAATGCTTCATGGTTAGTGAAGAGTACAAATTCCTTTTCTACTAAGTAATGTCTCTAGTGCCTTAATGCCTAAACAATAGCATAAAATTCCACATCATAAGTAGAATATTTCCTCCCGAATTCATTTAGTTTTTAAGCGAAGAATGCTATGAGCCATCCTTCTTGAATTAGTACAGCTCAATCCTCGACATGTGAGGCATTTTAGTTAACCTCGAAGACCTTGCTAAAATATGCAAATACAAAACAGTGCTTCGACACTTTCTTCTTCAAAAATTGAAAACTATCTGTTTCTTCCTTAGTCCATACATACTCCCTCCCTTTTGCACACTTATGGGTGTAGCAATTCTACTGAAATTCCTAATGAATTTCCTATAAAAATTTACCAATCCATGAAAACTATGAACCTTTGTCAAATTCCTTGGAATAGTCAATTCAAAAATTGCCTTTACTTTTTCCTCATCCATGCTCACTCCATCCTTTGATATCACAAAACCCCAAAAACAAGACTCTTTTGAAGAAATGTACACTTCTTTAAGTTTGTATATAGACTCTCTTTACATAACAATTCTAACACCAATTTCATAGGTGACAAGTGTTCTTCAACAGTCTTACTGAATATCCTGAATTGGAATCCACACTAATCTTTTACATCATTACAATCCTCCTTTTATTTCACATCTACTCTAAAAACCCTAAAATGCCAAAAATTACCTACTTGTATGGGCCCCAAAATTTACGTGCCAAATATTACTTCATAAATTAAGGCTTGCGTGAAATTTTGACTTATTCTAACAAGTACAAAAAAAGTTATTAAAGTTCTAAGACCTAGTCAAAAGCGAAAAAACATTCGGATCCAATTTTAGGCCACTAGATAAAGGAATATGGGTTTGAAAATGTGCCTAAATGGCCACAATATTACTAGAAAAGTTAACCTTAGTAGAGTAATAATGTATATCTACCACCCTATAAACTTTCAAGATGATCCAACAGTCGGATCAAAAGCTATGGTCTCCACAAGTTATGCTCCCGCATCATTAAAGGGGTTTATTAATTAACCAAACTGATTCATTAAAAGGTGTGCAAGCTTATAGAAGCTCTTTTGAGGAATGGTTAGTCTGATTTATGTTATGAGAGGATTTTAATCACATGAATGACAATTTATTGATTAAATAGAAGAGAGAATTAATTAATTAGAATAATTAATTAATGTAGATACAAATGGGTATTAATTAATTAGAAAAAATTAATTAATCTAGATAGAAAGGGAGCTGATTAATGGAAGGTCATTAATAGGCATCGTTGTTGTATATAAGAGTTAATTAACTAACGTAATGTAATTAATTAACAACGATAATGAGAAAAAGTGTGATATTGACGATATGTCATCGGTTTGTAAGAAATGGTATATTTAGCACAATTTAACTATTTAAATTTCTTGAATTAAATTATAGGTATCTACATTTTCCCCTCTTTGGGGTGGTGTAAGTGATGCCACTTCAAAGATAGTAGACGAGATAAAATGTTGAAGGGGTAGAAGAAAAATTATTAGAAGTGAGAGGTGCCCCCCTCGAGTGTCGATGGGGTGATGAAAGAAGGAAATCGATGATCGAAAAAGATGAGAGAAGTTGATAGAAAAATGGGTAGGGGCACGATGACCGGGTGAATCGAGAACAATAGTGTTGATAAGAGAATGATGTAGATGAAATATGGAGAAGTAGAGAGAAGAACTAGTTGTCATCTCTTACATTTGAACAACTGTTTTATCATCATATATCCAAAGATATACATCATCGGTCCTTCTTAAAAATATAAGTATACAAAACAATTAGAATGACATAAAAATCCATACTACGAACAATTTTCCATTGCTGAAAACACCAACTCAATGAAACATACAAAAAGCAATGCAATATGAGAAGGAAACAAGCTCATTTAATAGGGAAACAAGTACAAACACACATATTCAAACCAAAAATGGTCAAAATGGTTGTAATAATCTTTTTTATCAATCTAAAGATCCCCAAAGGTTCATCATTGATGAAAATTTTTAAAAATTATGCCCCTAGCAAGGATACAAGATTAAGTGTTGTGCGCAATGAAACATTAGCAGGAAACTAGATGTGCCCTAGAGTACCGACGAAGTAAGCAAGATAGCTTTGTAAATGGATGTGAATTTGATGATACTTGAGTCGTTTGATCTGTGAACACGTGAAAATTCTAGAAAGATATGGAATGAATATGATGCAAGATATGAGTTTCAGCGGCTATGAGTTGTTTACCTATTTTTGTAAATTTTACAATTTTTAGGATTTTTGAGAAACTTTGAATTTTTTTAGGTTTTTGGTGGATTTTTTTATTTTTAGATTTTTTATTGTTTGGATATAGAAGAAGTTAGAAGAATCAAAGTCTCTAAGAGAAAAATAAATTCCTAGAGAGAAGAAAGAAACACCGAACAACAAATAATGCTCCAAGACAACGAAAAATTAATAAAATAAATATTCAATAAAAATAAATATTTAGCGAGTGTGCGAGAAGGAGTGGCATCACTTAAGAGTGATTAAATTCTCCTAGTGAGAATAATTGAGTACTAGGTGGAAAATATTTCCCAAAGACACGATGAAAAATTAAGTAAAATAATTATTTACGGTGAGTAGAAGAAGAGTCAAAATTACGACGGTGGTCAAAATAGTCCTCCAGGCATCGCTTACTAGTGATAATGGCTTAATATACCCCACTTGAGGGGGAGGGGTAAATCATTATAGTAAATCATTTGTTTCTAACCGCTGCCAAAAATTACCGTGACACCCTTGATAGCAATGAGGACAATGTTAAGAGCATGATCTCGGAGGAGACACACCAACCGAGTTCGGAGAGCACGACTATCATGTAGACGATGGCCCCTTCATGAATAGCTTAATATTTCCCTTATTGTTTTGTTCATTTAATGTTTTATACCTACAAGAAGGAGCATGCATGCACTGTTGAGGCAAAAACATCCTCAAGGAAGCACGGGAACAACAAAGGTGTGTGCATGCATGCCCATATGCCATAAAAGTGCTTGTGCGCTCACGCGCATTCGGGAAGCATCCATGCTTACGCGTAGGTAGAAAAACCTTAGTGCACATGCAAAAACGTAACCATGCATACACGTAGGCCAAAAACCTTAGTGCACATGCAAAAAGTAACTCGTATATGTGTAGGTGTAAAAAACCTAGCAACAGTGCCGTACACACTTGTACCAATGTGTGTGAGTCAAAGAGGGCACCAACATGCACCCTACGTGCATGTACAAAAATAGGCACACACATGCCCAAAATTGGCACTCGGGCATCAAAAAGGGAAGAAATTCCCAAACCAAAAGAAAAAATAGGAAGAAGTACAAAAGTGAAAAGTAGGATAGGATAGAAAAAAACAAAAAGAACAGAGAAGAAATTTTTGTTCCTAACACATATTATATTTTGTAGAGACGGTTGCCAGTGCTATAAACTAGAGAGTGACATAGTCGCATTGCTAAGATAGAGGCGATCCTACCTCGGCAGGACCATCCTAACATGGAGGTGTTGCTGGAGGTGGTTAGCTTAGGACATGTTGTGTGGATGCCATATATCTCTTTGGACCATGGCTTGATGATAAAATTGATAGAGCAATGGCATAGCGAGAGTCGGTGTTTCTAATTCCCAACAAGGAGTAGATGACCATTACGTTGGAGGACATTTGGCGGAAACCATGAGTCTCTATTATTAGCTCCCTAATTGAGTACATTGGAAACTTTGGGCAGATTACGGAGAGGCTATCAGTGATGTCTTCTACCAAGATGAGATACCCCATGAGGGTATGATAGTATCTTTAAACCATTGCATATCGAAAGTACCATTCAGGGGACCTATATATCTGATGGCTCTTATCAGTGAGTTCTTACTCACTGATAAGACAGGGAATTCATTTCCATTGGGTTTGATTACCATTGTAAATGGTTTATATAGTGGTGAGAGGTATTGTTGGGGTGAGTGCATGCGACACATTTATACCGGGACTTACATTTGATCACCTACCATCATCGAGAAGATGGTAGGGCCTACCTCATTACTACATATTTTGTCATGGGATCAATAACGATTGGTCACCTGTTAATGAATTTTGTGTGCGAGCTCTAGAGGATCTGATAGTCATGGGATGGGTTCACATTGGGGATGATGTATGAGGGAACCTTGGTAGTACATATTATTATTCGCGAGATTTTGATGAGCTATAACGAGAGAAAAAAATTTGGAGGCATATACGGTGGTTAGAGGATGGGGTATAGCTTGATGTACTGCATGGTAGAGTACTTTCTCCTGGGTAGCCACAATTATATTATTGATATTTACATAGTGGATTGATGTCAGTGACAATTGGGTACCATTCATGGCATTCCTTAGCTAGACATGTGGTATGCTCATCTTGATGCCAAGTGGCGAGACCATGGGGCTCTGTATTCACCTAGGTGAGCCAAGGAAAGTTTTACGAGATGATACCATAGATTTGGGATCTTGCTCAATGGATTAGGGATCCTAGTAGCACACTAGATTACCTAGCTTGGTATGCCACTATTTTCCTTGGTGATTGACCATACCAGATGGGGCATGGGCTGCAGGTGAGAGGCCACCGCCGAGAGATCCCTTATAGCAGATGATGAGGGTGATGGTGAAGAGGGTGGTGATAGGGGAGGTGATGATGCTGATGATCCATTTTATGGACAAAGACACAATGGTGGAGATGACCAAAATGTTCCACATTAGGATCCTAGACTAAGGCCACAACAAAGTAAGCACAAGGTCTTAGAATGAGATTACGGGAGTAGGGAAAGGTTCTTGTAGAACAACAAGGATTTCCTAGAGCACGGGGTATGAGACACAACCCTCCTCATAGTCCACCCAAATGAGTAGATGGTGGAGATGGTAGGGGACAACCAGCTACCTTGCAACAATAGCTACAACAAGTCACAATAGTCTACTTGTGGGTAGTGACAGAGTGACCAGGCTCAAGCTCGGATACAAGTTTTGATAGCAGAGTGGGACCATGCTAGAGGACAAGTAGGTCGAGGCGGGGAGATAGTGATGATTTTTAAAGAAGATATGACAAATGGCCACATAGATGGCACGGGTTATGAGCTTACTATAGTATTCCTAGGCGGAGTGCAACGGTGACAATAGAGAGGGACCGATTACAGGCCAAGTGAGCAAAGTGGTTCATGCTAATATTGCAAGGTTATCTATGGAGGTAGAATCCTTTTAATGCAAATATGGGGCTTTGGTGACACCACACACGCATAGAGATTTAGCGACAGGCGAGGGAAAATCCTCCTATTACGACTCGTTATATTATGAGTTCATTCCATAGGGTTAGCAAGCACCTACCTACAACTAGCAATCGAGTGGATCAGCGAGGTCAGAGAGTCCTCTAGCATTGGGAAGATTAGTTGAAAAGCCATGTGGGAAGCCGACAGGGCATAGGGGTGCACAGGTCATGGGTCCTCCCCTGTCTCGCAGAAACTCAGTCCCAGTGAGGGTTCGAATCATAGATGACTCGTCAGGCATTTATTGATCATACATGTACCCTAAGATACATGCCTCTTATGAAAGATTTAACATTTTTGACTAATGTATATGATGCATCATTTTGATGTATGCCTCTAATGAAGGCTTCATTATTTTTATTGATGTATATGACCAACATTTTGATGTACACCTCGATGAAGGTTTCATTATTATTTATTGATGTATATGATGTAGCATTTTGATGTATGCCTCTGATGAAGGCTTCATTATGACATATGCCCTTGATGGCCCATTTTGTATCGATGATGTATATCCTCCTTGAGATAGACATTTTATACATGTATATATGGACATTTGATGTTTCACATTGGTCATGTGGTGATGTATTTTATTTTGATGATTTATTATGGATGTTGGTTATATCATGATGTTATATGGTTTTATTGCACACTTTGTATGTATCATGATGATAGTTGAGATGATGTATCACATGTGTTTGATTTTTAGGATAGATTCATAGATGATATTAATTGTATTGTATATGTTATGTTTGTTGGATTAGTAGATGGGATCATATGATGATATTGATGTGGGGGATACATTTGTATATTTTTATCCCTCTTACCCCCATTTGATGATACGGTATGTGATGATTAGCTTAGAATTCATGTATTATGTATACTTAGTTGTTTATTTACATATGATGTATAGATGATGTTAGATGTGATGATATAGAGAGATATGATGATGTGATAATAAAATTGTGTATATGCAACATGCAAACACAATCAAATGTTACAAAAATATCATATATACATTGCTAAACAACATGAATTAACACGACTATGAATAATTTTTTACAAGCATTCAAAAACACACTTCATATGTACAAGTAAGAATGAATCTAATCTAAGAAAGAAGAAATGAATCGAACAAAGAATGTTTTAAGTGACAAACTATACAAATGTACAAGCAAGAAGAGACTATACAAGAAATCAATGTACACAAATTAACAAACAAAGAAAGAAACAAAATAAAGTAACTAAACTAAAGCTATGTTTTTGTAAGGATTTTTTAGTGTGTTTTGCGTTGTTTATAAGAGTTTTGTGTTATGTGTTTTTCTATTGTTTGGGATTTTCTTTTTTCTATTGTTTTGGATTTTGAAAATTTTTGAATGTTTTTGGATTTTCATCATATTTGAATGTTATTGGATTTTCTAAGGTTTTTAAGCTATGTATAGGAAACTGAGAAACGTGGATGCCCCCCAGTGTTAGATGGGAATATACAAGGGTAGGTGCCATGTGTTATAAACAAGAAGGTGAAATTGTGAAGGTTACCCTAGTGTTAGATTGGGAAATATGAAAAGACAATCCCTTCACCGATTTACAAAAGGAGAAGCAACCGGATCAAGCCTTGATAGGACGAGATCACAAGGAATCACGAGATATAGGTGTGGAACTAGCCCTAGGCTAAGTAAAATTACCCACTTAAAACCAGATGCTTTTGAACAACGAAGTCCTCCAAGGGTGCCGAATGCATTGTTAACAAAGGGATCTATCCGAAGTGCCACAATTTCGTAGTTCTCACATATAGATGACCTACTTTTCTTTTTTTTTTTTTTTTTGGAATTTTTTTATTTTGCACCATGTTTAAGCATAGAACTTCTTAAGGTGCATGGTAGTCATAGGCTATCATATCGCGTCCCCATTGGGATGAGAAATTTTTATGCTCATGTCCCATATTTTTCCACAATGACGTAAGGTACTAGCCAGTGTGGTTCAAACTTTCCTTTCTTCTCTCTTTCATGACCAAATATCCAACCTCATGCGATGAGGTATGATCCTTTGTTGTAGTTGCAGGATAATCTGTTTTGATACACCTTGAGATGGTTGAGGGCACGAATGTGCTTTTCATCTAAAAGTTCCAAATTTTCCAACCTAGCCACTTTGTATCCTCGTATTTGTGCAGATAATGCCTAAGAGATATTCTTAGGGAAGGAATTTCTATTTCTAATGGGATGATAGATTTTGTTCCAAACACTAGGGAGTAGGGTGTCGCACCCAAGTAGAAGAGCGAATGGAGGTCTTATAAGCCCGAGAGGGCTAGTTGAATTTGTAAAATCTAGTTTGACTTTGTCTTTACTCACCATCTTTTCCATGATCGAACCAATGTTTTGTTAATGGCTTCGCCTTGCCCATTACCTTGAGGGTAATATGGTGTACACCACTTTAGTCTTATTTTAAATCGATGACAAAGATATTTCACTATCTTATTCTTGAACAATTTTCCATTGTCAGTAACTATGGCCGCAAGAATGCTATTCCAACAAATAAGGTTAATCATGATAAAATTGGATATCTAAGCACCTCTACTATAAGTCAATCGAACGGCCTCTACCCACTTAGTGAAATATTTTTTGGCTGTGATGATGTGGGTATGACCATCAGATGAGGTAGGGGTGAGCTTCCCTATTAAATCCAGTCCCCATTTGGAAAATGGCCACGGTGTTGTAATGGGCTGCAATGGCTGCGACGATGCATGAATGAAATTGCCATAATTTTTAAATAGAACACATTTTATTACATGGTTGCAACAATATGTCTCCATTGTAGGCTAGTAGTATCCTACCCTTAACAATTTCTTTGGTAAGACCATTCTATTCATTTGGGCACCGCACACCCCTTCATATACCTCTTTGATTACTTGGGTGACTCTATTACATTTAGAAAATGCAAAAAATTCCCATCATAGCCATGACAATAGAGCGTACCTCCTAAGAGGATATAATGGGCTATTTGGCAGATAAGGGATTGTTTATCAGATCGGGAGATGTCAAGAGGAAAGGTACCACTTAGGAGGTAGTAAACAATATGTGCATACCACAAAGATTAGGGACCAATAACTTCACATGCCAAACAATATTCTGATATGTTGTACACGGTGAATGTATATTCTCAAAAAAGAATGGCATATCATTGCTTTCTAGTGGAATTCATAGCATAAAACCCATGGTTTCTATTACAGACCATTTTGTGCCCTTGGATTACATTCAAAGGCAATACGCACAAAGCATTCTTTTAGATTTTCCACCAGTTTATTGTAGGGGATAAGATTTTCATCCTTGACCTTTTTTTTCTCCTTGACTTGTTTGATGATCATTTCTGAGTCACCAACAACCTTGACATGGTGGATATTCCATTTGATTACTAGCTTCATCCCAATAATGAGCACCTCATATTTTGTAATGTTATTTGTGCAAGGAAATCCCAGATGGAAAGCTTGCGGTGTGTGGTATCCTAAAGGAATAATTAGCACTAAACCTACCCCCAAACCATCGAAATTGAATGATCCATCAAAGTGTACTTGCCACATGACAGATTCCTCAATATACATCAATGATGCGTCTGACAGATCTAGACTTACAGGATTTGTTCCAAGTACAGGTGCTTTAGCTAATTAATCAGAAATCACTTGTCCTTTAATTGAATTCTTGTGTACATAATCAATGCCAAATTAACCAAGAAGAATGAACCAAATAGCCATTCTACCCGTAAGGGAAGGTTTTGACAATAGGTACTTGAGTGGGTCAACTTTGGATATAAGCTTGGTTTTATTATTCAATAGGTAATAGAGGAGTTTTTGAAAAACATAAACAATAGCCAGACAAGATTTTTCAATTTGAATTTTTCAATTTGAGGATAGTTGAGATCATAGGAAATTAGGGTAAGGCTGAGATAGTACACATTATTCTTTTTTTTTTTTTTCCTACATCATCTTGTGTGAGAAAAGTGCTAATAGCAAAAGTGGCTCACTAGGAGTGTCAAATGTGTGAAAGAATTAGTTAGCCATGTTAGTGAAATTGAAACTAACACCTAGTAGCTTCAAAATAATGCTAAAATAACATCTATGCACCATCATGCTAAGAGCTAAACAAGTAATAAACATCAACACTATGCATTAGAACCTTGAAAATAAACCTCAAGCTAACATGCTAATACTTATTACTCTACTCTTTAGAAAGCTAAATCAATGAAATGGACCTAGGTAGATCCTTTAGCTATCAAAGGGTTGATAGTTATTGCTTGATCCAAGAGGCTTGAGGATGGAGGTTCATCAAGTCATGGAAATAAGGCCTTTCTTGATTAACTCCATTGATCTTCACAAAATAACTTGGATGATTGAATGCAAAGGGATGATGCTTAGCTCCACTCTAATGGAGAATGATCTAAGATTATAAAATGGCTATAACTTAGGTTCTATGGTCATTTAGGTGTAAAAAGAAATCTAGGAAGAGGGCTCTTTATATAGCCTAATGGATAAAAGAATATCTACATCCCTTTACATGTGGGATAATAGAGAGGTTAGGTTAGTTTGGATAAGGAAGGTTTAGCGAGGGTTGAGTCAACCTTAGGAGAGTTTAGTTTTTCTCTAGTGACTCGTGGAGATTGAGGGGGTTTAGTAATTAACCAAAGTGATTAATTAGTAGGTGTGAGCTTATAGAAGTTTTTAGAGGAATAGTTAGTGTGATTTATATTATGAGAGGATTTTAATCA
This sequence comes from Taxus wallichiana var. yunnanensis, assembly GCA_018340775.1. Classification (NCBI taxonomy): domain Eukaryota; kingdom Viridiplantae; phylum Streptophyta; class Pinopsida; order Cupressales; family Taxaceae; genus Taxus; species Taxus wallichiana. The sequence goes on along the minus strand of CM031239.1, from coordinate 393,517,049 downwards.
CATACATGATAATTTATTGATTAAATAGAAGGGAGAATTAATTAATTAGTCTAGTTAGAATTAATCTTATTTAATTAGAAGTAATTAATTAATCTATATAGAAAGGGGAGCTGATTAACGGAAGGTCATTAATTGATGTCGTTGTTGGATAGAAGAGTTAATTAACTAACGTAATGTAATTAATTAACAACAATAACAGAGAAAAAGTGCAATATTGATGATATGTCGTCAATTTGTGAGAAAGGGTATAATTAGCACAATTTAAGTATTTAAATTGCTCGAGTTAAATTATAGGTGTCTACACCCTCCATCAATGCATTCCACTTTGGAAAACTATTAATGGTTACTTTAATATAGAAGTGAATCGAATCAAGAAACTTAACATAGCTCACAGTCTTATTGTGAATTTCCAAGATGCACCAAGGTAATTTAATATTTTTAACATCATAGCAATAGATCGTATAGTTTTTGAGCCTAACCCAATTAGATGGCCTGAATTTGGTGCAAACCGAACACAACAGAGACATTCACCTTCGCTAAAACATACTTCTTGGTCTGCGGAAGGGACTAAGTCGCATTGCGACTCTTGTTATTTTTAATAACATATATGTTGATACTTATTCTACAATAATAATATTTTAATATTCAGATTGTTAATTACTTTCATTTTCAATATTAAATTTAAACTTTATTAATTAATTCTTAAATGGGTATTTTAAACCGTGAACTTAAAATTAATTTCCTAGAAAGATGCGAAGATGAACCCCTTGTTGTAACGTGACTACAAAGAAGACGCCTAAAAATTTCTTTTTCTTTAAAATATAAAAATCATAATATCTTTGTCATATATAACAATTTATTCCATAATGTTTTAACATACAAATAATTATTTTAGTGAAAAGATATTATTTGTTATAAATAAGTAAAAAAACTTATAATAAAAAATAATTAAGATATTAATGAATATGATATTTAAAAGAATCCAATGTAAATTAGAGAGATATATTGAAGATACATGGTTTATTTTTATTATTAGTTTAAATAAAAATCTAAAACAACAAAAAATCTTAAATATCATATAAACGGAAAACCTAAAATCCATTCTAAATCAAATGGCATTTGACTTAATGCTGAATGATGTTTGGCTCTTAAACAGTCCACCAGAATTCAATTCTTGCTAAAAGTGAAGCCAGGAAATACCCACCTCCACTGTGGGATATTGGTGGTCTATGACTAGCCAGGTTTCAAACCAAAAAAAAATCATTGTTAAAATGTTAAAAGATACTAAATTTCCCTAAAATCAATTGCAGATTAATATGTTTACAAAAGCTAAATTTATCTTTACAATTCTGACAGTATTATATTTATTATGCCGAGAAAACCAAAATTAGCCAAAAGAAGAAATAACTGCCTTGTCAGTGAGGATGCGGGGATGAGCAAATGTCAAAATCTATTTCTTTAGTAACATACACCACTGTCTTCTTTACATTCATAACTGTTCAAGGGCCATCCATAAAATTGTATCATAGAAGCCGTGTCTGCTCATATTTCCCCTCCAGCTCCAATTAGTGACAATTAGTATATGCTGGTGTGGGCTCCCTACACCGCCTACTAGAAAAATGTTCAGAAAATCTATGTGGTTGAGCTATTTTCTTCCAAAAGTATTGAGTTCTTTCAGGCCAAGAGGACGCAAGAGATTTCTAAAGCGCTTAACTTTGTGTTTTATATGCGGTTGTCGCATGAAAAGATAATCAACATGAACGACTTTTTATTCCAGCTGAGTTTCAATCTTCTGATGGGCATGATGATAGATGACCAGTATTTTGGAGACAATCGAGGATTTCATATAGCGAACTGAAGCATACGATAGAAGAATCGATGGTGCTTCACAAGGCCACAGTATTGGGGATTATATTGCTTGGTTTAAGCGCTTTGATTTGCAAGGATTCCAGAAAGCCATGAATAATTTACAGCTAAAATTAGATTCTTATATGCAGAGAATAGTGGAGAAGCACAGGGAGAATCGATCCGATAAGGAGAAAGATCAGATGGAATTTGTTGATGTGCTCATTTCCGAAGAGAAAGACGAAGCGATTTTTGATGAAAGATGCTTTTGTTAAGGCCACTGCTGTGGTAAATTCTTTTACGGCCAGAGTGAATTTTATTTAATCTTTTTGTGTCGTATTTCCATTAAAAAGCTCTCTTAATTCTTCGATCTCTTTTTGCATCCATGGGTTTCAAATCTCCACCATGATTCGAAATGGTCAATAAATGTTTTCACATAATTTATTTAAAAATCATATCTTAATAAAATTATATTTATTTATTTATTTTTATATTGATTTTGATAACATAGTTTGATTTGTGTTAAAAAGAAATGAGATGAGGATAAGAACCCAACATAAGTAAAGATATAACTAGCACAAATATTTTAAATACATTTATGTGAAAAATGTTGATATATATCAATCTCAAGGTTTTTATCTTTTATTCTATGCATATCACATTGATAAATATTTTTAATTCTCTACCATTTAGTTGAGATATTACTATTTTTAGATCATATTTAAAAATAAACCTTTAATTGATTGACAAATTTAATGTAGAAAATAAAATTTAACATCTCACATCATTACTCTCACCAATTGTTGTCATTGTAGAATTTCTATTGGCATAATTATACTGAGAGGCATATACATTTACATATACTAAGTAAAATTGTCTAATGTTGTTCTTGTGCAATTCATCATTTGTGTCCATGAAAATAAAAACCAAAAATTAGGAAAAAACAATTAAGGAAGTGCCAGCGAGGATGAGGAAGTGTGATCACTGTAACCGCAACCAAGCATTTCCGGGCAATAATGGGCATCGACACCTTGATAGTTGCCACTTTGTCTTCTGGATCCTTTATAATTTCCCTGTCTTCTTTGCTGCATGGCTCCCATGTAATTCTCTGAAATGTCGACGAAACGAGTGAGGATTCAGTAGCATTAGACATGGTGCCAGTGATATTTGTTACTAATGCAATCTTCTTCTTATGTACCTGTCTATAATTTATGACATAACCTGCAAGATTGTGCCATAGTGCTTTTGTTGTTTAGATTCTCAAATTAGGGATTCATAATTTAGAAATTGTTGTTATAATTGAGAACTTTGTGTTAATTTTGCAGTTAAGGATGCAAAAGTAATAACACGGTCACCAAAGATGCTAATGACCACGAATCGATTCATCTTCGAAATATGAAACGAGGGTTTCCAGAGAGATAAGAATCTACAAATGCACAGGAGATGGCATAACTTTCCGTGGAAATTGAAGCAAAGGAGTAGAAACGAATTTAGGAAGAGAATTTACATATGCCGGGATAATAATAAGAATAGAGCCATGATTTTATAGCAGCGTATACCCGAAGAGTTAAACACGAAGGTGTTTATTGCAGGCATTTCATATTCTGTAGAATTTGGTTTTTCAGAAATACTGAGGCTTTGAGATATAAAGTTGAGATTTTTAACATAAAAAATTGTTGGCAATACTAACTATCTGTATACTAACGGGCAAAAAATCTGAGAGATTTATTTTAGAGCAACTTTTGACCTGTGGTGGATGCAGTCATCATCGGAAGTGTGAGAAAGGGGAATTGTGGTGTGCAAGGAGAGGAAGGCTATTCGGCTAGCAGTCACACAGAGAATGCATCAACAACCCCTACACAAAAGTAATGGTTAACAAGCGTAAACAATATGGTGTATATAAAGCTTGTCCCCACAAGGAAATTCTATCATTGGAACACCTTGTTAGAGCTCTCTTGTGTGAAATTTTGTCAATGTTAAATTCTTTGCTCCTCTATCACATAAATAGAGAGTGTTATAGTCACTAAATATGTAATAATTAGATCAAGATAATGCAAAATCCATCGTCTTGAATACCATCCTCCTAATTTTGTATGCTTCCCAATAATAATTTACCATCTCATATTTATCATACTATCGCATATACTTGAAGCTCTTAAATTATATTATTTTGTAAATTAATAATTTAAAACCATAAATACTACCCATTTATTTAACCATATGTGTATGCATATACGCATACATATAAGAGTTCCCAATTTAAAAGAGGGGAGCTATATTTAACACAAAAATAACTGCCCTTAAACTTTTACCATTCTCCCTAAAAAAGAAATTCTAGAAAAATGCCAGCGTGTGCATCTTGAAAAATTTCACGTTTATTGGACTTTCCAATTCTGATATGTAAAACGTTTTATCTGGTCTTTTTGAAAACGAAGGTTGCATCAAAAAACTAATTTGAAATGATTAAAGTAAAGCTGTCAAACTTCATCACACTATTGATCACCATGAAAAGCAAATCCCAGACGAACGAAATGACAAAACTCACGCGATACTAAAATTGGTGGGTCAATTGATGCCAATCACAAAAATTCGGTGCCTCAAACGTGAGAAATCAGCGTTCTGATAAAGATCTTCATCGCCGACTGTAAACATGAGATTCCTTCTATCTCTTTAATATACCAATTTTTTTAGCACTATGGTAAAAATTCCCATCCCCCATCCTTTTTATATATCAGTACTTAGATTTGTTCCAATAAATTGTCTCTTTATAATTTGAAACTATTATATTAGTATATCTATATTATATAAATATATGTAGAATATGTCGAGAGGTATAAATGTTTATACCTCTCGGTATATTATATCATTTATAAAAACATAAATCAAAACATGGTAAAATATGTCAAGAAGTATAAGCGTTTATACCTCTCGGCATATTCTACTTATATTTATATAATATAGGTATGTTAGTAGCAACCATGGGAGTTGCGTTTTACATTAAATGATACCAAAAAAAGGTAGAGAAAAAAGGAGGGAATTTAGTTCGTGCATGAATGACCTTGATGAGAACCTATTAAATTGGTGACTTGAGACTCGTGTTATTAATAATAAGGATCCCCGCCCAAATAGTTCATTGTTGTCCGTTGTAGGAACCCCGCCCACGTAGTTCATTGGTGTTCATCGTCATGATCATCATTATCGTCGTCGTTATCTTCGTCATCATAATGATCGTGCTATCTTTCTCATCATTGATCATCCTCATAATCGTCATTATCACCACCATCACCAAAACCATCATCATTATTAAAAATATTAACATCATAATAATTTTATTAATAGTATTTGTAATATTGTGGTTATCATCATTTCAATAATCATCATCCACACAATCATCATTGTCTTCATGTTGTTGTTGTTTTCATCATTATCATAATCATTATCATCATTTTAATGATCAATATAATCATTTTCATCATAACTGTCATCGTCGTCATCCTCATCGTTATTATCACCACTATCGCCACCACAACCATCATTGTCATCATCATTATTATCAATATTAGTCTTACTAATAAATTTGATATTGTTATTAGGGTTTACAAAAAAATAAAAAACTCAAATTATTATAATTATAATTGTTATTAATATTAATGTTGTTAATATTATTATTTCAATACACAAGAATTATTACTCCTATATTATTATTATTATTATTATAGTAATAGGCATCACAAATATCATCCTTATCATCGTGGTTATTTTCATCTTAATCATGAGCATCGTTATTATCATCCTCATCTATGTTGTCATCATCTTCATCATCTTGACGTCATTGTCATTTCATCATAATATTCATTGTCATCATTCATGATAAATTTAATCATCTTCACGATTATGATCATCATTATGATCTCCATCTTCCTGGTCATGGTTATTCTCATCCACCATTATCACATCATTATCATTGCCATTGTTGTACATGTTTATGATTTCAGGTTTTGAATCGAAATTTTGTAATTTATAATATAAAAATAAATTATTAATAATAATATTGCTAAAAATATATATTATTAGTAGTAGTTTAAAAAAATATTATTATTTTAAGTTTATCAATATTAATATTTTCATCATCATTACGGTCTTCATCCTCATCACGATCATTTTCATCATCATCATCATCATCATCGTTACATTCTTCATTGACATGATCATCTCATCGTCATCATCATTTTCGAGGATGATGCGATTACATCATCATGGTCATCATTGTATTCAACATCATTGTTTTTTCATCATAATCTTAGTCATTGTCATGATCAATTTAATCATCATCATTATTATCCTCATCATTATGATCATCATCTTCTTGTTAATCTTAGTAGCTTGGACAGCTGTTTGTCCTCACCCAATATAGCAGCATTTGTTATGGGTAGTTTGGACAGCTATTCGTTCTGGCCTAGAATTTAGAAAAATAGTTGTTTTTGTCAAACAAATATTGTTAGGATAAAAACAATTGTTATTTAATATTGACTCCTTTTAGGTGACACCTCATAACCAAGGTTGTTAATGGTTATTGAGTTGTCTTAATCTCAGCCGTTCATTTGTATTAATCTCGGCCGTTGATTTTCAACGAGAGTAGTATATAAGGGGGTCATTGGGTCATTTGTAACAAGGAAGTTTTTAGAGAAACTTGTAGTGTTAGCAAGTAGTCTTGCAGTGTTAGCAAGGGCGTAGTGATAGCGTTGGAGATAGCAGTGGAGGAATATTAAAGCAGGAGGATTAGGAGATTGTCATTTGAGCTCCGCAGTAAGAGGCAAGCAGTATTTGTATCTCTTGATTTGCTGAAGTTTAATATATTTCTCATCTGTAGTATTGGTTTTCCCTACGGGGTTTTTCCAGGGACAATTGTCCGAAAATATTGTGTTCACCTTGTTGGGTATTTTTTATGTGTTTGTATTTGTGAAGTTACAGTTGTGTTATTTTCCAATATTTTTGATGAAATAATCTTACAAGATAGGAGGTTAATAATCAGTAACTGTAATAGATTTTTCACATGGTATCAGAGCTAAGTTCGGGTAGAAGAGATTTACCCTAGGTGAAAGAAAGTGAGGGTTTATAAAACCCAGTTTAACCTCTTCAAAATTATTATTATTATTTTCTTTTAAGATGGCCTCAAGTAGGTTTAAGAGATCAAGACAGATTGGATGGAGCCTCAAATTTTGGTGTCTGGAAAGCCATAATTTCTCTATTGCTAGAAGAGAATGGTATCAAGGAATATGTGACCACTATTGCACTGCACTATGCAGCATGCAACACAACTCTTAGCATATAAGAAGGAAGATGCCAAGGCGAGGAGGCTGATTCTTGACGGTGTTAAGGATCATATTGTTCTCGCATATTGCAGAGTTAGATACAAGCAAAGACGATGTGGGATGCCATTATGAATCTGCACCAGAATGCTACCACTAACCGGAAGCTGATTCTCAGAGAAAAGTTGAGGAATACCCAGATGAATAAGGGAGAAGACGTCACAAGTTACCTCACCAAACTTAGACTTGTCAAGGATGAATTGGTAGCTGTTGGAGACAAACCAAATGATGACGAGCTAGTGAGAATAGCCCTAAATGGGTTTACTAAGTAGTGGGATGTCTTTGTTCAAGTCATCAATGGACGAGACACCTTACCAAGTTGGGATCGAATATGGAGTGATTTCACTCAGGAGGAGCTTAGACTAAGTCTTGTCAATGGAGCCAACAATAAGAGTCAGAAAAGTGAGGTGGAATAGGAAAATGTTTCCCTAGCGGGTAAAGGGAAAGCAAAGAAGGGGTCTAGTAAAGGATCAAATTCACAAGGTGAAAAGAAGAAGAAAGATTCTTCGAAGATCAAGTGCTATGGTTGTCACAAGTTTGGCCACTATGTCAGCGATTTCCCAGAAAGGAAGAAGAATGAAAAGAAATGCAAGAAGCAAGTTGCGGCTTCAACAAGTGCAGATGAGCTCTCTAGTAGAATGGAAGATGAGTTTGCACTCATAGCATGTATGGTTAGCTCAACCTCACAGAGTGTTTGGTACATAGATAGTGGGGTGTCATATCATATGATAGGAGTTAGAGAATACTTCTCCAGTTATAAGGAAGAGAGCACCAGAATCCAGATCTCTATGGGGAACATGTCCAAACTCAACTCAGTTGGGAAAGGGACTATTCAATTTCAGAGGGAGAGTGGTAAGATGATTCCCCTTCATGATGTGTTGCATGTTCCAGGCTTAGGGATGAATTTTATTTCTATATCTGTCCTTCAGGACAAAGGGTACAATGTACTCTTTAGAGGGGCACATGTGTTGATCAAGCACAAGGATTGGAAATCACCCATAGCTATTGGAGTTAGGAGCGGTTAGCTTTATAGGCTGCAGTTTGATATTCCTAAGGCACTCATGAGCAACAGTAATCTTAGAGATCAGGGAGAGCTATGGCATAGAAGGATGGTCCATATCCATCATGAAGCCCTTAAATTACTTCATGAGACAGTGACAGGTGTTCCTGAGGTGAGCACAAAGCACGATGATGTATGTAAGGGATGCGTGTTGGGGAAGTTTGCTAAAGCATCTTTTCCAAGGAGTGACACCAGATCCAAGGGTGTTCTTGATCTAGTACATTCAGATGTATGTGGACCAATGTCGATGAATTCTCTCTCAGAGGGTATGAGTACTTTGTTACTTTTATTGATGATTTCTCCAGAAGACATGGATATACTTTCAAGACCAAGGATGAGGTTTTCAGTCGCTTCCAAGAGTTCAAAGCTCTTGTGGAGAATTCGACAGGAAGGAAGATAAAAGTTCTTCGGTCAGACAATGGAGGCGAGTAAAAATCAATGAGTTCCAGGAGTTTTGTACCAGAGAAGGAATCAAGAGAGAGTGGAATGTTTCTTACAATCCGCAATCAGAATGGAGTTGCTGAGAGGAAGAATCGGTCTATAACGAGAGGCATCAAGGGCTATGTTACATGACCAGGATTTACCCCATTATTTGTGGGCAGAGGCATGCAGTACATCAATATACATACAGAATAGAGTTCCACATAAGGTACTAGGGAAGATGACACCAGAGGAAGCATTCACTGGGAAGAAGCTAGATGTCAGTCACTTTAGGATCTTTGGGAGTTTGGCATATTGTCACATTCCTAAGGATACACGTACCAAGTTAGATCAGACTGCGGAGAGAGGGTACTTTGTGGGGTACAGTGAAACCTCAAAGGCATATCGGATATTCATTCCGGGACCAGGAGGATTATTGTTCGACGTGATGTCAAGTTCATGGAGGACAAGGCATTTAGAAGGTCTAGAGATTTGCCAAAGAGATGATAGAGTGGAAGCCACCGAAGCTCCAAGGATCACTCAATCAATTCAAGGGCAGAAAATCTCGAGTACAGTTACTAGTACAAGCATAGACTCAGGAGGAGAGAGTTTTCAAAGTATGGAGCAACAGGTGTAAGAAGAGATGCATCAAGAAGACATGGAGGTTGATATTTCATCCTCTACAGTTGGCAGCAAGAACCGTGAGGTTCAACAGACACAGAAGAATACTCAGGAGTTAGTGGGTACTCCTAGGAGGAGTAATAGACAATGGAAACCACCAGCCAGGTATGATGACTATGTTGCATTAGTTAGTATGTTGGTAGATAGTGAACCTTCTAGCTATCAGGAGGCTGCACAACATCAAGTGTGGCAAGAAGCAATGGTTGAGGAGTATACTTCAATTATGTAGAATGATGTGTGGGAGGTAGTGCCTAGACCAACAGATAGGGCAGTGGTTGGATCACGTTGGATCTATAAGATCAAGCACAAAGGTGCAGATGATAGCATCAAGAAATATAAGGCAAGGTTCATGGCAAAGGGGTTCTCTCAGAAAGAGGGAATAGACTACGAGGAGACATTTGCTCCAATTGCTAGGTATACTTCTATACGAGCTATAATCTCAATTTCAGCATAGATGGGATGGCAGATCCATCAAATGGATGTCAAGACAACATTTCTTAATGGTGAGTTAAAAGAGGAGGTATACATAGAACAACTAGAAGGCTTTGTAGCACACAACAAAGAGACCCATGTGTGTAGATTAAAGATAGCATTGTACGGACTCAAGTAGGCTCCCAGAGCGTGGTATGAGCACATTGATAGTTACTTGCAGGAAATGGGCTTTGTGAAGAGTGAGGTAGATGCTAATCTCTACTACTTGGTAGTTGGAGGTGAGATTCTCATTCTTGTCCTATATGTACATGACTTGTTTCTTATAGGTTCACTGGGGTTCATAGAATAATGTAAGAGGGATCTTGTAGCGGAGTTCGAGATGAAGGATTTGGGACTCATGCACTACTTTCTAGGCATGGAGGTATGGCAGAAAGATGGAGAGATTTTCCTTGGGCAAGGGAAATATTTCATGGAAATCTTGAAAAGGTTCAGGATGGAAGATTGCAAAGCCATGTCTACACCCATGATCATGAATTGGAGGAAGGTAGACACATCCAGGGAGAAGGATGTAGACCCCACCTTATATAGGTAGTTGATTGGTTCTCTCATGTATTTGGTCAATACCAGGCCAGATATAGCTTTTGCAGTTAACTCTCTTAGTCAGTTCATGGTTGAGCCAAAGAGAGTGCATTGGACTACGGCAAAGCATGTGTTGCGTTATTTGTAAGGTACAATCGAGTATGGAATTAGATATGCTCGAGGTGAAGGAATCAGGTTGATGGGCTATACTGACGCAGATTGGGCAGGTAGTACAACGGACAAGAGGAGCACTTCAGGGTGTTGTTTCAGTCTGGGATCAGGAGTTGTATCTTGGTTCAGCAGGAAGCAGAAGTCTGTGGCTCTGAGTTCAGCAGAGTCAGAGTACATAGCAGCTAGCATGGCAACATGTGAAGCTATATGGCTTCGGAAGTTGCTAGTAGCTTTGTTTGGTCAGAAGGTTGAGACTACGGTGATACACTGCATGACAATCAGAGTTGCATCAAGTTGACTGAGAATCCGGTGTTTCATGATAGGTCAAAACATATAGACATCAAGTATCACTTCATCAGAGATTGTGTACAGTGCGGGGTTGTTAAGCTACAGTTTGTACCTACAGATCAGCAGGTAGTAGACATTCTGACAAAGGCATTGGGGAAGGAAAAATTCATCTTCTTCAGAGAGATGTTGGGTGTCATGCAGAACAGCTTCCTCACTAAGAGGGAGTGTTAATCTTAGTAGCTTGGACATAGTGTTTGTCCTCACCCGAATATAGCAGCATTTGTTATGGGTAGTTTGGACAACTATTCATTCTGGCCTAGAATTTAGAAAAAAAGTTGTTTTTTTCAAAAAAATATTATTAGGATAAAAACAATTGTTATTTAATATTGACTCCTTTAAGGTGACACCTCATAACCAAGGTTGTTCATGGTTATTGAGTTGTCTTAATCTCATCCGTTCATTTGTATTAATCTCGGCCATTGATTTTCAACGAGAGTAGTATATATAGTAAGGGTCATTGGGTCATTGGGTCATTTGTAAGATGGAAATTTTTAGAAAACTTGCAGTTGTTAGCAAGTAGTCTTCAGTAGTGTTAGCAAGGGTGCGGTGATTGAGCGTTGGAGATAAAAGTGGAGGAATATCGTAGGAGGATTAGGAGATTATGAGTGTACCAAGAAGAGGCAATAGTATTTGTATCTCTTGATTTGTCAAGTTTAATATATTTCTCTTCCGTAGTACTACACTACGGGTTTTTCCAGGACAATTGTCTAAAAAATATTGTGTTCAGCCTTGTTGGGTATTGTCAGGAGAGATATATCTTCCCCAGGGTAGATGGAAGGCATATAAAGGATGAGAGAATGGAGAAATCAAAAGAAGCTCAAATGCGACATGCAACGGCTTAATGGCGCATAACAATGAGTGTCAACAGAGAATGTGGCGCCAAGGCGTTGGAAAGTGGCGCTCGAAATGGATGCGACATAAAGATGATGTCGACACGGAAATGGCGCATAAAATGTGTCAACTGCGCCTTAGCGCACATAAGAAGATGTCGACACAAATGTAAATGCGCCTGGCACACTGAGAAGAAGATGTCAACATAAAGACGCGCCTCTTGGCGCACGTAAAGGAATGTTGACACGAAAGTTGCCCGCCTTGGCGCAGGTAAAGTGGCGCACGTAAACATGTGTCGACACAAACATATTTGCGCCTTTGGCGCACAGAAAAGAGTGTTGACATGCAAATGAATGCGCCTTTGGCGCACAAAAAGGGTTGTCGACACAAACATATTTGCGCCTTTGGCGCACGAAAAGGATTGTCAACATGCATATGGATGCGCCAAGGCGCACCTTCAGGAGGCACAACATTCTGAGCGCTGACAGGAAGCAGACCCTGACCCAGATATTCAGATGGCCATAACTTTTGACTGGGAGCTCCGATTCACACAAGGTTGGACTTTTCGGAAAGCCTACGGTGTCCTCTACCTAACTACGACTGGATATCTTTAATTGGGTGGGAACAAGTTCTTAAAAATGCAAAATACAGTTTGCCACTTTTGGGGTTTGATATGGTCCTCACCTACCACCATAATGAGATGAATTAAATACAACCTAAGGTGGTGGGGGTAGATTTGGACTTTCTCTCTCTCTCTCTCTCATTCTTCCTATAAATTGTAAGGAGGGGCTTCTTTCTAAAGGTTGGACATTCTTGTTTTGGCCCTCCCTTCTTCTCTTTGGCAGGTAGAGTTGTGGAGCTCAAACCTCCCATATGAAACTGTAATGCACCTTTTCCTCTGGGCATTTTTGCAGTGTATTGTATCAACCTTCAGAGCAAATAAATGCATGACTGTGGATGTTTCTCAACCCTCTATGTGTTTCATTTTGCATCCTCTTGATCTTTCACCGTGAATATGTTTATCATGGATGATTTTGCATTGCATTTCGTGGTCTGTGTTTAAATTGGCAAAACGTATGTTCTTCATTCCTGCATCACCTCCTTAGCTTAGGTTTGTTTTTATGCATTTTTCTCTCCCTGTCTCCTTGGTAGTTAGATTAGGTTTTAGTAGACTCTCTGCATTTTATTGGTGCATCTGAACAGAGGAATAGGAGCCGGCCTTCATCCGGAGAGCTTTTCCGATTTCGCAAGGTCCCACACTTGGGAAAAGCTCCATGTTGTGCAATCGCACTGAGATTCTCAACCCATCGAGTTGCAGAGTCCCAGGGGTGCTGTGATTCGACACCAATAGTTTTGGCACGCCCGGTGGGACCAAGAGGTCATTCCATAGATTTGAAGGAGTTTTCATGAAATTCGGACCAAAAAATTGCAGGTTTTACAATTCCAGATTTTTCACCTTCCAGGCTGAACTTTGAAATTGATTTTCAAGGACTTAACTTGCTCGAAACAAGTCAAAATTTCATCAGTTGATAGATCGGGGGGTAATCTTCAAAAGGGTATTCTTAGAATTTTGAGATTTTGACTTTCAAAATTTCATGGTTTTTTGAATTTCGGATTTCGTGTTTTCAAATCCGGGCATTTTGGGTTTTGGGATCACATTCCAAATCAAATTCCAAACTCTAAAATCTCAAATGCAGTGTCTTTAAAAAAATTTTCCATGTTTAAATATGTCAAGTTTTGGTGTGTAACTCTGGCAGGATCTAGTCTTTTGAGGCTTCACTCTCTAACACATCCTGGCGACTCCGAAGGGATAGAATTCAGTGTAGTGTAAAGCAAGAAAGTTGCCTGTGCATATGAGAAGAATTCGAACCAGTCCAATACTCAAGAAGAAGGGCTATTTTTCCACTTCGCAACTATCACTGTGAAGAGGAAGGAGAGGAAGAAGACCACAAAGATCACCATCTCCACCTAACAGACTTTGTCTACACCTCCACCCGGTAGGCCTTTTCTCGCATCAACCAGTGGTTCTTAGGCCAATCATAATGGCGCATCTACCACCGAATCCCTTTGTCAATTTCACGGGCAAGAGTCCACTTGCCCTAAATGCCGTAATCAAATTCCAGTTGCAGCTAAAGAATATCCCCTACTTCACAGTGAAAATCATACTACTCCTATGATCACATCCGGATATTGCTAATGTATGCGATCCACAAAATAAATGAAATGGATGTCAGCAAATCAAGTGTTGGCTTCATCTTTCAAAGGCAAGGCCTTACAATGGTTTAGGATCCTTACGGCAGGTCTATTACTTAATTGGAACCAACTTTGTTCTGCTCTTTGCAGCCAATTCGGGGAGAGGGCGGACAATTTATCCCTGTTGGAACAGCTGACAACAATCAAAAGGGCTCCTAACGAACAAATGGCAGACTTCAACTTCAGGTTCCAACGGACATGGGACAGGATCCCAATAGCTGTTAGACCAACTGCCGAAGGAGCATTCCTTTATTTCTTAAAGGCTATAAATTCAGACATAGCCATGATGATCCAATCAATGGGAGGAACAACGCTGCCAGGGTCCTATGACACAGCGATCAGAGCAGAGAACTGTTTGATCCAAGCCGGCAAGCTTGCACCAAGGCCACCAATGCCTCTCTATCCAGACATGGGAAATCCTACAACCAGCCAAGCACCAGAGTTGAATCCCATTCCAACTCCTAGGAATCAAAGCAATAATGAGGCGTCGACTTCTTCAAATACTTCAAAGGAATTGCAAGAGGTTATGAAACAATATAGAACCTGGAAATGAGCTTGTGACTATCAAAAGACAAAGCAAGCTCAAAGTGCTAGACCAGACGCCCTCAAGCACAAGCACTCAAGCCTAGGCCCCATACCAACAAAATAGACCACCACCTCAGCCGCGAACCAAAGCCAAGGACAACCTCAAGTGCTGTGCCATTTCGGCCGTATGATCCAAATGCAACGACATCCTCGAGAGCCTTGGTCCCGACACAAAATAACATGGCACAGGAGTACGACTGGTGTTACCCTTGCAATCTACCTCACAATCAGTCAGCATGTTTCAATGGTGCATCAATCGTGCCTCGATGGTGCAAACCATTGGTGTGCCTCAAGAACCAAGCCAAGAAGGGAATCAGCAGCAAGAAACGCAACAAGAGGGACCTCCGACAGAAACCACATTGGCAAATTGGCAAACGGAAGACTTCTGTGGAGTTAACCAACAGCCTTTTCAAGGCGTGGCTGCCAACACATGGTCAAAGAAGAGAAGCATAGTAGAGGAACAACCGCCCAATCCAGTTGTTCCTCAACCCGCTCTTACACAACAAGGGGCCAGCAGACCAAACGCAGCCCCAAATGCGCAAAACCAGACTAAGGTACCTGTTGCAGCAACACATGCACCCGTTCAAGCTCCAGAAAAGCTTGCACCAAGTAAGGGGCAGCAAAAGGACAGTTCATCCCCCTTCAACATCATCGATCAAATGAAGAAGACACATGTGAACATTTCCATGTGGGAATCACTGGCGATCCCAGGGCAACGAGATTTGTTGCAAGCTGCAATGGCTAATTGGTCTGCCACAAATGTATCAAACCAAGGACATGAGAAAGTTCTCACTAATGCAGTGCAACATGATGGGGGCCAGACAAGGAAAAATTTGAAGCCTCCACCATTCTATGTTTCATTGATTGTTGGAAACCACTTGGTACACAACTGCATGATAGATTCAGGAGCAAGTAGTTCAATGATGCCAAAGCAAATAATGATCAACTGGGTCTGAAGTACGAGCCAGTGCTGAAAGGAGTAGTGCAACTAGATGGAACAGCAGTGGGAACAGTTGGGGTCATCAAGGGGTTAAGCCTAACACTACATTCATGTCCTAATGTTACAGTCTTGCAAGATGTGTCTGTAATTGACCTCCCGCCACTCTTTGCGTTGTGTCTATCAAGGGACTTCACTGCAAAGATCGGTGGATATTTATCTGCAGATTGGTCACACATGATCTTTAGGACAAGGTATGGAGCTAAAGCAACAATCAGATCAGAATCGATTGCCAATTTTCATATTGAGCCTTATGTACCAGGCCCTATCAATGCAAATTGCTCAGCTTTTGATCAGGAGGAGTGTTCAAGTGATCTAGAAGCAGGTACTAAGGTCGAGGGAATTCCTGATTTGACTTTAGATGAATGGGCAAACAAAAGTCATGAATTTGACCCATACAAGGAAATTGAAGAATCTGAGTTGGGCATGTATTGTATACACGAGGAAAATTCACTCATTCCTGACATCATTCAGCCTGAACAAAAGGATGAAAACAAAGTTTGGAAATTATTCTTCGATGGTTCGAGAAGCAGGCAAGGTGCTGGAGGTGGTGCAGTGTTGATTTCACCACAAGACATCAAATATTATTCAGCTTTTCGTTTCCAGTTTTCTTGTTCGAACAACACAGCTGAATATGAGGCCTTGATTCATGGACTTCATTGGGCCAGGAAAAAGGGCATAAAGAACTTGCAAGTGTTTGGAGATAGCGAGCTAATCGTCAACCAAGTTAGGGGACAACATGCTACAAAGAACAACCTGCTGAAGAACTACAAGAATAGGGTATGGGACCTCATTGAGGATTTCGAAGCTTTCAGCATTGTGTCCATACCCAGGAAGAAAAATGAAGCCGCAGATAGACTCGCAGCAATTGGAGCGACGTTTGATGTGGTTGACAACACCAGAAGAGAAAAAACGCAGCCACATATCCATGTAGTTGTGAGGCCAGCAGTTCCAGATAATAACACAAGCTGGCAGGTGTTTGAGAACGATCAACAGATCGTCAATTTCTTGCAAGAAGAGGCTGAATTCTCAGCTAGAAATCAGGACAGGACTAGAGTAGCAAAGCAGATGGGGATCAAGTAGTGCAGTTGCGGACAAACAAGCTTCCTAAGGGTTTAGTAACATTGGAGTCTATCTTCAACCCTAACGACCAGTTCCGTAAGGAAAAGGCTAATATACAGGTCAAGAGAGAAGATTCAGAGCCCATTCTAGTTGGGGAGGGCAAAACACTTCAAATTGGTAAAGTGGCCACTGAGCAGGAGAAATCAGATTTCATACAACTTTGCCAAGAATTTCCAGATGTCTTCGCTTGGAGCTATGAAGACTTAAGAGGTTTCGATCCGAAGTTGGCACAACATACCATAGAATTGGATCCAGATGCTAAGCCCATCAGGCAGAAGCAGAGACCAGTCAACCCTCACATTGAGCCTCTAATGAAGAAAGAGCTAAATAAGCTAATAGAGGCAAGCATTATATTTCCGATCAAGCACTCAAGCTGGGTTGCAAACTTGGTTCCGGTCAGAAAGAAGAGCGGAGAAATCAGGTTGTGTGTGGACTTCCGAGACCTCAACAGGGCATCTCTTAAAGACCATTACCCACTTCCTTCAATGGAACAAATATTGCAAGTAGTATCCGGTTCAGAGAGGTTCTCTCTCCTAGATGGCTACTCAGGGTATAATCAGGTAATGGTGAAAGAAGATGACCAGTTCAAGACAGCTTTCACCACCAAATGGGGCACCTATGCCTACAAGAAGATGCCCTTTGGGCTATCAAATGCTGGAGCCACTTTCCAAAGGGCGATGGATATGGCATTCAAGGGGTTGATCAATAAAATAGTTTTGATATATCTCGACGACATCACTGTATTCTCAAAAAATGCAGCGGATCACCTCTGTCATTTGAGGCAAGTATTTCAGAAATGTAGAAGATTTGGGGTATCATTGAATCCCAAAAAATGCATATTCTTGGCTCACGAGGGAAAACTTCTAGGCCATATTGTTTCAAAGGAGGGGTTGGCGATTGACCCAGAAAGAGTTGAAGCAATTCAAGCATTGCCATTGCCAAGTCACAAGAAGGCTCTTCAAAGCTTCTTGGGAAGGATCAATTTTGTCCGCAGGTTTGTTCCAAACTTTGCAGCTCTTGCAAAGCCAATAACACTGATGTTAAAGAAGAGCATGGCATTTAAGTGGACATCTGAAGGCAAGGCAAGTTTTGAGGCAATAAAAGAGGCTATATCTCAAGCCCCAACTCTCGTCAATCCAGACTTCTCTAAGGAATTCATGCTATATGCCTTTGGTGGTGGAGACACAATTTCTGCAATCCTGGTACAACAAAACAAAGAAGGGTTAGAACAACCAGTTGCTTTCTTCAGTCAAAGCTTGGAGGAATATGAAACTAGGTACTCTTTTATCGAAAAGCATGTCCTTGCAGTAATCAGGAGCTTAAAGAAATTCAAGCACCTAGTCTCAAACAACAAGATCCAATTGTTCGTCTCTCATGCGGGAGTCAAGGAATTCCTTCTAAACAAGGATCTGAATGAGAAACGTGCAGGATGGATAACTCGTGTCATGGAATATGACATCGAGATCAAGGTCACCAAACTAGTACGTGGGAAGGGACTATGTGAGCAGCTAGCCTTGAGTCGAAAGTTGAAGCCGGTGATGAAAAGGAGACTACCTGGTACTACTGGGATGATCAAGAACAAGAAAATGATGACGTGCCTACTCCTTGTTGGACTCAAAATATGATACACTTCCTACGATGTGCCTATGCCCTCCGAAATGAGCAAAGCAAAGAGGAGATATTTCAGATTACAAGCCATTCCATATGTGCTTGTTGATGGTGTTTTGTTTAAGAAAGACATCAATGGAGTTCTATTGAAGTGCATTGGGATAAGTCAAATTGAGAGGGTGTTATGAGATTTTCACGATGGAGATTCTAGAGGACATTTTGCCCCACGAGTAACAAAATGACTCTCAAGATAATGAAGGCAGTGGTATTATTGGCCGACAGTCTTCAAAGGATCGCTATACATGGATAAGAAAGTGCAAGAAATGTGCACTCTTCACAGCAAAGAAAGACAAGCAAAGACTTCCATCGCACCCAATTCTAGTTGACCAACCATTTATGCAATGGGGATTGGACTTCGTCGGGTCATTAATCCAAACTCAAGCCAAGGCCACAAGTGGATTCTCACGGCAACGGACTATTTCACCAAGTGGACCAAGCAAGAGCGCTCAAAGAAGCAAACGAGTCTAATATACTAGAATTTTACGAAGGAATAGTGACCAGGTGTTTGGTGTGCAGCCACTATTATATCGACAATGCATTGGCATTTATAGGTTCCAAGATCACGGAATGGGCTGTTCAAGAATGGAATCTACTTGAGCACCTCTTCAAATTATTACCCAGGTAATGGGGACAGGCAGAGTCCACAAACAAAAATTTGCTAAGAATCATCAAGAGGACTCTGGATGAAAATCAAAGAACATGGCATACCAAGCTAAAATCAGCATTATGGGTGTGAGAATAACACCAAAGAGGTCTACAGGGAATTCTCCCTACAAGCTGGTCTATGGGAAGGAGGCAGTATTGCCCATATCATTAGAACTGCCTGCATTGGAGTTCATGAGGCAGTTGGAGTTAGCTGAGTTCGAACCAATGGAGGCTAGGTATGCAGAGTTGATGGAATTGGAAGAAATTAGAGAACATGCAGTTCAGACGATCGAAAAGGATCAGGCCTTAGTAAAAAGATGGTTTGATAAGAAGGCAAGAGCAAGGACCTTCCAGGAAGGGGATCTAGTTCTAAAATGGGATGCAGATCGGGCAAGACCAGGAAAGCATTCCAAGTTTGACGCCATTTGGAGTGGCCCCTACATGGTCACGGGGTGCAAGAGTAGCAATGCCTTCCAATTATCTACATTGGACGGAGAAGAACTTTCGATTCCGGTCAACGGAATCTATCTTAAACATTGCTACTGAAAAGAGAAAATTTCTACCCTTGTAAATATTAGCTTAGATTTCAATTCCTCTAAGTGCGTTTGCACATTGTCTTGTTGTAGTTAGGTTTCAGTTTCCCTAAGTGCTTTGGCACAGGTTTCGTTGCTCTCAGGTTGTTTCTACAGTTCAAAGTGCTGTCGGAGAAGGAGTTGCGGTTTCAGGCTCGGGATCAGAGATCAAGTTGGTTTCAAGTATTGCTTATGACTCCATGCCCAATGGATTTCTAAAAGGGCCACTGATCTTCTACCTAGCAGGCAGGTGATCCCGTTGAGTCACCAAATTGTTGTATATATCTTCCGGGTAGATATAGACAAGCAGGAGAATGGAGAAATCAAAGAAATTCAAAGCTCAAATGCCCACATGACCAAGGCACATGAGAATGGCGCATAACAATGAGTGTCAACATGAGAATGTATGCGCCAAGGCGCAGAAAGTGGCGCACAGAAATGGATGTCGACAATGTAAAGGATGCGCCCTCAAAGCGCACACGGAAATGGCGCATAACAATGAGTGTCAACAGGGGAAAAAGTTGCGCCTTGGCGCATAAGAGGATGTCGACACAAATGTAAATGCCCTTGCACACACCACGAGAAGAAGATGTCAACATAGAAATAGACGCGCCCTTGGCACGTAAAGGAATGTTGACACGAAAAAGCTGCGCCCTGGCAAGCGCAGTAAAGTGGCGCACGTAAACATGTGTCGACACAAACATATTTGCGCCTTTGGCGCACAGAAAAGAGTGTTGACATGCAAATGAATGCGCCTTTGGCACACAAAAAGGGTTGTCGACACAAACATATTTGCGCCTTTGGCACACGAAAAGGATTGTCAACATGCATATGGATGCGCCAAGGCGCACCTTCAGGAGGCGCAACATTCTCGAGAGCCGACAGAAGTGCACTCGACCTGTATATTCGATGGCCATAACTTTTGACTGGGAGCTCCGATTCACACAAGGTTGGACTTTTCGGAAAGCCTACGGTGTCCTCTACCTAACTACGACTGGATATCTTTAATTGGGTGGGAACAAGTTCTTAAAAATGCAAAATACAGTTTTCCACTTTTGGGGTTTGATATGGTCCTCACCTACCACCATAATGAGATGAATTAAATACAACCTGAGGTGGTTGGGGTAGATTTGGACTTTCTCTCTCTTCTCTCTCTCATTCTTCCTATAAATTGTAAGGAGGGGCTTCTTTCTAAAGGTTGGACATTCTTGTTTTGGCCCCTCTCCTTCTTCTCTCTTTGGCAGTAGAGTTGTGGAGCTCAAACCTCCCATATGAAACCAGTAATGCACCTTTCCTCCTGGGCATTTTTGCAGTGTATTGTATCAACCTTCGAGCAAATAAATGCATGACTGTGGATGTTTCTCAACCCTCTATGTGTTTCATTTTGCATCCTCTTGATCTTTCACTGTGAATATGTTTATCTGTGCATGATTTTGCATTGCATTTCTGTGGTCTGTGTTAAATTGGCAAAACGTATGTTCTTCATTCCTCGGTGCATCACCTCCTTAGCTTAGGTTTGTTTTTATGCATTTTTCTCTCCCTGTCTCCTTGGTAGTTAGATTAGGTTTTAGTAGACTCTCTGCATTTTATTGGTGCATCTAAACAGAGGAATAGGAGCCGGCCTTCATCCGGAGAGCTTTTCCGATTTCGCAAGGTCCCACACTTGGGAAAAGCTCCATGTTGTGCAATCGCACTGAGATTCTCAGCCCATCGAGTTGCAGAGTCCGAAGGGCTTGTGATTCGACGCCAGTGTATTGTTTATGTGTTTGTATTTGTGAAATTACTGATTGTGTTATTTTCCAATATTTTTGATCAAATAATCTTACAAGATAGGAGGTTAATAATCAGAATCGTAATAGATTTTTCACACTTCTTGGTCAAGGTCTATTCTCATCCGCCATTAACTCATAATAGTCATCATCATTGTTATACGAGTTTTACATTTGATTTTTTATCAATCGTGTTTTTGAAATTTATAATATAAACATAAATTATTAATAATAATATTGTTAAAAATATAGATTATTATTAGTATTAATATTAATATTGTAAATAAAATATTATTATTATTCTTATTAATATTAATATTTTCATCATCAGCACCATCATCATTATCATTATAATTATTGTAATCGTCATCGTTACGATCTTCATCCTCATCACGATCATTTTTCCATCATCATCATTTTCACGATCATCATCATCGTCATGTTCATCATTATCATCATCATCTTTATCATCATTGTGATCATCATCATCATTGTGTTTTTCATCATCATCATGATCATCAGTACTCACCATCATTGACATGATCATCATCATCATCGTTTTCATTTTCATGATGATGACGATGATGATAATGTTGATGGTGATAATGTAAATGATTATGATGAAAATGATGAAGGAGATAATGATGATGATGAAAATGAGGATTGTGAGGATGACATGAATGACGACGATGATGACCACAAAAACTACAAACATAATTATTGTTATTTCCACATTAAGTATTAAAAATTGAATATTAAATAGTAATTAGTGATAATAATGATGAGGACAATGATGATGAAGATGATGACAATGATGATGAAAATGATTATATCGATCATTAAAATGAAAACACTAGAAACGATAATGATTTTTCCAGATGGTGTTCATCCTCCTCACGATCATCATCGTCATAATCATCATTGTAATTATTTTCATCGTTGTGGTCTTCATCCTCATCATGATCATCATCATTATTCTCACAATCATCATCATTTTCATGATCATCTTTATCATCGTTGTGATCGTCATCCTCATTGTTTTTTCATCATCATCATGATCATTAGTACTCACCATCATTGACACAATCATCATCAATGTTGACGATGAAAATGACAATGATGATGAAAATGATTAGGTGACAATGATGATGATGACGATGAGGATGATGACGATGACATCAATGGCGATGACGATGAACACAACCACTATAAACATAATTATTGTTATTTCCACATGAAGTATTACAAATTGAATATTAAATAGTAAATGGTGATAATAATGATAAGGACGCGATGACAAAGACAACCATAATGATGACAATGATTATGATGATGAAGAAAATGACAAAAACATAGAAAACTATGAAGATTGTGCTAGATGGTATTCATCCTACTCATGATCATCATCATCATCATCATCATCATCATTGTAATTATTTTCATCATTACGGTCTTCATCCCCATCACAATTATCATTGTCATTATCATCATTTTCACAATCTTCATTATCGTTGCTATCTTTATCATCGATGTGATCATCGTCATTATTATATTTTTCATCAGAATCATGATCATCATTACTCATCATCATCATCATCATCATCAAGGAGAAAATGGGTACCCCTTGGAGGCATTGAAGTGGTTTCCATAGCCAACAAATCCTTCTTATTTCAGTTGAGTAGAAGAATAGTTCCTCAGAGCAAAGTAAGAACCAAAGGTAATAACAATTAGAAATCTTTTATTTTTAGCGTGTTTATTGTGCACTTCCTCAATCCCACATCCCCGCTGGCATTTTTTCCAGTAATTATTGCTTCCATTTCACGGGCATAACATCGAGACACTTTCACTCAATATATGTAAATGTATATGCCTCTCGACATAACAAAATAGAAATAGGAAGAGAAAGAATATACCTACAAATAAAGAATTAAAGATTCAATATCAACCAAAACAATGCATTAATAAGAGTCCAATCTGAAATAAGAGACTATATATAGTCATAGTAAAAACATAACTAAACTTGTATCAAAATTATGTATCTACATACCAAAAAAAGAAACTTACCCTTCATGTCGTTCAATAATTTAGAAACTCGTGTTAGGCTTGATGTTACTCGGAGTTAAATTCATTAATAAGCATTTGTATTACATAGGAATCATGACTACTCCATGGAGCATATGGGGATGTATCCATGGAATGGATATAGGGGAGGAAAAAAAGACTCTTAAGATTTTAAAAAGGATTTTAATTTTTAATAATTTTTTTGTGTTAAAAATAATAATAATAAAAGATAGTAGAATGAGAAGATGATGAAGGGGATTATGAAGAAATTAAGGGGATAAGAAAGATAGTAGAAACGCACGTACTTGACTTGAGAAAATTTTTGTAAAGATATTACCAATTTGTACTTAAGTGTGAAAAACAATGAAAAATTCCCCAAGAATGAAAAACACACGAGGCAACCATGTGAGAGAATCCAATGGAATATTCCAAATTTGATTATCTTTACAAATTACAAACTATAGAAAGTAGGATGTAATGCATTTTTATACTTATTTTTAAGATTCAACGCCATGCATGATTTCTGCAGCTAAATATTTGCTAAAATAACCACTTTGTAATGACCTTTATAGTGGCTAAACATCAAAAGATACAGACTTATAAATCTTGAGTCTTATGTCCATTAGTTTAAAGCTTGTTCACA
This sequence comes from Taxus wallichiana var. yunnanensis, assembly GCA_018340775.1. Classification (NCBI taxonomy): domain Eukaryota; kingdom Viridiplantae; phylum Streptophyta; class Pinopsida; order Cupressales; family Taxaceae; genus Taxus; species Taxus wallichiana. The sequence goes on along the minus strand of CM031239.1, from coordinate 393,492,998 downwards.
CACATATACAATGGATTCCGAACAATAGAAATAGTAAGGCTATCTAACAGTGTATTTAGTATGAGGCAATGAATTTATCGACCGGGTGACTGCAAGTAAAGCATTTCAAGGGCATCTGAGAAACTCTAAGATTGTTACAACATCCATTGCATAGATCTCTATGGGCACATGACACTACTACAGGCCGAATTAAGGATTTGAGTGCCCTAGCAAGTGTACTCGGAGTATACGCCCCCTCCCAAGAACAAGGATACAAAAAAACCATCAAATTAATAACTCGGTTTAATATTTTAATAATGATTCCTTTGAGAATAGGTTTTCATATGTCCTTCTCCTACACTTAAAAACAATCTATAGAAATTTATTAGTTGTTGAATTACATAGTTTAAAACATTTCTATACTTTTTTATTATTGGTCAAGATTAAGCATTTTTAAGAGATATTGTTCAAATCTATTATTTCTCCCCTTTCTCTTTCCCCTTCCTCTTTCTTTTCTAAGTCCAAGTATCTAGAGATTTTTGTTTTGAATTTTCTTGGTCATTTCTCTATGACATCCCCACATTGGTGTTCATGCGTGATGCATCCCCACACTCCTAAGCTATTTACTAGTATCATTTCTTAGTTATTAGCTTATCTGTTTTCACACCAATAGGCTTCCTACTTTTACTTTTGATTGAAATTATAATACATAATCATTTTACTAAAATGAAATATGAACACGAGAGATTTCATTATTGAGAAATATTTACAATCATTATATAGAAGATAAACATTTATTTTATTCATGTTAGAGTAGTAATTAAAACAGAAATATTATACACTACATCACGTTCTATTTGCCTAAATGATGAAGTAATACAATAATTGATTTTTCATTGTATACGCTAACAAGACAGTGAATAAATAATTTACAAAGTGTGCAATTAAAGTACCGATATTTGAAATTACTAAGGTCGTTGAGAAGATGGCCTCCATGGAACTAATTTGCACCCTTAGTGATGATTCCAAACATTAAAAACATTTGATCGCAGGAGGTGTTGATAACATTGAAGAAGAGAAATCCCTAGTTTGATGAACTTCGCAAGCCCTCACAGTTTTCTCTTGGTATGTCTAAACATCACCCAAGTTAACGATCAATGAAAAATTTAAGTTTTTGACTAAAAGTTGCAGTGTTGCCATTACGGAAGCGTTAAACCTGGAAAGTGGAATTATATTATACATTTTACAAAATTACTGTATTACCTTTGTTTATATATATGTGGTGCAGCGTGCAGCATTTAGTAATTTTAATTTTTTTCAAACTGGCAAGGTGGATCGACCTGAGTGACCTATTAAAAAAATTTCAAACAATGGCGCCCCTCCCCATTGTGCGCCATAGGAAACTGCCTAGGTTTCCTAGGGGATAACACGCCTCTGTCTGTCATGCCCAAAATTTTACGACCCAAAACCTAACCAAATTTATTAATCTATTTAACCCAAGACCTAAAAATTGAGTCAATTTATTTTCTTTTTAATTATTTTCTTTATTTTTTTTTCAACCGTCATATAAGAATTAAAAATGTCTTAACCATGGTTGTCCCAAATCAACCTCTTATTAAGTCTATATTAGGATAAAAGGATCAATGCTTGCACACCCTTGCCATGGTACACAAGTAATGTTAGCTAGGTTATGATGACCCATGACTCCTACGAATTATGCAAAGCTCTAGGAGATTCATTTCATAATCTATAACTAATCTAGAAACAAATCATTAATCCCAATCCAACCATCTTCTATGGTGTCGATAAACAATCAAGAAACTATTATATTCATGCAAAAGACATCAAAATCATATGAATGTGATTTACAAGTAATTGAAATAAATCTCCCTTAACACGTTTAAAATTAGATGTAAATATGGATCCTCTACACAAGGTTTAGTGAGGGAGAATGAATTCTCTCACTTTACATTTAAATAAAAATTTAATTGAATTTCCAAATTAAATACATATTTCCCTTTTTATATAAACTTACTTTATCTCCCCAATTGGTTCCATTAGAATAATTAATTGATAATAACAAGCGAAGGGGCATAACTAAACCCAGATTCCCTCGGATTAATCTCCATTACACCTTAGATTTTTGTTTCTATAAAGAACCCTAAATAGCCCTTCTTTCCAAACTTTCCTTCATGAAGATTCATTTCGATTTCATTTATAAGTTTCTTATGTTTTTTTTTTTTTTTGGTAGGCTTTGCAGATGGGGGCGGCCATGTTGGATATGTTTTGCAGGTGAAAGAGGGGTTGGCCATGGAGATATCAAGGAGTATAGTGTTTTTTATTTGTTCCCCTCAGAGAAATTTAGTGCAAGGTGGAGATATCTTCTCTCACATAGATATATATTTCTTTTCCTCTAGGCAGTATGGTTGAGCAAAACTATTTTGTTTAACATTCAGAAGAGGGATGCCACCCTATGGTTAGAGATGAGAATGGAATTTTGGGAGGGTTTGGCATCTGTGTGTGTGTGTGTGGATCAATAGAGGAGTGTTGCAGGATTAATAAACTAGAGTCTATGAAGATGGTCGGTTGTGGCGAGGACGAGGTGAGGAAAGGGTGTTGGGTCCAAACCCAACATATTGTTTCTCAATGCATCCTTGCCATGGCCAACCATCACCATAGAACCTGCTCTATTAAATCGGCAACTCTCCTCTATCTTCCCGTATACACACACACACACACACACACACACACACAGAGTTGAATACTATACCAGATGGTTTATGTTATGTTTAAATAAATTATTTTTTATATTTAACCCCATAATTCCAAACCATTGTTATTTATATATATATATATATATATATATTTGTTTTGGGCCCAAGGTCGGTTTCCATAGTATATGATGATTATATGTAAAGGTAAGCATTTATATATATGTTCTTGGCTCTATTGGTATAACCGATGTTGGAAAATCAAGTTAGAATTTATTGTGCAACTAATATCTGTCTTCCCAGATTTATCTCTCTGACATATTAGATTTGCATTTAATTATGACTGCTGCACATTTACTTTTTGGTTGATTATTCTCCCTGATTATCTCTTGTCAGAGATTTTGTGTTGACTTGTAAGGAAAGTTTTTTGTGTAGGTGTTTATTATTAAAAGCATCATGTTTTATTGTGAGAAGAAGGAGGAATATCATATTTGGGAGAAGAAGAAAAATGTGTAGTCCCAGCTCAAGTCTGGACTGGTTTTGTTGAAAGAATTCCTTCATTTCAATGTTGTTATTATATGCATGAAAGTTTTGTGTGCAATTGTAGCTGCTGTTCATTCCTCGAATATATATATATATATATATATATATATATATATATATATATATATATATATGTATGTATGTATGTATGTATGTATGTATTGCTGAAGCAATTTGATGCCCAGATCTATGTTATTTGCAGCCAAGTGTGTTATTTTATTTTATTGTTATAAATTTTTGTAGCTTCTCCTTTTTCCCCTATTTTGCATCATTTAAATCCGTTGCATTATATTTTCTATTGCTATCTGAAGATTCTATAGTTTCCGTAGATCCTCGCATTCCCTTCATCTGGTATCAGAGCCAGGCTAAACCTTGCTTCTATTCTTTTTCTGGGTTTTTTGTTTTGGTAGCCATTAATGGCTTCTAATACAGTGCATCATTGGTTAGTGAGCAAAACTCGATTTTCACAGAAAGAACTATGAGTATTGGTCTTTGACCATGAAAGATTTGTTTCATTCTTAAGACATTTGGGAAATGGTTGAAAACGGTTATCAAGAAAAAACAGACCAAGCAGCATACAATGCTCTTACACAAGCTCAAAAGAATGTCTTGAAGGAACAGAGGAAGAAGGATGGGAAAGCACTATTTTATATCCATCAAGCAATGCATGAGAGCATACTCCCAAGAGTTGCAACATCAAATAAAACCAAGGAGGCATGGGACACACTCAGATTGCGTATCAAGGTATGGACAAGGTTAAAACGCTAAATTATAACTCCTTAGAAGAGAATTTGAAAATTTATCAATGAGAAACTCATATTCAATAGAGTCTTTCTTTACTCATGTTGTTGGTCTGATAAATCAAATCAAGTCCCATGGAGAGGTCATAGAGGATAGGAAGGTTGTTGAGAAGGTACTTAGAAGTCTCCCTACTAAATTTGATCCTGTAGTTGTGGCTCTAGAGGAAACCAAAGATTTGAGCTAGTTTAGTGTTGATGAACTACATGCCTCTCTTATCAATCATGAATATAGACTGAATAGATCAAATAGTTCAGTTGAAAATGTATTTTCATCTCATATTTCTATAAATCATGGAAGAGGAAGGAGGAGTTTTAGTCCTAGAGGTAGAGGGAGAAGTTCTCCTAGAAGTGGACGTAGTAGCAGTCATGCAAATGCTGGTGGTAGAGGTCAAAATCAGAATTTCAGTCACCCAAGTGGCCAAAGATTTGACAAATCACACATTCAATGTCATTATTGTAAGAAGTTTGGGCATTATGCTCATGAATGCAAGAAAAACAATATGATCAGCAGAAGCAAGGTCAAAATTAGTCAAGTAGCACTCCCTCAGGAAGCATGTTCATTGCATGCATGAAGATTGCTGAAGCAATCCCTACAAATCTCCGATTGAGTGCAATGTTGTTCAAGAAAGCCCATGTGACATATGGTATTTAGATTTGGGCTACATTTATCACATGACAAATAATAAATATTTGTTTTCTAGCTTGGATGAATCAGTTCAAACTGATGTTACACTTGGTAACAACAAAAAAGTCATTTTTTGGGTAAAGGTACGAGTAATATTCTAACCAAAAGTGGGAGCTGAAATTTATGCACGATGTATATTATGTTTCTAGTCTAAAACACAATTGGATGAGCATTGGAAAACCGATACAAAAGGGCTATAGAGTGTACATGGAAAACAATGAGTGTGTTATTTTGGACAAGCTTCCAAGAAATATGCTTATTGCCAAGGTACAAATGACTGCAAACCACATGTTTCCATTAAAAATAAGGCTGGATATGAAAGGAAAAACAGCTCAAGCTGTTCATGAGATAAATATTGTATATTCTGGAGCAACTTTTAAGGTAGAAGATACAAAATCAGTAGTAGCCAAAGACAGCTACGGAAATGTTCAAAACAACTACAAAAATGTTCAAAAAGGCTACAAAAAGGTTCAAGACAGCTACAGAAATGTTCAAGAGAGCTACATAAATTTCCAAGACAGCTACGGAAATGGCTAGAATAGCTCCAAAGAGGAAAAATATGTTTTTGTACAAACTCAAGTAGCATTTCAATCAGTGGTAAAGGATGATTCTTGGCTATGGCATTTTAGATTTGGCCATTTATATTTTGGAGCATTGAAATTACTACATATGAAGAATATGGTAAAAGTTTTGCTATTAATTGAGAAACCGAGAAAGAGTTTATGAAGGATGTATTATGGGCAAACCACATAGAGAGTCATTTCCGGTTGGCAAGGAAAATAGAGCTATAACTCCACTTAAGATTGTGCATTCGGATATTTGTGGGAAAATGAAAACACTTTGTCTATAGGAGGCTGCACTTATTTTCTTACTTTTATTGATGATTTCACAAGAAAAACTTGGGTTTATTTCTTGAACCAAAAATCTGATGCATTTGCTTATTTCCTGCAGTTCAAGGAACTTGTGGAGAAACAAAGCGACCACTACATCAAGGTTCTAAGGATGGATAGAGGCGGTGAATTTATATCTAATGAATTTATAAATTTTTGCAGATCTCATGGCATACACAAGCAATTTACAGCCCGCTATACACCTCAAAGCAAAATGGTGTGGCAAAGAGGAAGAATTGTACAATTATGGAGATGGCTCATAGCATGATGATAGCAAACATCTACCAAATGAATATTTGGTTGAGGCGAAGGGAAACTGTTGTTTACATCATGAATAGGTGCCCAACAAAGAGCGTAAGAAACAAAGTCCCTCAAGAGGCTTGGACAAGAAGGAAACATAGTGTTTCTCATATGAAGGTATTTGGTTGCATTGCATATGCGCATGTTCCAGATGAGTTGAGAAATAAGTTAGATAATAAAGGACAAAAATGTATATTTGTTGGTTACTCAAAGGAAACAAAAGAATATAAGTTGTTTGATCATATCAATAGGAAAGTTATAATCAACTATGATGTTCGGTTTGTGGAGGATTAAGCATGGGATGGAAGCACAGAGAGGATTTGTCAAAATTGCAGCTGCAGTCCCTAATGATAATATGGTAGATGAAGTGTTTCCCACACCAAATATAACTCAAACAACAGCTCCTTCTGATCTTGGGATGGTACCACAAGTTGCATCTCAAGCTACACCTTCATTCACACCAAGGAGATCCTCAAGGTTGTTGTCCACATAAACAAGACAAAAACATCAAAAAAATCTACATCAGCATCTACATCAATCGGTATCCTTGGAGAAACACCATCTAGCACTTCAAGTAGTTCTTCATCTCGGATCCAACTCTAGCAAGCATGATGCCACGAAAAATAAGGAGTTTGAGTGAGTTGTATAATGTTGACATAACTAATTCATTTTCAAATTTTGCTTTATTGTCTCATATTGATGATCCATTAACATTTGAAGAGGTGTGAGTAGTGATATATGGGTAAAAGCTATGGATGAGGAGATTGAAACCATTGAAAATAACCAAACATGGGAGTTGGTTGATTTTCCGGAAGGAAAAGATGTAATTAGTGTCAAATGGATTTATAAGACTAAACAAGATGCTGATGGGAAAGTGTAAAATCATAAAGCAAGGCTAGTTGCGAGGGGATTTACACACAACACTAGTATAGACTTCAATGAGACATTTTCTTTGGTTGCTCAGTTGGATACAATTAGGATTTGTTTTAGATATTCTTGCCCACAAAGAAGTGGCTGTATATGAAATGGATGTAAAGTATACATTTTTAAATGGCTATTTAGAGGAGGAAGTGTATGTGAAATAGCCACAAGGCCATGAGCTACTTGGGTCATAAAGACAAGGTGTATAGGTTGAAGAAGGAACTCTATGGATTGAAGCAAGCTCCAAGAGCTTGTGCAAATGCCTACATTGACTCTATTTCATTCAAAATGGTTTCCAAAGAAGTGGTTGTGAACCATCACTTTGTACATAAAGGTCAACAAGCAAGGTAACATTTTGATTGTTTTCTTGTATGTGGATGATCTAATCTTTACCAGTGATCTAAAAATAGATTCTTTCAAATCAGTAATGAAGAATGAATTTAAAATGACTGATTTGGGTCTTATGAGGTATTTCTTGGGGATTGAAGTCCATCAATCCAATGATGGTATATTTATTTCTCAATCTAAATATGAAAATGAAGTTTTGAAGAGATTTAATATGGCAAGATGCAAGGTATCCCCAATACAAGTTGTGACAAGGATGAAGTTAAGGAAGGAGGAAGAAGATGGAGCATGTGTGGATTCTACATTGTTCAAGAGGCTGGTTGGAAGCCTTATGTACTTAACAGCCACAAGGCTGAATATTATGTACGGTGTAAGTCTAATTTCAAGGTTTATGGAGTCTCCAAAAGACTCAAATTAGCAAGCCGGTAAGAGGATTTTGAGGTATATAAGTGGTACAAAGGATTTTGGTATATTGTATTCCACTTCGATGACTTCATTCTTTTTGGATACACTAATAGTGATTGTGGGGGTAGCATAGATGATAGGAAAAATACTTTTGGGTATACTTTTCACTTTGGTATAGGTGTTGTGTCATGGGCATCAAAGAAACAACCCATTGTGACCCTTTCTTGATTGAAGTGAGTATGTGGAAACCTCTAGTCTTTGTGTGTCAAGCTATTTAGATGCGAAGGATGTTGAAAGATTTGATGCATGACCAAAAGGAATCCACTACAATATTCTATGATAACAGTTCAGCCATAGCATTATCTAAAAATCATGTGTTTCACAAGAGAACTAAGCATATTGATACGAGGTATCATTTTATCAGAGAGCTTGTAAGCAACAAAGAAATTTGTCTTGATTTTTGTAGGTCTAAAGATCAATTGGCTAATGTATTTACAAAAGTATTTACAAAAGAGACATTTGAGTATTTATGAAGTGGCTTAGGAGTTTGTGACTTTGCACAAGTTAGTAACTCCGGAAAACTGTCAGTTAGCTCCGGAAATGCTACAATAGTTTTTGAACAAACTTGATTCAAATTTCCATGATCTGCAGCTATTCATAATTAAGGGGGAGTGTTGGAAAATCAAGTCAAAATTTATTGTGCAACTAATATCTGTCTTCCCCCAGATTTAGCTCTCTGACATATCATATTTGCATTTAATTATGACTGTTGCACATTTACTTTTTGGTTGATTATTCTCCCTGATTATCTCTTGTCAAAGATTTTGTGTTGACTTGTAAGGCAAGTTTTTTGTGTAGGTGTTTATTATTAAAAGCATCATGTTTTATTGTGAGAAGAAGGAGGAGGAGGAATATCAGATTTGGGAGAAGAAGAAAAATGCGCAGTCCCAACTCAAGTCTGGACTGGTTTTGTTGAAAGAATTCCTTCATTTCAATGTTGTTATTGTATGCATGAAAGTTTTGTGTGCAGCTGTAGCTGTTGTTCATTCCTCGAATATATATATATATATATATATATATATATATATTATATATATATATATATATATATTGTTGAAGCAATTTGATGCCCAAATCTGTGTTATTTGCAGCCAAGTGTGTTATTTTATTTTGTTGTTATAAATTTCGTAGCTTCTCCTTTTTCCCCTGTTTTGCATCATTTAAATCTACTACATTATATTTTCTATTCATCGAAGATTCTCGTAGTTTCGTAGATTCTACGGTTTCCATAGATCGTTGCATTCCCTTCGACCGAGACTATATTCACATGGATTTTGGTTTAAGAGGAGAGACTATATTCACACAGATCTTGGTTTAAGAGGACATATTCAAACATCAAAATACATATTTATGGGTAGGTTTATGTCTATAATTTACCTTAGATACATATTGATATATTTAGAATCTAGGTGACTTTGATCATATGAATGCATTATGGTGCTCAAGATATTTTTCATGTGGATTTTATAACGCTTCATTTGACGGTTGGAATGGGATTTCTCTAAAGATTTATATTTCTCACAATATTTTTGTATAATGGCTGAGTAATTAAAAGAAGAACCAAGGAATAAGTCAAGGGTTTCCTTCTGAGATCCTTATAATCAATGTGAGAATGCCCTAAAGTGTCATGTCACCAAGAAAATAGATCACCCCTAATGTTATGCAATGCATTTTTGAAGGAGGAACTACCAATGGAGTGTGGAGAAATTTGAGAAGATCGACATGAGATAAAGGAGTATGAAGGGAGGTGAAAGGAGAATCATGATGTTTTGATGGGTCGTTGTATTCTTACAATCATTTAACTGACATAATCTTTGTCAGTGTCATTCTAAACTAGGGTTGTGTCCTAGGCAATATGTAATGGAGTCTAGGAGAACCAATTATACGTTGAGTCTTTTGGGGGTTGCTTAGTTTTAGTGACTATTCTACGGAAGTGCAGTTAAAATATACGGAAATTAAATACAAGTCTATGGAATTCAACTATGTGCAATGAAACAAATTTTAGCAACTACTCTTCTACTATAAAATAAAATACGCACACACTTATTCTTAACAAATTAAATCACAACTGAATAAATGGAATTTTTATCAGAAAGCAAGACTATTCATGAACTAGATTTGCATAACAAAAGCATCTATTCTAAGCGAAAGCGGTAATGGAGAAAGCAGAGATAGTTAATCAAAGCATGCATGTAAAGCTCATCAAATGATAATTGCAGTAAAACTAATCGAAGCAATGTATGGATGAACTCAAAGTAACCTCATATCTCTCGGTTGAGTGGGCCCTTGCTCTTGCTCGGGATAGAGTGATCAACAACTTTTTTTCTCAAAATTCCGTGGCTTTCATTAAATTTGATATGAATTCATAACACATCAAAAATAAATCCGAATAGTATGTAGATAATCTCCTTCAAAGAATCAAAAAGTGGTACCCAAGTTCAAGACAATGTCTTCATCTAGATAATGTTGGTTACAAGATCTGCCATATCGGTGGCACTAAACACACTGTTCATCAAATATCAATTAAAAGTCATAGATTCCTACGGGCCATTAGAGTCAATCCCAAGCTAATAGGTCAATTTGATCGAAGCAGTCTTCAGCCACATGATTCGAACATGGGCTTCTTATCCATCAAGGTAACTTCCATCATTCCCTACACACATCATCACCTTTGATCTCATAAAGATATTTAGTAGAAGGTTCATGTGATACATGGTTTTCATAAATAATAGCAAGGAAAATACATCAACCTACTAAGATATGACTACACAAAACATCCCCATATACTAATAAGTCATATCACAAAGAGTATTTCCATTCTGAAGAAATGATATTAATGAATCAAACAATGCACTCATTGTTTTCCCCATGAATTTACCTATTGCATGTCCCAATGCAACTCATCTACACCTTTCTCGCATTCCAAGTTGTTCAGCCATGTCATACTCCTTGAATGGATCAGCGTATTGCTTTGTGGTATTCTTGCAGCCTACTGAGTATTGGAGGTAATTTCCATCCAGGCAGTGAAACTATCATGGGACTGTGCTGCATTGTTCTGCCAGGTTGTGAGAGGGCTCAAGAGGAGTGGAGGCCATACTTGGAGGCCTACCCATTCATCAATGTATTCTTTGGCTGGTTTTCTCTATAGTTTTTTTGATAATGGTGACAAGAACATCACCCCTGTGCATGCTCCAACTCAAATTCTGGGGAGAGAGAACCTCCCTACATTTCAAAGGTAGGCTTAAAGTATCCCATCTCCTATCACAAGCTTTCCAAGCAGCCCCAAAATTCTCCTGACTATAATTTTCAAAATCAATAACACACTGAAGCAAAATTTGAGAAGTATTCACCCCAACCCCTGCCTGATAGTAAAATGATCGAAAGTTTTTCCCAGGGTGACATCTATATGATGAGTTGGGTGAATGTGAAATCCAATGGACTAAGCAGTGTTATTGAAACTATCTGTTTGCTGCCTCCAAATTATCTGATTCCGCAATATAGACTGAAAGGATTTAATTTGAAAATCACCCACAAATAGGTTGATCAAGAAATTAGGGACATTGGTCACTATCATGTTATGTAGATAAAATTCATAGAGCAAATTTTGAATTTCTGGAGTACTGCACTTGTAAACTGATAAAAAACTAAGGCCATCGAGAATTTCGTGACGGGCTTGAGAAAATAATTGAAATAACTGCCAAGAATAAAATTGTTCTTGGACATACATGCTATAGAGGCGAGGAGGGTTTCCTACGGGATAGTAGTTTGATGGCCAAATGACGATGACGATGTCTAAGATAGATGTTACTTTTTTTTTCCTTCTTCCATAGATTCTTTTTCTTTTTTAAATTTTTTATTTTCCTTCCACAATTCCCTTTCTTGAAGAGATAGCTATTGGAAACTATTCAAGAGGGTTATACTCTTATCACGCTGTCACTTTAAGCAACTTACTTCAAGCTGTAGGGCAGTAATCTCCTAAAATTTTTCTACTGTCTTTTGTGTAAATTCATCTTGTAATAAAAGGGTGGTTTCTTCCATACCTTGTAACTAAGATTTTAGTAGTGTGATTTCCTCCAGATAGTTGTGAGAAGGTTCCACTTGGGTGTCAGGCATTTCTAGAGTTACAGTGTGAATTTTTGTAGATGACGGAACAATAGATGATGGAGCGGTCAAGTCATCCTTCGTATGCAGTTCCTCCCACATGTGGGTGGTATCATCAGGAAAGGACTCCGATTGGAAACCACCTATCTACAAAAATAAGCTAAGCTACCGGGACCGTGGTTTCTTGGAAGAAGATGGGGCTATGGGACACTTGCCTTTTGAATCAAAAATGGATGGGGATGGTCCCTCAAGAGTACCAACTATGTCGGCATGCTCAGGATCATCAACTGCCTCTACTTTGCTATGTGAAGGGCAAGGGCCTGATGCAAGGGTAGACTAAGGTGCAGAAGAGAGACAAAATTTTAATTCTTTGGCTTGGACCTTTCGCCACTAGCACATCCCTCAATCTCGCCACTTCGGTCAAAAGAAGACTTGGTGTGAACACAACAGATGAATCAACCGGGGTGCTTAATCATGGACTTGCCTCCACTAGACCGATGTTTTTGGCATACTTTAATGATGGAGTCGTGACCTACTTTGTGATTTACTTGAAGGGCCTGGTTGACATGTCCCTTTTTAAGGTGAATGAGTATTTTGAGTGCATCACCACCCAGAACAGAGGCCTGGCCATCGCATATGAAATACCGGTTGACCCATTTCACAATCTCACCCCAGATTCTAGGTAAACTTTTCCGCTTAACACCCTTCTGGACACCCAATGGAGTCAGGATGACCTCCGGGAGTGCCTCTCCTTCGTCATGGAACTAAGCAATCAGACTTTGCAAAGGGGCATTCATCATAACCTTTAAACCGAAGTTTGGCAAGTCAGACAGGTCAGAAATGACCTGACTGGTAATTTCAACTCTCTGTCCACCAACTTGTGAGTAGGTGGACTCAAAATTATTCAAGAACTCTTCCACAATGCCCTCATCAAAACCTTCAAATTGTCGAATGAAATCCAACCATCCAAAATCATGAAATACCTACGAAAGGGTGACATTCTAGAGTAAGGCATTAGGTGAAGCAGGTTCTGATGTCTTTCGTGGTCCCATGCTGAGCCAAAAAGTGAGAAATACATAGTAGCGAAAAAACCAGAGCAGAGCATTTCTTCCACTTCCCGTCTAGTGTCTGATAAAACCAGTCATGATTGATGTGCATACCACAATGGGAAGAAGTGGTTGCAGAAGCATTAAATTTCAAATGACACCATATTCCTTGGGTAACACAACATCAAGCGAAGGTAACGGCGAAAAATACTAATGAGATCGGCCACCCACATGAGATTAAGATTTTTACGGTGGCACATATCCCATGGTTGAGGAGAAAGCACCACCTGTCTTGACATTGGAGAGTGCAACACATCAAAGCATGTGGTGATTTATGAGCCATTACTCCTTTTATGCTATCATTCATAGATCCGATTTGGAAAGAGATCCAGAATGACCATAGCAATCATTTCATGATGGCGTCATAATGACAAATGAATACATGGGGAAATGTTTCACATAGAAATATCATTAGCAAGTTAAAATGCACTTACCCATGCCACATTTAGTCGACGATATCCATAGATTCCTACGCCCTGCAATTTGGGATGAAACATGATTAGTGGTAGTAGAAATAATGAAAATTCCTGCATTTATTGGAAATTACAATAAAAACTGCTAACTAAGGGAAGAAGATCAAATGAAGGATCATCTTCCTTTATTGAATTTGCAAGAGATTGATTACTCCATGTGTGAGAGGTAAAGAGCCTCCTCAACATGCATGTTTCTTGTAAGAGAATGTCATCGGTGAAAGTCTTCTTATCTAGTGGTTGGTGATAAACTCAGAGCCTATGCCCATTCACTAGAAGAGTCTGTTTGTCTCCATCAATCGGTATCAATCGAATAGATCCATTATCAAACACTTGATTTACTTGATAGGGACCTAACCAACGCATACGCAACTTGCCTTTAAACTGCTGATAGCGGGAATCAAAGAGTAAAACCCACTATCCTTCATGAAATATCCTTTTTTGATGTGAGCATCATGCCAAGTTTTTTGCTGATAGTGTAGGATTTTGATCCACCGCCATGCCTCCATCCACATTTCATCTAATTCATTCAATTACAACACTTGTTCATGTTGTGCTTCATCCAAATCAATCCCAACTTCCAACGCTATTTTCTAAGTGTGCAACTCGAACTCAACAGGTAGCAAAGTGGCTTCTTCCCAAAGACCAGCTCATAGGGAGAGAAACCAGTAGTTGTTTTCCAGGTCGTGTTGTAGGCCCAGATGGCCTCAGGAAGCTTTGGTACCCAATTCTTTCTATTGGCATTGACCACCTTAGTTAGAATATTCTCAAGCTCTCGATTGGTTACCTCCACTTGCCCATTGGATTGGGGGTGATATGGTGATGATTTCTAGTGCCTGATTATGTAGATTCCTAAGAAAGATTCAATCATATTTGAAACAAATTGAGGACCTTGATCAGATACAATGGCCCTTGGTGCTCCAAATCGCAGCAATATCCGATTGTAGAGAAAATAAGCAACAACATCTTCATTGGCAGATGCCAATGCTTGAACTTCAGCCCATTTGGTGACATAGTCCATGCATACCAAGAGATACTCCTTCCGAAAGATGGAGGATCAAATGGTCCAACAAAATCAATACCCCATTTCTCAAATGGTCCTAGAGCCAACTGAGGGTTCAAAGGCAATTCCGTAGAAAGTGTAGGTTTTCCCATTCGTTGGCATGCATCACACTGCCACACATACTTTTTGACAATCTTATGGAGGGAAGGCCAATAGTACCCTGCTCCAAGGATCTTGTGAATTGTTTGTTTCATTGAATAATGTCCCCCTCCTGGCTCATCATGACATGCTCGCAGTATGTCATGTACCTCATCCTCTCGAACACACCTGTGAAGAACCATGTCAGGACAACATTTAAATAAGAATCCATTACACCATTTATATGTTTCACTATTTTCAACTAATCGCCTTCTTTCCTTATGAGTAAAATAGGTAGGAAACTTCCCTATTGTTAAATAATTCGCGAGATCAGCGAACCAGGGAGTCTTAGTAGAGATAGCAAACAAGTGTTCATTGGGAAATTGGTCTTGGATTGCTTCTTCATCACCTGAAACATTTATTCTGGAAAGAAATTTAGTAACAACGTTAGATTTCCCAAGCTTATCTATAATAGTGAGATTGAATTCTTGCAACAAGAGTAACCATCGAATGAGCCTTCCGCCAACCACTGGATTGTTCATCAAATAGAGTGGTCAGTGTAAACAAAAATTTTATATCTAGTGATGTAATGATGAAATTTATTCAAAGCATATACAATAGCCAAAAACTCTTTTTCCGTAGTAGTGTAATTCTTTTCCGTAGGAGTCAGATTTTTGCTGATAAAATAAATTACATACATATGATCTTCTAAGTCTTTTTGTCGAAGGACAGCGCCCATGGCCGTATTAGAAGCATCAGTGTGGATACGAAAAGGTTGTCCCCAGTTAGGGCCACATTAGATACGGGTTGTTGTCATCTTTTAATTGATAGAATAAAATGCTGTTGACACTGAGAAGACCATTCAAAAACACAATCTTTGGTTAGCAATGAAAACATTGGGGCGGAAATTTTGATAAAATCTTTTATGAATCGGCGGTAATAACCTCCATGACCAAGGAAAATTTTGATGTTAGTCTGATTAGCTGGTGTAGGTAATTGGCTCATGACTTAAATCTTTTTCGAATCCACCTGTATACCTTGGGCTGAAACAAGTTGACCTAAGACAATTCCTTGATCAACCATCATTAGACATTTTTCATGAATCAGAGATAGTTGGTGTTGTTCACATCGACTGAGTACTTTCTCAATATTATTCAAATATTCTTCAAAAGTGGATCCATGGACAAAGTGAAATCATCCATGTAAACCTCAACACAGTCTTTAGAAAGATCTGCAAAAATGACCAAGATTGCCCGCTGAAATGTAGCGGGGGCATTACAAAGCCCAAAAGGTAAGACTCTGTAAGTGAATGTACCCCAAGGGAATGTAAAATTAGTCTTATCCTAATCAGCAGGGGCAATACTAATTTGATTATACCCACTAAACCCATCCAAGAAAGAGAAGTATTTCTTAGCAGCCAAATTGTCGAGGACTTGGTCAATGAAAGGGGGAAAATAATCTTTTTTGGTGGATTTGTTAAGTTCCTATAATCAACACATATTCACCCATCGACTATCAGATATAGGATAGATGAAACCTACCTTTAGGAGCTTTTCAATCTTAGTTTTTACTATGTCTCTCAATGCTGGATTGATTCTTCATTGCGGCTACCTTATAGGTTTGACATCATCGGTGTAAATATGATGTGTACAGATGCTAGGATGAATTCCTTTCATATCAGTGTAATCCTAAGCAAAAGCATGAGAATGTTTATTTAGAACCTCAAGCACCCTAGCTTCTTGATTAACCTCCAAGTCGCTTCCTATAGTTAGCTCTCTACCCATAATGACAAACACCTGCTTAGTATCATTTGCAAGAGCAAGCTCTGTACTAGTGATAAAAGAATTCAATGGGCAAACATGGGGCTAAAGCATGTGTAGGATGGATATGTTATCAAAAGATAGAACCTTGGTTAAAGAAAAATAGAAATCAGGAACTAAATGTTCAGAATTATAAGCATAGAGTTTCCTACCAGACTCAATAGAGGTAATGTCTAATGCCGGTATTCCAAATTCGGTAGCAATAGTGATGATTTCCGTAGTTGTAGAGTCCTTAGAAGTAGCCACTGCATATGGCTCTGTAGCTTCCGTCATATGATTGTGTACTGTAATAGTGGCCAGAAAAGAAGAACTCAAAGAGTTAGCATCCAAAGAATCCACCCATACCTGGTCACAATTGTTCGTATAAGGCTAGGCAGGAGCATATAATGAAATGTGTTTGGATTTATGCCCATTTAGAATAGTCATGTTGCCTAACCTACAGTCAATGTAAGCAGCAACCGTAGCCAATGAAGGTCTTCCAAAGATGATTGGATATCCCAACTTTCAAGCTTTAGGCTGTAAAACTATGAAATCAACTAGGTACTCCCATGATTCAATAGTGACCATTATATCTTCAACCATACCATCAGGTATAGCAATGGATTTATCTGCTAATTACAAAATAATGTTGGTTGGTTGAAGTCTTGTCAAGGATAGTAGGTTAAACATTTCTGTTGTGATGACATTAATAGCAGCACATGAGATCCACCAAAACATTAGATATTGGTGGTTGTTTATACAAATAGTAATGATAGGCTCCAGGATCCCCATGTTTTTGTGAGATAAGGGTGCAAAGAACTAAATCAGCCTTATTCCCTTCGACTCGGCAGGTCTTTGGGTATTTTTTTTTCTTCCTAGTGTCTTTATATAGTCATTTCTAATGGTTCGGTTTAGTTCGAGGATGTTCCTTATTGCATGCAGCGGTGGAACCTCAACATGTAATTTTTTCAATTCCTAAACTAGTTTTGTTTCATATACTGAGTTTGAGTGTCCTGTAATCACTCAAGAAAAGGGAATGTAGTCTATTCGGGTATTTGATCATCCTATTTTTTACGGCATTGGTGAAGAACTAGTGTTACCCTCAAGTTTTTCTTCCTTTTTGACATCATCAGGCGTTACTGTTATAACAAGAGGAGGGTTCAATATTTCACCGAGATCATAATCATAAATTACCAATAGTTTTAACTTGCATGGTGTTACCTACGTCTCGTGTCATCAATTGAAGTTGTTGTTGATTTTTAGGATTAGATACGAGTGAGAGCTAGAAGTTGTATTTTTATTTCTTGTCCTTGATTTTGGTAGGCTTGAGGTGGAGGCATTAAAGCTTGATGTGGCTATTGGAACCTACGTTGTTGATTACTATTTTGTGGTGGTTCCTAAGAATAATTTTGGCTAAAATTTTGTTTAGGACCCCACCGCTAATTGTGCCAAGGATTGGTTGTGGGTGGTGGAGCCCAACCCGGTGTGAGTGTAGGGATTTGTCTAAGGTGGTGGACATGGATAAGTCATCCAATTTGAGTTTTCCCACTCAGTGTCCCCAAGAAGAAGGCGAGAGGCTTTATTTGGCCATGGCATTCTCCAGGATTACGAGTTGATTTAGATGGGAACCCACCTGATTGTTTGGTATTTGGATAAAATTTAATTCAACACTTGTTTGAGATATGGCATTCAAACCTCCCTTCAATTTTGGTAGAAGTCTACAATGCTTAGTGTCATGTTCGAGTAACTTCATAGATTAAGCACATATCTGTGACATCTAAAGGACATTCTCTCAAGGGGTGTCTCTTCGACATTTAGGAAATATATGTCCAATGGTTCTTTAGCAGGGGTGGATTTTGCCTTGATTCCATCTATGGTGGATGTTAATTACTGACAAAATATTTGTTTTCATGTTGGCCATTTCTTCTAGAAGTTTGAGGTACCCAAAGACTTGGATGTTTGTTTCCTTCGTATTCCTCCATGTGTTCTATAATATCTTCTACAAAGCTCAGTAATTTGTTCCATGGTGAGCTTATGCATGTCTCCACCTCCCATGAGATGGAGAGAATCCTTGGTTTCCTCATCCAGTCCTTTTGAGAAAGACTATTTTAGTGATGTCGCATGTAACTCATACCCCTTTGCATTTATGGAGAAAGAGGAATCTATCAAGATAATCCTCTAGATTCTCATCTTCCTTTTTCCATATTTTGAAGAACTCTTCGTTCCTATCCCTTCCTCTACAATAGTCTTGGTATTTATCCGAGAAGGCTGTTTCCATGGCTTCCCAGGAATTAATGGAGTTAGATGGTAATCCCATAAACCATCTCATAGTAGAATATTTGAGAGTGGACGGAAATTGTTTGAGTTTTTGATTGTCAGTTCAGTAGTCATATGTCTGGCATAGGATTTTAAATTTAAATAGAAACTGATCAGGGTCTTCTTTGGTCATTCCTCGAAAGAGGGGTAGGATGGATGGTGAGATGTTTTTCATGGGTGCATCCTCATCTACATCAAGGACAATGGGGTATGTAAATGTTCGTCTTAAAGGTTGGTCTTCAGCATTCCCAAGATCCCCCATTGTAGAATGATGTGAAGAGGATACAAAATGCTCAGAAAAGGTTCTAGGTGTTGAATTGGAATCTGTATCACTCTCAGTGTTTCTCTCTTGTAAAGTGTCTAAAGAGATTTGTTGAATATTGTGTGCTATAAATCTCCCTTGGTTATCTCGTGACCTATGCATCCAGGTTGGTTGGTTTAAATTGAGGTCCGAGAGAACTACGATTTCCTATATGAACTCCATTAACACCCATAGCATATAGAATAAAGTAATGGAGCTTATGGTTATGTCCTCGGAAATGGCACCAAAAATGATGGGTCATTGTATTCTTCCAATCATTTAACTGACATAATCTTTGTCAGTGTCATTCTAAACCAGGGTTGTGTCCTAGGCAATATGCAATGGAGTCTAGGAGAACCAGTTATATGTTGAGTCTATTGGGGGTTGCTTAGTTTTAGTGACTATTCTACGGAAGTGTAGTTAAAATCTACGGAAATTAAATACAAGTCTATGGAATTCAACTATGTGCAATGAAAGGAATTTTAGCAACTAATCTTCTACTGTAAAATAAAATACACACACACTTATTCTTAACAAATTAAATCACAACTGAATAAATGGAATTTTTAGCAGAAAGCAAGACTATTCATGAACTAGATTTGCATAACAAAAGCATCTATTCTAAGTGAAAGTGGTAATGGAGAAAGTAGAGATAGTTAATCAAAGCATGCATGTAAAGCTCATCAAATGATAATTGCAATAAAACTAATCGAAGGACTGTATGCATGAACTCAAAGTAACCTTGTATCTCCTCGGTTGAGTGGGCCCTTGCTCTTCCTCGAGATAGAGTGATCAACAACTTCTATTTCTCAAAATGTCATGGATTTCATTAACTTTGAAATGAATTCATAACACATCAAAAATAAATCCAGAATAGTATGCAGATAATCTCCTTCAACAATCAAAAAGTGGTACCCAAGTTACAAGAAAAAGTCTTCATATAGATAATGTTGGTTACAAGATTTGCCATATCAGGCGGCATTAAACACTATTCATCAAATATCAATTAAAACTCATAGATTCCTATGGGCCGTTAGAGTCAAGCCCAAGATAATAGGTCAATTCGATAGAAATAGTCTTCAGCCGCATGCTTTGAACTCGGGATTCTTATCCATCAAGTAACTTCCATCATTCCCCTGCACACATCATCACATTTGATCTCATAAAGACAAGTTAGTAGGAGGTTCATTTGATAAACAATTTTCATAAATAATAATAAGGAAAATACATCAACCTACTAAGATATGACTACAAAAAATATCCCCATATACTAATAAGTCATATCACAAAGAGTATTTCTGGTCTTAAGAAAGGATATTAATGAGTCAAACAATGCACTCATCATGTTCCCCCAATGTTTTCTCTCTAGGAGGATTTAGACGGATGATTACATGTGTTGTGATTTTGAGTTCAAATGATGAATTGGAAGTGCATCCAAATTAACCCATGAGATGATCTTGAGATCGCCTTCTCAAGATTCTTGTTTCTTAACACAAAAAAAATTTAAAACATTGTGATGTGCACAATCTAACACCTTTCATTTTGAAGCTTTTTACTATGGATCTTTGCAATATGAGTGAGTAGTGTGAGAAGATGTGAGAGGACCAAACCTATGGGTATTTTCATAATATTGTAAGGAGTTTATCAAAATAAATGTAGTAATTGTTGATTCATTAAATGTTATTTTCTAATATTATATACATATTTTCTATATCTTGTAAAGTTTTTACAATTGTCATTTTTTTATTGATTTCATCGTGGCTACCATTGTTATGGTCATGGTTTGAAAATATAACCTAACATTTCTTGTAATGTTTTTTTGTTTATTGGTTAGATGCATAGATTTCACCACTTTAGTCAAGGTTTATATTTTCTACATTTATCCATCTTAAATGTACTTATTGCCAATGAACATTAAAATGTAATTTGTAATAGTATATATATTATTATGTGAAGGGTAGTATATTTTAGCAGCACAAAAATTTAAGTGGTTAATTACCATCATTTTATTCTAAGAATATAAAAAAAAACATCCCACAAAGAATCATTTTGAATATGATTACACTAATATTATGGATATATGATTTTTTCATATGGGTTGTGGATATTCATGAGACTTTCAGATATGACATTGGACAACAACATATTTAAACATACAAGATTTATATTTTTCTCCATAAATTATATTTTAAATAAATTATCTCACATATGGAACAATGTGCGTAAAATACAATTGGATTCTAAATGAATCCAATAGACAAATTTAGGGGAGATGGTTGACTTATTTGAACTGCACCAATAACTAAAATCCTCCCACCATCCATCGAAGATCACATACACACATTAACCTCAAGAGAAACGCATGAAATCTATAACGCCTATAAAAACAACCCACTTGAGACCCAAGAAACAACCTTGGATTAGATAGGAAAATTATGGAATAATTTTTTTTTAAAAAGTGTCTTTAACAAAGTTCAAGACAACATTTGTCACAAACATGGTTCTAGATCAATACTAATTTACTAGACTATATTTTTTTCACTATTAACAATTATTAAAGGTCTGAGGTCAAACTTTAGGGTTAGAAAAATCAATTAGGTTAAGAGGGTAATTTCACACTACACCACTCTCTAACTGGCTTAAAATCTTCAACTTAATTTTTTCTTAGAATTAACACTATCAAAAATTCCCTAAAACATTCCCATTGGATAGGAAATTTCCTCAATTTTCTGGTGATATAAAAATTCCTTCTAACTCCTCATATTTCACGAGTTATGGGCGGCGAATGCCCAGGGTGAAATTTTTTCCCAAGAGAGCGGGCTTGTCGGCCTAGGGAAAAAAATTTTTCCCATGCACAAGCCAAAAGAGTGTGGAGAAAATATGGCACATTTTCCTTCTTCGGGGAAAAATTGTGATTTACCTCCACGCGCTCGCGAGCCCAAAGAGGACACGTGTCGGCTTTATAACACCCTAGTGGAAAATCGGGACGTCACGAGAGATTTAAGACATTATGTCTTTTCAGCCAAAAAGTGCTAGGGATCAAAATGGTCTTCACCTCTGTCAACACCCGGGGCACCATGTGTCAAGCTCACGATTAGTTATGGGCCGATCGGGAAGGCGGAGGAAACTTAGAAAATTTTCAAAAATTTTTGCGAAGTGCTAAGTTAAAAAGGGGTCCGCTCCTCCGCCAATGCCTCATGGTGTCATGTGGTAGCCTCTAATTGGTTGCCAGGGTGGCGAGGAAAATTAGGAAAATTTTCCCAAAAAATTTTAAAGGCTAAGTTTAATGTTGCGGACAGCGAATGATAACCAAAAGGCAAAAGTGGGCGGTGGGTCCACGGGAAAAAATTTTCTAAAATTTTTCTTTCGAGACTTTGGTGATTTTTACCAAAAATAAAGGCTTGCATGTTAGTGGAGCGGTGAGGGAATTTTTCCTTTGGTGTTTTTGACCAAAGGTGCTAAATAAAAATTTAGGCCCTCGGGTCCGCCAAGGAAAATTTTCCCAAATTTTGTTTTTTGTGATTAGAATTTTTTTTTACGCCAAATGAAGGAAAATATTCGAGAAGGCCATAAATTTTGATAGAGAGCTCGGATTTGGGAAAACAGGGAATTTCATGAAATCTCTCGATGTCCTCTTTACAAAGGAATCATAATATTTTAATTTTGATAAAGCTTAAGGGGTTCATTTAATGAAAATGATTTGTTGGCTTTTAAAAGGCAAGCTGGTAAATTTTAACTTATGAAATTTTAATCAATTAATCTTCTTCATCCCTCAAATTGTCCATTAAACATGGATAAGCTGTTGTTAGATGGATTTAGGATGGATATGGAAGGTTAGTTTGTTTGATTAAGCTCAATTTGAAATTCTACAACTTTGATAGCAAAGCAGCGGTGAAACGATTTTAACCCGAGTTTGCTAAGTTTTCTAAGAAATTCCTTAAGTTTTAATGTCTAGATGAATTCATTTAGATCTTATTATGTCCAATTTATAGTTTCATTTTTATTTATTTGTTGTAGGTTTGGTCTGTGTATTTTGGATTAAATAATTGCCGGTTTGAAAATATAAAACAAAGATCAAATTTTAAAGGGTCTATTTGCCATTTATTTCTTCCAAGTATTAGAATACTTCCCAATTCCAATATAATACATTTATTTGATTCAAATCAAACTATTCAAACCATAATGTAATTCGATTTCAAATTTTACACATTTCAATAGACAAAATTCTATATTTTTCTCACATGCATTTCTTCCTTTCAAAAAAAGACTTCAAATACATTGAAATGATCAGATTCAATACAACAATTCAAATTGAGAAAGGTAATACATTCATTTATTGATTCCAAAAGAAAACTTACAACTTCTTTCTTTCATTTCTCAAATTCATCATAGAGAATACAATTATTTCTTTCAAAAACAGAAATGGAGTATCTCTTTCACATTTCAATTTACAACTTTCATATTCTATACAACATATTTCCATTACAAAACATATACAAGTTCATCCACTTCAAGCGGGAGCGTTGCAATAAGATTTGTCTCAACAAGGGTTTGTCAACTGTTTTATTTCATTTTCCTTTGCTCCATAACAACAACATTGAGATTTATCTTTCTTCCAATTCGATCACAACAAGAGTAGGGGAAAGGCATCGCTCTCCACCCAACCAAGACATCCAATGATAAGGAGAAGCCATCCTTCTTCATTGGCCCCCGAGCGCCAACCAAAATGCAATAAATGATGTGATCCAACTCATGGAAACAATATGCTTCAAAAAACACACAAGCAACTTTTTAACCATAAAAACACAGTCCATAATAGAATGTAGTTTACAACTACATTAAAGCATTAAAAATATTACTGAGGCTTCATCAAGCAAGCCAAAGGAGCAATAAACTATGAGGAATGCTTATTATGCCTCCAAAAAGAGGAAATGGGTATCACCACCTTAATTACAAACCGCCAAAATATAGTATATCAAAACCCTGACATTCCTTATGTCTCCCCCAAGTACCCTTATTCCTCACATTTCCTTATGCCTCCCCAACCTCTTATGGCACCTCATAAAGAGTAAATAAATGGAATCTATTTATTTGTCGGTGGAACCCAAATCCCAACTCCCTCCACCCTTATACCTCCCTAAAACACACTTGTATTTCCCACAAAAGAAACCCCATAGTCTTCCCCTACACCATTCCTATGCCATCTACCCAACAACCCAAAAACATGCCAAAACATTCACACATTAACATTTAAATTCATAAAATAAGATAATTTAAAGATTCAAGCTCTTACCTCTCCATGATGGAGTTTCCTATAACGCACATTAAAACAACCCACTTGAGACCCAAGAACAGCCTAGGATTAGTTAGGAAAATAATGGAATAATTTTTTTTTTATTAAAAGAATCTACAACCATGTTACAAGACAACAGTTGAGACTAAAAGGTTCCAGAACAATTCTAATCTACTATTACATAATTTTATTTTATTAATAATTATTAGAGGTTATAAGGTCCAAATTTTAGGGTTATAAGTTTCAATTAGGTTTAGAGGAAAATTCCTCACCATTCCCACTCTCTAATAGGCTGAAATTTTCAACTTGATTTTTCTCACACTTAACACATTCAAAATTTCCATACATCACACCCATTGGATAGGAAATTTCCTCACCTTTCCAGTGATATAAATAATTCCTACTAACTCCTCATATTTTTCAAGTTATGGGCCGGCGGACCTTGGGGTGAAAATTTTCCCCAAGGACGGGCTGCAGGCCCAGCGGAGAAAATTTGCCTAAAGGGTGGGTTGGCGGGCTGCAGGGAGACTTTTGAAAAAAATATACCCATGCGGGGGGAAACAAAAATTTACACCTGTGCTGCCGCGGGTCCGCCAGTGCACAAGGGACACGTGGCGCTTCATAAGTCGGCCACGGGAACAATGGGCGAGTAGGAGAAATTTTGCAAATTGTCCCACGCAGGGTGAATTTCATCTTTGTACCCATGCTCTGTGAGTGCAGCAAGGGACACATGGCATCTCCTAAACCAATGCGGGGTGGGGGAGAAAATTGACTTAATGCCTAGAAGGGCTAAGAGGGTAAAAAGACTTGTTCCTCTGCTGGCACCTCATGATGCCATGTGGCAGCCCGGATTGGTTGTGGGCCAGCGAGAACAATGGAAACTTGGAAAATTTTCCAAAAATTTTCCGAGACATGAAGAAATAAGGAACCCATTCCTCCACCGGTGCCTTGTGACACCACGGGCACCATCTTATTGATTGCGGGCCGATGGGGAAATTTTGAAAAATTTCCCAAATTTTTTCGAAAGCGCTAAGTTAGAAAAAGGGATCTGCCCCTCCACTAACACGTCATGAAGTCACATGGAAGTGTCTAATTGGATGTGGGCTGGTGGGCTAGTGGACAAAATTTAGAAAATTTTCCTAAGTTCTTAAAGGAAAAATTCGGGCCGTGGGCCCGTCAAGGAAAGTTTTCCAAAAATTTTAACGCCAAGTGAAGAAAACTTCATAAGGCCATAAATTTTGATAGAGAGCTCAGTTTTGGGAAAATGAGGACTTTCTAGAAATATCTCGACATCCTATTTTCACAGAGATCATTAATTTTAGGTTTTGATAAAGTTTAAGGGGTCAATTTTAAGAAAACATCCTGCAGGCTTTTACAGTGTGAACTGGTAAATTTTAACTTGTTAGATTTATTCAACTTTACCTTCCTCCTCTCTAAACATGTGAAATATACATGGAGGATTGTTCCTAAATGGATTTAAGAAGGGATTCAAGGTTCATTTTGTCTAAATGATTTACAATTTGAACATTTCCGTTTCTTGATAGAAAACGACTACAAAATGGTTTGAGCCCAATTTTGCTAAGTTTTGAGATATTTCCTTAAGTGTTTGTCTATTTGAACTCGTTTAGGGCCTACTACTTCAATTCAATCATTTAATTTGTCATTTTATTATTGCATATTCAAACTGTGCATTTTTTATTTAGATAATTACCAGTTTTAAATTACAAATGACATGGAACAAATTTTGATGCACCTATTTTCCATTTCTTCTTCCAAGTATTTAGAATGTGTTCCAATTCCAATCTAAAACATTTTAGTTGATTAAAAACAAACCATTTAAGACCAAAATAAAATACTACTTTCCAATTTTATTTCACATTTTAAAGAGACAAAATATCGTATTTTTCTCACACGCATTTCTTCCTTTCAAATAGAGATTTCAACACATCGATATGATAAGATTCAATTTAACAATGCAATTTGGGAAAATAATTTCATTCATTTATTGATTCCAAAAGACAACTTACAACTTCTTTCTTTCATTTCCTCCAAAATCATTTAATGAACATAGAGCATAATAATACATTTTCTTTTCACGTGTTCCACTTTACCATTTTTCAAATAGAGATTTCATAGAGTATGCTAAACACATATTTCCAATGGAATAACATCATATGGACAAGAAAAAACCATTTTCATTAATTCAAATGAGCTCTTACAACTTCCTTTCCTTTTGATTACAAAATACATTATACCAAACAAGTATCATTCTTTCACATTCTTTCTAAAAAGAATACAAAGTATAAATTTTTACATTTCAAATTTCACTTTGCAAATTTGTACAACATCTTTCCATTACAAAAATTTACAAGATCATCCACTTCAAGTGGGAAGGTTATAATGAGATTTCATTTCTGAGGACTATCAACCTGTCTTTTCTCGGCTCCAGAACAACAACATGTATTCTTCTCATTCATCCAATTTGATCATAACAAGAGTAAGGAAAAGGCAATGCTCTCCACCCAACCAAGACATCCATTGAAGAGGATAATCCATCCTTCTTCATTGGCCCTGAGCCCCAACCACAATGAAATAAAAGATGTGATCCAACTCATGGCAATAACAGGATTCCACAAAACATACACACAACATTTTCACAATAAAACACAGTCCAAAACAGAATGTAGTTTTATA
Source organism: Taxus wallichiana var. yunnanensis (assembly GCA_018340775.1). Taxonomy (NCBI): domain Eukaryota; kingdom Viridiplantae; phylum Streptophyta; class Pinopsida; order Cupressales; family Taxaceae; genus Taxus; species Taxus wallichiana. The sequence continues at coordinate 393,466,138 of CM031239.1, read as the reverse complement.
ACTACATTAACACATGACAAACAATACTAAGGCTTCATCAAGCAAGCCAAAGGAGCAAGAAGCTATGGGGGTTGCTTTGCTTCTACCTCCCAAGGGGAAAAATGGGTATCACCACCTAACTATAACCCACCAAAATATATGTATTTATGAATATCATTTCAAACCATGTCATGTCCTTATGCCTACCCCAAGTACCCCTTATTCCTCACATTTTATTATATCTCCCCAATCTCTTATGACACCTCATAATGAGTAAATAAATTCAAGCTATTTCTTTATAAGGTGCAATCCAAACTCCCAACTCCCTCCACCCTTATACCTCCCTAAAACCACTTGTTCCTCCCACAAAATAACCCCATAGTCTTCTCCTACACCATTCCTAACCCATCTACATAACAACCCACAACAACAACAAACATACTAGCATTTACATATTCATAAAAGCGAAAATAAGAGCATTTCCAAGAGCCAAGATCTTACCTCTCCATGATGGAGTTGTTCCTAGTTCAAAATAGCAAGATCCTTCCAATGAAAGCAATCCAAAAATCAACCCAACACAAGTAAGAAACAAACTTCCAAAATTTTCTCCAAGCAAGAGCTCCAAAAACAGCGAGAAAATTCACCCAAAAGAAGTCTCCCAAAAGTGAAGCAACCCAAAACAAGGAAAGAAATTCAAATTTTATAGAAGAGGGAAGGGAATTGGATGAGGTGGATCTATGTAGGATGCCACATCACACATCCTTGACCCCAAACACAAATTCAACTTCATTCTCCAATGCATAATAAATATGTGGGTAAATAATATGATAGTTTACTTGTACACTCAAATCCAACCCACACCCCCAAGGACTGAAATTAAATCATGTAAGAAAAGTGCAATTAAAACCTACAATTTGTCTTCCCAAAATGCATTATAAAAGTATAAATTTAACCCTCCAACTATAGGCAAGGTTGTTATGCAAATTTAAGAGGTATGGGACAAGTTTAACTTGTCCCACAAGCCTCTAAAATCAGCCTCCAAGGACAAATTCGAATTTCCAAGAAGGTGGAGTGTTTCACACTCAAAAGTTAACTTACACATCATTTACATATTATTTACACATTACTTAAAAATTACTACAACACTTTAAAATAGGGCCAACAACTCTATTAATTACATTCTTATGACATCTTTTAATTAATTAACTAAACAATATGATTACTCACAATATTTACACACCATTTAATAATTAATGAAAGGGTAAAAGCATCACAAAATAAACACATGCAAACATAACAAAGGGAACAAAATAAAAGAAAAACATAAAATCCCTTGGTCACATTTAAAGGTGATTACCCCATGGGAATCCCTAACACTCACAAACACACACACAAACAAAACTAGTTGCCATGGTGACCTTGTTAAATTCATCAAGAATTCCAATGTGGTTGGTCTCCAATCCCCCGATGTTTGTTGTGAGCTTTTAAGCTGCAAAACACAATACCTCCTTCAGCCTCATGGCCATATCAGAGCATCCAAAATAATATAAATATAATTAAAATTCTAAAATCATCTAGATATATGAATCACAACAACATCGAGGCAATATAATAATATCATTTATAGTTTTATCAACAACTATATCATCCTCCAATAATTTTCCATGTCTAGGTTCACTCACAATATCCAAATGTCACAAGTTCGAACAACATCCATCATATAACCATGTCCAACAAAGTATAACATCATCAACATATAAAGTGTCTCTAATAATCATCATGCACCATTTAAGAATCAAAGTCAACAATAATCCATGATCAAATATCTAACATCATACTAAATCAAAACTATAATAATGTCCATGATATGTCCATAATGTAATCAGCGGTATCATGATTAGTATTAAATAGGTGTCAAAGGAAAGTGGGCACCACATCCTTATCCCTTTAGGCTCAACCTCCTCCTAGAAGTCATTGAAACAAATGTGGAAACTAAACTTATAACAAACTAGCATCCTCCCATGTAGCTGCAATCTCATCATATCCATTCCACTATCCCCGAGACTTGATCATCCTCTCTACCTCGAAGACCCGGGGTCTTGTGATCTACGATGTAAATGGGATCCACCATCACCGCCCCGATCATGGACCTGTAATGATGTCCAATCTAACACATGACAAGGATACGCATCATATCTCCTAAGAATAGAAACATGAAACACATCATGTATATGAGAAAAGCTCAGGTGGAAACGCTAGATGGTAGGCCAAAGCAGCGATACACTCCAAGATATCAAAAGGACCCATGAATCTACGAGCTAACTTAGAACCTTTTCCATAATGGATAGGTCTCTTAGGTGGCACGGCACGAAGGAACACCTTCATGCCCATATCAAAACTACGATCATTCCTATGCTTATCCGCATACTTATTTTTCTTGTCCTGTGCCTCCTGTAGTCTCTATATGATCAATACCATCTGCTACTCCATGTCTTGCAACAAAGCTGATCCAAGAGAAACCCTATCCTCTAGCCTATCCCAACTAAGAGGTGTCTGCACCCTCTTCCATACAAAGCTTTGAAAAGAAGCCATGCCTATAGAACTCGAAAGCTATTATTATAGGCAAACTCCACAAAGTCACATGTACTTCTCCCATCTAGACTACTTATCCATCACATACATCCCGAGCATGTCCTCTAAAATTTGATTTACCGGCTCAGTCTGTCCATCTATCTCATCTTTGATATGCTATGCTGAAATTGATCTTTTCTGAGGGAATTGTTGACAATTTTGCACTTGTGCAAAAATAGGCAACTAGAAAATTTGTTATTACGATGAAAAGTCTTGGGTGAAGTATACCTAAGCTAAGGAAGTTTCCATTTTTTTTTTTTTTTACTACGGCTTAGTTACAAGATTAAATGAAATCTCTGATTATGTGTCTTTGTCTCAAAATGCAGAATAGATCACATAGTCTATAATTTCATGTCATCCTCGATAAAAGAACACGAATCCTCAAAGGACAACTACATTCTCTTGATGAAGATGAAAAATTACAAATTACGTGAAGTGCTAAGTTTTAAAGTAGTAAAACAAGATGCAAATTACAGGGAAATCGAGTTCATTACTAAATGCTACAAGTTCTCATCAATGTTATTTCCTTCATGATTAAGACATTCAATTATGTTCTTGAGTTGTTTATTTCATTATACAATCCATACAGAGAATCTAGAATGAACAGATAAATACACAACTCATTTTTAGAATTCAATCTTTTATTCACAAGGAGAGTCAAATGTTTCCCACACAAGCCGTGGGATGTAACTAAAAAGTAAAGTATAGCTACTGAAAATAAAGGTACACATGCATGAAAGAGAAAGAAAAGGAGTATGAGTGAACCCATCATTGCCTTGGGGTTTCTGTTCTTCAATTGAAACATCTTCATCTCCACCTCTCATTCTCCTTCATCTTCATTGTAGAAGCCATTGTTCCTGAAAAAGAAGAAAAGAATTAACTGTCAATTATGAGCTCAGGGATCAATTCATATTCCTACACTATCCTACTTCGTGCATATGAATCTTCTCCTAATAGGAGATGTATTCTACTTGAAGAATAAACTGCATGCATGCTTTATTCACTTAGGAAGAAGAAGGAGAAAAGAAAGAAGAAAAACATGGACATAAGAGAGGCCAAAAGCCTAGTTATATTCTAAATTGTTTTTGAAGTGTGCAGGTACAGTTAAAACCAAAGAGAAGAATAGACAAGTCATAAGTTCATGTAATAAAAGGAAGAATTTAGCTCAAAGTTCAACAACTTTCAGGAAATAGAAGAAGTTCGATTATGGAAGAAAGACAAGCAATAGAAGCACGGGCAAGAGAAAGAAAAGTAGAATTTGAATGCGATGTTTGGCTAAAAGATATGGTCACGGTTGAAAGGGATGAAAGAGAGAATTCTAGAAGATTTTGACGGGAGGCTTCACCATAAAAATCAACAAGATAAATTTTTAGTTCTTCTACAGGTAAAGATAGTTGCTTACGAGCAATGTTAGTTGCTATGGGGAAATTTAGTTGCTACGGGCAAACATAGTTGCTATAGGAAAATCTAGTTGCTATGGGCAAAGCTAGTTGCTACGGGAAAGAATCAATTTCAAAAGCTAGTTGATATGAGAAAGAATATAAATCAAAGCTAGTTGCTACATATTAAGCTCAACTACAAAATTGAAGAAAAAAAGAAAAAGGAACTACATTTTGGACAAAAATTGAATTGTAAAACATTCAGGAGTTATAAACAGAGTTCCAGAAATAATAAGCTATGCATAGTTTAGAAAGCAGATTACATTATTTTCAGAAAAGTCAAGAATATTGTTACATTCAAGCATTCAATAGATATGATTTTCATAAAACAATTACATTTCAAACACTCATCTCATGGACAATTTCAATGTTCAAGTGATCTGATTTTGAAAAGGATTAAAGCAATTATTCTCAAAGGGTGCTACAAGTTGATCATGAAACACTAAATTATAACAAATGGATTCTCTAGAATATAAAAATGAGCCAAAGATTTCATAATGAACTTGAAGTAAAAGCACAAAGAACTCATAAAAAGAATAGGGTGAAGTATGAATATCTAGAAAGAAGAAAATACTCTATGTCCATCACAAGTAAAACAAAGGAAGATACAACGTAAATCGAGTTTCATAATGATAAAGACATAATCACATACTCTTTTTGAAGTTCATTTTAGCAATGGTTGAACATGCCGGATATAGGAAAACTAGGAAATATAATTATAGTACATAATGAAACTAGTACTTCAAGCTTTTACAGGTATTTTGTGCACGAGTTGAAAATTATCAAGGTCATATGTCTACGAGATACCCAAAACTTGGAAAATATAGATCTATAATTGATAATGCAGATTGGGCCAAAGACCACACTCAGCGTAGATAATCAAATAGTCAAAACTTTTAGCAACCGGAAAAAGAAGAAATAGGTCCATAGGCCACGTGAAGTTTCAAACTTAGGAGTCAATTAGGAAAAGCAAATCACAAAACCCATAAATTTTTCCAAGAATTCAATGATACATCTAAAGAAGAAAAGAAAAAGAAGTGTACGTATGCAAGATAAATTATCTCACCTATAAATGACTATGGAAGACAATATCATGAGGACATCCCATATAGAGAACAATCGAGCTTCGAGAAAGTCACCATGGAGGCCATTGCAATAATCATTTCTCAAAGTTATCTTAGATTCGAGATCAAAAAAGAAAGAAATGGCGCAAATATCAAATTTTCAACTCACAAAGAAAACTTAGATCTCGTAGGCTTCACCACAAAATACCAAACAGAATATATTGAGCTCGAAGTAGTAGCCATGTCAGAAAGAAAAATAGATTTATAGGAAAATCTAAAAAATGACCAAAGCACGACCACTACCACTACGAAACCGTGAAGCGATGATATGGCAGAGAGTCTTTTGCGAGAGAAGGACACAAGATTAACATAGATATCTAAATGTGCTTTAGGGTCAATTTTTTTACCACCCAAACCCAAGAAGTGGGTTAGCTCGAACTTAACCACGGTCAGTATCGGCGACATCTAGATACCAAGGACACAAGATCAACACCCTCAAATCATTGCGATAACCAATGCCAACCCACGGTCGAGTATGCCACCACCAATATTAAATGCCATCCAGAAACCTAAGCTGCAGATCATAAATCGGCGATACCATGATCAGACAAGGTACAAAGATCAACGATAAAGAACAAGGCATGAAATTTAAAAATAAACCACAAGGGTAATAGTTAACCTGACCAGAGTTGATGCCACCGACCAAGTCACTAAGGGGTGAGTCATCGTGGAAGGGGACAACCCACGTGTCCACCGAATTACTCATTGTAAATGATTTTCAAAGTCAAACCAAGCGCATGCTTCAAATAAATGAGTGACTAAATCATATATCATGATCACCGAAAAGGTGAATATTATAATACGCCATGTGTTATGCAAAGGGGCTTAATTATTAAAACTATGATTATTGCTTAGTTTATGCCCAAACAAATCAAAGGGGTGGTTGAATGTATTATGATGCCTATGCCATGGCCAAAGGAGATGTCAATATCAGAACATGTGCACATAGCAGGTGGTCCCCATAGGAGGAATTATTTTTGCAAATATTACTAAGTATTGTAATTATTTTTCTCACATACGGGAGTTGTATTTTGCATGCCTTCACAACAGGACAAAATAGAGAAGATGACAGAGTTGCATGTTCATGGAAAGAGACTTTCCTAGCAAGAAACCTTATTTTTAGAAAATTATTCATCCTTCTCTTCTTAAAAATAGAATAGTCAACTTCAGTTTAACTATATTGTAATTAAGGCCAATAATGCCTATTTTTAATTGCATGCTCTATTTTTATTCCTTTATCTATTATTAAATAAATGATAAAAATAAGATGCATGGAAAAGTACAAGCCTTAGGCTATTTTTAGGAAGAGGGTGAACTTTATTTTTGCTATTTATTGTGTTCCTTTACAAAGCACAAGGGGAAACTCGAGAGGAATTTTTTGGATATATGAGTACTAAAGAAAATTTTGCAAGTTTTTCCCTACGAGTGTGAAGTATTCGATGCCTTTTCAAGTTATTTTATAGTCTTGTTTATTTTCATATTAATCTTGTGAATAAAGTTCCCTGATCAATCACTTTACCCGGCTACAAATTTAGTCTTCTCTACTTAATTTTAATGTGCATGTTAGCTTATTAGTACTATTGTGAATCTCCCTTAGTACAATCAAGTGTTTTTCCATTAGACATTATGCAGAAAAACTATTGCTTCATGCATCAAGAATCCTTCCCAAATCAGTTGTGCATATACTTAGTCAAAGCCCTCATACAAATTTGGTGTATCACCTTAATTTTAATCATTTTACAGTCATCTTTTACTCTTGAACTTCAAGAAATCAATTTAGGATACACCAATAAGGAACCGGCCTTAACATCTGGATACTCATAGACCTAAGGTGTTTCCATTGTATTTACAAAAGAAAGAGATCATTTGTGTAAAACAAGAAAACCTGCAACCATCTCTCTAAAGGGTGTGATTTCGAGAGATAATAGTTTTTGGCACACCTAGTGGGACCTAGAATCAGATTTGCATGTGAATTACAATTTCTACAACAGATCTATAGCAAATTACAACAAATTAAAAGTTACTTTCGGGAGCAAGTTGTAGTAATTTATTCTAAAGATTCTAAGATCTTTTGGTGACTCTATTAAGCTGATATCATACTAGTATTGCAACATGTTCCATGCCTAAAGTGACTACAAGATCATCGGTAAGAGGAATTCCTTCTGATTTTGTTTCTTTACCTTTGAATTCTGCTAGAAGGAGAAGAGTTGGTAATACTTTACCTTATAATAGACCTAGTTTTGGTAACCCTCCTCCTAATATTCCTTCACCACGTATCAATTTTTCAATTAATATCCCATTTTTTCAAATGGCTATCCAACCACCAAGGAATTTTGTGACCTTTACTAATGGTAGTCCATTAGTAATCCCAGTTTACCATGACATTCCTAATGCTGCCATAAAAATTTCCATCAATCACGGGTGAAAATAAGGTTACACTGGATGAACATATCAAAGATATGTTACAAACCTATATGCGATCCATAATATCAGTAATAAAGATGTAGCTTTAAGACTTTTAGCTACATCTTTGAGAAAGCGAGCCTTGCTTGATGGTATAGAAACCTAGAAATTGGAAGCATAAGAACTTCGGATAACTTAGGTGACAAATTGCTGAAACAGTTCTAGGATAATGTAGATCATTTGTCTCTCATTGAACAATTGTCTACTATTAAAAGAGCTCCCAATGAATTTCTATCTAGCTTCAATATCCGTTTTTCCACAACTTGGGAAATAATTCCAGTAAGTTTCAAACCTCATGCTGATCATGCTTTTCTTTATTATCTTAGAGCATTAAAAAGTGATATCTCAACTATGATTCTGTCAATGGGTGGAGAGACACTTTTAGATGCTTATGATATTGTTATTTGAGCTGAAAATAGTCTTGTTCAAGATGTAAAATTAGCACCAAGGCCATCAATGCCATTCTTGGCAGATTTAGCACCTATTCCTTAGCCTATTACTATCATAGAGCCTATTGTTGTAGCTCCATCAGATGATGTATTTAAATCTTTGTAGACTATGGGAAATAAATTCACTTCAATTGAGAACAAAATTACATTACCTTGCGAGACCATATAAGGGTCCTTATCATCCCTATCAATAGAATCAGCAAAACAAGTAGCCCTATCAACAGAATCAAAATTATACAAAGCCTTACCAGGAAAGGTAGTTTGACCCAAAGGCTCCTAGTTCATATAACACTTTAGTCCCGAGTTAATATGACTACGAAGAAGACTGGGTATCAACCTTGCAATCAACCTCATTGAGTTGTAACTTGCCCAAATGATTTTCGAATTTGAATCCTATTGCACAACCTCAATCTAAAACATTGTTCATGGCTCAAATGGAGGGTGGGCAGAAAGAAACTCATGTTCGAGAAAAACTTGAATAGAATTTAGTCAGTTTTAATGAGGAGGATTTCATTACAGTAACTACTAGGGCTCAAGGGAAAGCTGCTGAAGGTCAAAAATGACAAAATAGGCCTATTCCGCCTACTATTTCTAATAAGACAACATCTACAACTCCAAAGTCAACAAGCAACCTTGCTGTTATTCTTCTAAAAATAGCAAGTGTTCTAGTTGATAAAGGTCATCAAAGAAAGCTAGAGTTGGATCCAAGGGGACTGTTTCTACCTTAGATATCTAAGGTCATTGAAGCAAAATTAGTTTTCGCTAAGGCCTACTCTAAGATAGTTGAGTCTGTCTCTAAAACAATTGTGTCTTTTAACATTAATGATATAATGAAAAAATGTAATGTTAATATCTCAATGTGGGATGCTCTAAGTATTCATGGACAACAAGATATAAGTTCTCATGAAATAGCTAAGCTATAGATTTCTTCAAATACAATGTGAAAAGGAAGTTCGGAAACGCAAACATGGTCCTCAGAACATTTGAGAAAGACCACATTAAAGAAGTTAAATGGATGGTTCAAAAGTTTCTAAATACTCATGACATCAAGAAACCACCACCATTTTATTTATCACTTATTATCGGTGAGAATCTAGTTCATAATTGCATTGTAGACGGTGGTGCGAAGTAGCACAGTTATGCCAAAAGAGATTGCGAGAAAAATTGGGTTTGTAGTATGATCCTACAGAAAGGAGCGTCTTACAGCTTGATGGAACTACAACTAATATAGTTGGTATAATAAAAAATTTAGAAGTGACATTACATGCTTGCCCAAATGTTTCTATTCTGCAAGATGTTGCAATTGTATACTTACCTCCATACTTTGTTTTATGCTTATCTAGATAATTCACAACAAAAATAGGAGGTTATCTCTATTCAGATTGGTCCTTATTTTTCACTACTCGTTATGGTACTAAAGTTACTATCAATTCAGATCCATTAGCTAGATTTCACATTGAGCCTCACTCTTCAAGGGTAGTGGCTAACTATTCACGTTATATCGGTCTAATTTTGATGAGCTAGCTCATGTTTCAGCATTAGATGGTGTTTCTAACATGTTTATGGATGAAAATATAGTGGAAGAACATGCTCATGACCCTTTTAAGGAAGTTGAAGAATACCTGTTTGGTGTATATTGTATGCATGAAGAGAATATACCACTTCCCTTGTTGTCCAAAAAATAAGAATCAGCGAAGGGATTTGGAAGCTTCATTTTTATGGAGCTAAGAATAACAAGGGATAGGAGCAGGTCTAATGCTCACTTCCCAACAAATTATAAGTATATCTCATCTTTGAATCTCTAATTTTTATGTACTTGTAACATAGATGAATACAAAGCTTTAATTCATGGCTTAATTTGGGCCAGAAAGAAAGGTATCAACATTCTCTGATTTTTGGTGACTCTGAGTTGGTTATTAATCAAGTAAAAAATTTCAATGTTTGTAAGAACCCATTAATGAAGTCTTATAGACACAGAGTTTTAGACCTAATGGAAGATTTCGATGCTATTAATATTTAGTCTATTCCTAGAGTTGAAAACAAGCATGTAGACAGACTTGCAGTAGTTGGGGCTAGTTTTGAGGTGCTGGAATAGATTGAAAATATAAAAATCTAGCCTCATATAAAGTTAATTGTCAGGCCCTCTCTCGCACTAATAATGATTCAAATTGGATAGTTTTTGAAAGTGATGATCAAATCTGTAGGTTTTTGATGCAACAAGTGACTTTTCTCGCATTTAATCAGGATAAATTACAGCACTTATATGGTGACTAGATTGTTTAGTTGAAGACAAATAAACTACCTCGTGGTCTAGTCACATTAGAAGACATCTTCAACACTAATGATCAGTTAAGAAAGGTCAAGACTAAAATGTCAACTCACACTGACAATTATGAAGAGATCTTGGTTGATGAAGGGAAAAAGTTATTTCTTGGAAAGGTATGTTCCTTAGCTGAAAAGTAGTCATTTATTAATCTTTGCAAAGAGTTTAAGGATGTCTTTTTCCTGGAAATACCAAGATTTGAAAGGATTTTATCCAGTCTAGTTCATCATACAATTGAGTTGCAACCAAATTCTAAACCTGTTGGGTAAAAACTGAGGCCTGTGAATCCCAAGATAGAGCCTCTGATGAGGAAAGAATTATCTAAGTTGATTGAATCAGGTATTATCTTTCCAATTAAGCATTCAAGTTTGGTAGCCAATCTTGTTCATGTTAGGAAGAAGAATGGTGAAATCAGACTATGTGTAGATTTTAGAGATCTTAATAAGGCTTCATTAAAAGATCATTACCCACTCCCAAATATGGATCAGATTCTAAGAACAGTCTCAGGTTCTGATATACTATCTCTTCTAGATGGTTATAGTGGATATAATCATATTTTAGTTCGAGAAGAAGATAAATACAAAACAAATTTTACTTCCAAGTGTGGTACTTATGCTTACAAAGGATGCCTTTTGGTCTTTTAAATGCCATGCAACGTTTCAATGTGTAAAGGATATGGCTTTTCAAAACTTATTAAATAAATGCATCCTAGTTTATTTAGATGATGTTATTGTATTTTCAAAAGATTTTGAAGAAAATATAAAACACTTAAGGAATACTTTTCAGTTGTGCAGGGAATTTGGAATATCTTTGAATGCACTGAATTCTATCTTTTCAGTACATCAAGGCAAGCTACTTGGTCATATTGTTGCTAATAAGGCTTTAGCAATTGATCCTTTCAGGATCAAAGCCATATCATGGGTATCATTTTCTCATCACAAAAAGACATTACAAAGTTTTCTTGGAAAAATTAACTTTGTTAGGAGATTTATTCCAGATTTTGTAGCATTGGTTAAACCACTCACACTGTTATGCTAAAAAAAGTGAAAACTTTCTCTTGGACCGAAAAGGAAGAGAAGGATTTGAAGTAATCAAAGCAGCTATCTCTAAGGCTCCTACTTTTGTAAATCCAAATTTTGATAAAGATTTTACAATGTATGCACTTGCAGGAGTGAAACAATCTCACTATATTAACTCAAGTCAATGATGAAAATATTGAGCAACTATTGCTTTCTTTGGACAAGAGTCTGCATGATTATGAAACAAGGTACATATTTCTTAAAAAACAAGTACTTTACATAGTTAGAGGACTATTAAATTTCAATTATATGATTTCGAACAATAAAATCCACGTTCTTGTTTCTCATCCAAGTGTTAAAGCATTCTTATGAAATATGGAATTGAATGAAAAAAGAGCAAACTAGATAACAATGTTCATGGAATATGATGTTTGCATTCATCGATTGTTAATATAGTTTGAGGGAAAGGGTTATGTGAGCATCTAATTACTGATATGGAAAAACAAAAAGTTCCAGAACCAGATGATTCAAAATAGTATACTGAAATTATGTATCAACAATCAAAAATTATGGTTCAATCAGAGAATTAACAACCTGATCTCGCTCACGAGATTTAGGAATCAAGATGGATGACTTATTTGGTTAATTATCTACATTAATGCACCTATGCGGAAGGTACGAATAGAAATAAACAAAGGTATTTTATATTACAAGTTATACCTTATATCTTCATTGATAATGTGTTATTAAAAAAGGATATAAATGGAATCTTATTGCGGTGTGTTGATTATGATAAAGTTCAGAAAATACTGTCAGAATTCCATGAAGGACCTGCAGGAGGTCACTTCTCAGCACGTACTATGGCCTTAAAAATTATGAAAGCTGGTTACTATTGGCCTAGCATATTCAAAGACTATTTTGAATGGATTAGAAAGTGTAAAAAATGTGCTTTCTTTGTTGGAAAAGAACATCTAGCTTCGCTACCCTTGCAGCCTATTTTAGCTGATCAATATTTTATGTAGTGGGGTCTTGACTTTATTGGCATGATAAATACACCATCATCACAAGGACACAAGTGAATCTTAACTCACTCTGATTATTTTACACGATGGGTCAAGCAATAGCCTTATAAGATGCTAATGAAGCTTGATACTATCATTTTATGAAGGAATAGTCTACATATTTGGTGTTCAGAACTATCATATCAAATAATTATTTAGCATTCCTTGGTGCAAAGATAACAGACTAGGCTATCGGATATGGAATATATCTTAGTTCTTAATCTAATTATTACCCATAAGGTAATGGCTCCGCTGAGAGTACTAACAAGAATATGTTAAGGATAACTAGAAGAACGCTCAAGGATAATCAGAGAACTTGGCATCTCGATGTTGAATTCAGCAATTTGGGGTGACAAAGTGACTCATAAAAGATCATTGGAAATTCACCATACAAACTTGTGTACGGAAAGAAGAAAGAATGGCTATTTTAGTTGAGTTACCTGCATTAGATTTGCTGCATCAAATGGAGTTGCTTGAGAATGAAGCATTACATGTTTTTTATGTAGATTTAATGGAATTATAAGAGCTAAGAGAAAAATACCATTTGAATATGGAGAAAAATAATAAGCAGATGAAGAAGACTTTTGACAAGAAAGTATAATTTAGATTCTTCAATGAAGGAGATATTGTGTTAAAGTGGGACCTTGATCATGTAAAGCCGGAAGACACTCAAAGTTTGATACACTCTGGAGTTGTCCTTACATGATTTCACTTGTAAAGAACACAATGCTTTTCATCTTTCAAAGTTGAATCGAGAGGAACTTCCTATTCTTGTGAATGGTATGTTTCTCAAACACTATTATTGAAAATCTTACAGTGATTGTTAGAGTAGGATTTCCCTTCAATAAGTGCAATTCCTACACATTGCAATGTTTTTCAATTCAATAAGTGCATTTATGCACGTGATCTGTTTACCAGATCCTTTCCCAGCTTTAGTTTGTTTTGGAAGGGTTGGACCTTTCAGAAAAGGAAAATTTTGGTTACATGCTTAGACTCCATGCTCAATGAACAAGAGCAAGGCACTAGTCTTTAAGCTAGCCGGAAGCTTTCCCCACAGGATTGCTAGAAATGTTGACAATTTTTGCACTTATGAAAAAATGGGTAACTTGAAACTTTGTCGTTATGATGAAAATTCTTGGGTGAAGTATACCTAAGCTAAGGAAGTTTCGATGTTATTTGTTAATGCTGAATTAGTTACAAGATTAAATGAAATCTGTAGTTATGTGTGTTGTCTCAAAACAAAACAGATCACATAGTCTGCAATTTCATGGCATCCTCAGCAAAAGAACACGAAGCCCTAAAGGAAAATTGTGTTTTCTTGATGAAGATGACAAATTACAAATTAGGTGAAGTGTTGAGTTTTAAGAAGTAAAAAGAGATGCATATTATAGGATATTAGAGTTCATTACTAAATGTTACAAGCTCTCATCAATGTTCTTTCATTCATGATTAAGACATTCAATTATGTTACTGATTTGTTTAGTTCATTATATCATCCATACAGAAAATCTAGAATGCATAAGGAAATACACAACTCATTTTCATAATTCAATGTTTTATTCACAAGGAGAGTCAAATATTTCCCACACAAGCTGTGGGATGTAACTAAAAAGTAAAGTATAGCTATTGAAAAGAAAGGTACACATGCATGAAAGAGAAAGAAAAGGAGTATGAGTGAACCCATCATTGCCTTGGGGTTTCTATTCTTCGATTGAAACATATTCATCTCCACCTTTCGTTCTCCTTCATCTTCATTGTAGAATCCATTGTTCCTAAAAAAGAAGAAAATAATTAACTGTCAGTTACGAGCTCAAGGATCAATTCATATTCCTACACTATCCTACTTTGTGCATATGAATCTTCTCCTAATAGGAGATGTATTCTACTTGAAGAATAAACTACATGCATGCTTTATTCACTCAGGAAGAAAAAGGGGAAAAAAAAAAGAAAAACATGGACATAAGAGAGGCCAAAAAGCCTAATTATTTTCTAAAATGTTTTTAAGTGTGAAGGTACGGAGTTGCAGCAAAAGAGAAGAATAGACAAGTCATAAGTTCATGCAATAAAAGGAAGAATGTAACTTGAAGTTTCAACAACCTGTCTCGAAATATATCGAAGCTACAATGTGGAAGAAAGACTAGCAATAGAAGCACGTGCAATAGAAAGAAAAGTAGAATTTGAAAGCTGATGTTTGGATAAAAGAGAGGGTCATAGTTGAAAGGGATGAAAGAGAGAATTCTGGAAGATTTTGACAGGGCTTCACCATAAAAATCAACAAGATAAATTTTTAGTTACTACGGGTAAAGTTAGTTGCTATGAAAAAGTTAGTTCTATGGGAAAAGTTAGTTGCTACAGGAAAAGTTAGTTGCTACTAGAAAAAATAGTTGCTACGGGCAAAGCAAGTTGCTACGGAAAAGAATCAATTTCAAAAGGTAGTTGCTACAGGTGAAGCTCAAGAACAACATTGAAGCACAAAGGAAAATGGAACTACATTTTTGACAAAACTTGAATTGTTCAACATTTAGGAATTCTAAACAAGAGTTTGAAATAATACATTATGTATAGTTATAAAAAAAAAAAGTACATTATTTTTTAGAAACGTCGAGAATATTGTTACAATCAAGCATTCAATAGATATGATTTCTAGAAAACAATTACATTCGAAAACTCATTTCATGGAGTATTTCGGTGTTCAAGTGATCTCAGTTTGAAAAGGATTAAAACAAGTATTCTCAAAGGGGTTTACAGGATTTCAAAGAATCAAGTTGATCCTGAAACAATGAATTGTAACAAATGGATTGTCTAGAATACAAAAATGAGCTAAATATTTTAGAATGGACCTAGAGTAAAAGCACAAAGAACTCATACAAATAATAGGCTGAAGTATGAATATCCAGAAAGAAGAAAATACTCTATATCCATCACAGTAAAACAAAGGAAGATACAAGGTAAATAAGAGTTTCATAACAGCAAACACATAATCACATACTCTTTTCGAAGTTCATTTTAGGAATGGTTGAAAGTGATAGATATAGGAAAACAAAGAAATACAATTATAGTACATAATGAAACTAGTACTTCAATCTTTTACAGGTATTTTCCACACAGAGTTGAAAATTCTCAAGGTCATATATCTACAGATACCCAAAACACAAAATATCTAGATCTATAATGTATAATGCATATTGGGTCGAAGAACACACTCACTATAGATAATAAAATGATCAGAACTTTCGAGCAACTAGATAAAGAAGCAAGAGGTCCATAGGCCACGTGAAGTTTCAAACTCGGGAGTCAATCAGAAGAAACAAATCACATAACCCACAATTTTTTCGAAGAATTGGTGATACATCTAAAGAAGAAAAGAAAACAGAAGTGTACGTATGAAAGATAAATTATCTCACCTATAAATGACTATGGCGGTTAATATAATGAGGAGATCTCGTATAGAGAAGAATCAAGCTTTAAAAACTCGCCATGGAGGCTGTTGCAAGAAACCGTTTCTCAGAGCTATCTCAAATTCCAAATCAAAAGAAAGAAATGGAAGATATATCAAAATTTCAACTCACAAAGCAAACTCAGATCTCGTAGGATTCACCACAAAATACCCAACAAAACAAACTAAGCTCAAAGTAGTAGTCATGGCAGAAAGAAAAATGGATTTATAGGAAAACCTTGAAAATGACCAAAGCACGACCACTACACAAAAATTGTGAAACCCGATATGGCAGAGAGTCTTTTATAGAGAAGGAGCTCCAAAGTATAGTGAAAGTTGAGCTCGACATAACAAAATAATGGTGTTAGGAGAATATTTTTCCAGGGCTTCACCCATACAACTGAAAAATCCAAAATGAATGTGCTTTAGGGTCAAGTTCTTTTTACCGCCGGACCCAAGAAGCGGGTTAACTCAAAATCAACCACAATCAGATATCAACGGCATCAAGACACCAAGGAGACAAGATCAACACTGGAAATCATCGTAACAACCAATGATAACCATGGTCATTATTTAGAAAGGGTACAAAGATCAACGAAAAGAACAAGGCATGAAATTTCAAAATAACCCACAAGGGTAATAGTTAACATGACCAGAGTTGATACCACCGACCAAGTCGTTAAGTGGTGAGTCACCGTTGAAGGGGAAAGCCCATGTGTCCACCAAATTACTCATTGCAAATTATTTTCAAAGTCCAAACCCAAGCGCATGCTTCAAATAGAGGGGTGACTAAATCATATATCATGATCACCGAAAAGGTGAATATTATAATATGCCATATTTATATGCAAAGGGTCTTAATTATTAAAACTATGATTATTGCTTAGTTTATGCCGAAACAAATCAAAGGGGTGGTTTAATGTAATATAATGCCTATGCCATGGCCAAAGAAGATTTCAATATCAAAACATGTACACATAGGAGGTGGTCCCCACAAGAGAAATTATTTTTGTAACTATTAATAAGTATTATAATTATTTTGCTCAAATATAGGGCATTGTATTTTTCATGCCTTCACAACAGGACATAATAGAGACGATGACAGAGTTGCATGTTCATCGAAAGAGACTTTCCAAGCAAGCAACCTTATTTTTAGAAAATTATTCATCCTTCTCTTCTTAAAAATAGAACAATCAATTCAGTTTGATTGTATTGTAATTAAGGCCAATAATACCTATTTTTAATTGCATGCTCTATTTTTATTCCTTTATCTATTATTAAATAAAGGATAAAAATAAGATGCATGGGTGAGTACAAGCCTTAGGATATTTTTAGGAAGGGGGCGAACTTTATTTTTGCTATATATTGTGTGCCTTTGCAAAGCACAAGGGGAAAATTCTAGAGAACTTTTTGGATATATGAGTACTGAAGCAAATTTTGCAGTTTTTCACTTTGAGTGTAAATTATTCCATGCCTTTCCAAGTTATTTTGCAGTCTTGTGTATTTTCATATTAATCTTGTGAATGCAAATTCCTTGATCAATCACTTTACCCTACTACAAATTCAGTCTTTTCTGCTTAATTTTAATGTGCATGTTAACTTATTAATACTGTTGTGATTCTCCCTCAGTACAATCACGTGTTTTTCCCTTAGAGATTCTATAGAAAAACTATTGGTTTGTGTATCAAGAATTCTTCTCAAATAAGTTCTACATATACTCAGTCAAAGCACTCATACAAATTTAGTGTATCACCTTAGTTTTAATCATTTTACAGTCATCTTTTATCCTCAAACTCCCAAAAATCAGTTTAGGATACACCAATAGGGAACCGGAAATGATAGCGAAGACTCACCTCAAAGTAGGTATACACAGAGACCTAAGGTGTTTCCATTGTATCTACGAAAGAGAGAGATCATTTGTGCAAGCCTAGAAAACCTGCAGCCATTTCTTTTTAGGGTGCACTTTGGAGAGATAACAGTTTTTGGCATGCCCGGTGGGACCACGAATCATATCTACATGCGAATTACAATTTCTATAGCAGATCTATAGCAGATTATAATAAATTAAATGTTACTTTTGGGAGCAAGTTGCAGTAATTTATTCTAAAGATTCTAAGATCCTTTTGCGACTCTGTTAAGCTTATATCATACCAGTATTGCAGCATGTTCCATGCCTAAAGTGACTACAAGATCATCGGTAAGAGGAATTCCTTCTGAGTTTGTTTCTTTACCTTTGAATTCTTATAAAAGGAGAAGAGTTGGTAATACTTAACCTCATAATAGACCTGGTGTTGGTAACCCTCCTCCTAATATTCCTTCACCATGTATCAATTTTTCAATTAATATCCCAGTTTTTCAAATGGCTATCAAACCACCAAGGAATTTTGTGACCTTTACTAATGGCAATCCATTAGTAATCCCATTTTACCATGACATTCCTAATGCTGCCATGAAAAATTTACCATCATTCACTAGTGAAAATTAGGTTACACCGGTGAACATATCAAAGATGTTGTAGCCCTATGTGTAGTCCATAATATCACTCATGAAGATGTAGCTTTAAGAATTTTATTTGCATCTTTTAATAAGGCGAGCCTTTGATGACATAGAAACCTAGAAATTGGAAGCATAAGAACTTCGATAACTTAGGTGAAAATTTGCTAAAAAAGTTCAAGGATAATTCATATCATTTGTCTCTCATTGAAAAATTGTCTACTGTTAAAAGATCTCCCAATGAATTTATGTCTAGCTTCAATATCCATTTTTCCAGAACTTGGGAGAGAATTCCAGCAAGTATCAATCCTTAAGCTGATCATGCTTTTCTTTATTATCTTAGAGCATTAAACAGTGATATCTCAACTATGATTCAGTCAATGGGTGGAGAGACACTTCCGGATGCTTATGATATTGCTATCCGAGCTGAAAATAGTCTTATTCAAGCTGGAAAATTAGCACCAAGGCCATCAATGTCATTCTTGGCAGATTTAGCATGTACTCCTCACCTATTACTATCATAGATCCTCTTATTATACCTCCATTAGATGATGTATTTAAATCTTTTTAGACTATGGAAATAAATTGACTTCAATTGAGAATAAAATTGTATTACCTAGATGACCCTATCGGGCTCCTTATCAACCCTATCAAGCAAAATCAACAAAATAGGTAGCTCTATCAACGAATCAAAATTATAGGCATCCTTACCAGAAAGATAGCTTCACCCAGAGGCTCGTAGTTCATCTAAGGCTTTAGTGCCGATTAATATGACTATAGAAGAGTGGTGTCAACCTTGCAATCAACCTCATTCAACCGCAACCTGCCCAAATGCTTTTCTAAATCTACATCCTGTTGCATAACCTCAATCTAAAACATTGTTCATGCCTCAAATGGAGGGAGGGTAGTAAGGAACTCATGTTGGAAAAAACTGAACAAAATTTAGTTAGTTTTAATGAGGAGGATTTCATTGCAACAACTACTAGGGCTTAAGGGAAAGTTCTTTGAAGGTAAAAAAACAAAATAGGCCTATCATGCCTCTCACATTCGATAAGACAACATCTACTGACTCAAAATTAACTAGCAACCCTGTTGTTCCTCAAAAACCAGCAAGTGTTCTAGTTGATAAAGGCCATCAAAGACAGCTATAGCTGGATCCAAGAAGACTGTTTATACCTTAGATATCCAAGGCTACTAAAGTAGAATTAGTTTTCACTAAGGCATTCTCTAAGACAGTTGAGTCTGTCTCTAAAACAATTGCTTCTTTTAACATTGTTGATGTAACGAAAAACATAATGTTAATATATCAATGTGGGATTCTCTAAGTATTCATGGACAACAAGATTTACTTTCTCATGAATTGGCTAAGCTATAGATTTCTTCAAATACAATAGAAAAGGAAGTTCATAAGGCAGACATGGTCCTCAGAATGTTTGAGCAAGACCACATTAAAGAAGTTAAATGGATGGTTCAAAAATTTCTGAATGCTCATGACATCAAGAAACCACCACCATTTTATTTAGCACTAATTATCGGTGAGAATTTAGTTCCTAATTGCATGGTAGACAATGGCACAAGTAGCACGAGCTTATGCCAAAAGTGATTGCAGAAAAATTGGGTTTGTAGTATGAGCCTACAGAAAGGAGCATCTTACAGCTTGATGGAACTACAACTAATACAGTTGGTATAATCAAAAATTTAGAAGTGACGTTACATGCTTACCCAAATGTTTCTATTCTCGTAAGATGATACTATTGTAGACTTACGTCCATACTTTGCTTTATGCTTATCTAGAGATTTCATAGCAAAAAAAGGAGGTTATATCTCTTGAGATTGTTCCTTCTTATTTTCACTACTCGTTATGGTACTAAAGTTACTACCAATTGAGCCATTTTCTAGATTTCACATTGAGCCTCACTCTTCAAGGGAAGTGGCTAATTATTCAAAGCTTAGATCAGTCTAATTTTGATGAGGTAGCTCATGTTTCATACAAGCATTAGATGGATTTTGTAACATGTTTGTGGATGAAAAGACATTGGATGAACATGCTCATGATCCGAACAAATTGAAAATACAAAAATCCAGCCTCATATAAAGTTAATTGTCAAACCCTTAGTACTTGAGAATGATTCAAATTGGAAAGTTTTTGAAAGTGATGATCAAATCTACAAGTTTTTGATGCAACAAGTGACTTTTCTGCATTTAATTAGGATAAATTACAGCACTTATATGGTAACCGAGTTATTGGTTGAAGACAAATAAACTGCCTCATGGTCTAGTCACATTAGAAGACATCTTCAACACCGATGATCAGTTAAGAAAGGTTAAGACTAAAATGTCAACTCATGTTAACAATTATGAAGAGATCTTGGTTGATTAAGGGAAAAAGTTATTTCTTGAAAAGGTATGTTCCTTAACTAAAAAGTAGTCATTTATTAATCTTTGCAAAGAGTTTAAGGATGTTTTTTCTTGGAAATACAAAGATCTGAAAGGATTTGATGCCATTCTAGCACATCATACAATTGAGTTGTAACCAAATTTTAAAACTGTTAGGCAAAAAAAAGAGGCATGTGAATGCCAAGATAGAGCCTTTGATGAGGAAATAATTATCTAATTTTATTGAATCAGGTATTATCTTTCCAGATTAAGCATTCAAGTTGGGTAGCCAATTTGGTTCATGTTAGGAAGAAGAATGGTGAAATCGGACTATGTGTAGATTTCGAGAGATATTAATAAGGCTTCATTAAAAGATCATTACCCACTCCCAAATATGGATCAGATTCTAAGAACAATCTCGGAGTTACGAAAGACTATCTCTCTACAGACATTCTGAGTGGATATAATCATATTTTATTTTGAGAAGAAGATATATACAAAACAACTTTTACCACCAAGTGGGGTACTTATTCTTACAAATGGATGCCTTTTTGTCTTTAAAATGCTTTGGTGCAACATTTCAACGTGCTATGGATATGGATTTTCACAGCTTATTAAATAAATGCATCCTAGTTTATTTATATGATGTTACTGTATTTTCAAAAGATTCTGAAGAACATCTAAAACACTTAAGGTAGAATTTTCAGTTGTGCAGGCAATTTGGAATATCTTTGAATCCAATGAAGTCTATATTTTTCAATACATCAAGGAAAACTACTTGGTCATATTGTTTCTAAGAAGGGTTTAGCAATTGATCCTTTCAGATTGAAGCCATATCATAGCTATCATTGCCTCATCATAAAAGGCATTATAGAGTTTTCTTGGAAAAATCCAAATTTATTAGGAGCTTTGTTCCATATTTTGCAGCATTGTCTAAACCACTCACAACTACGCTTAAAAAGAGAAAGGTTTCTCTTGGACTAGTGAAGGAAGAGAAGGATTTGAAGCAATCAAAATAGTTATCTCTCAGCTCCTACTCTTGCAAATCCAAATTTTAATAAAGATTTTATAATGTATGCACTTACAGGAGTGAAGCTATCATAACTACATTAACTCAAGTCAATGAAAAAATTTTAAGTAGCCTATTGCTTTCTTAGATAGATTCTACATGATTATTAAATAAGGTACACATTTCTTGAAAAGTAAGTACTTTCAAGTAGTCGAGGACTAGAAATTTCAAGTATATGATTTCGAACAATAAAATCCACATTCTTGTTTCTCATCCAAGTGTGAAAGCATTCTTACTAAATAAGGAATTGAATGAGAAAAGAGAAAAATGGATACCAAAGGTCATGGAATATGATGTTGACATCCGGGATGCTAAGATAGTTTGAGGAAAAGGGTTATGTGAACATCTAATTACTGATATGGAAAAATAGCAAGCTCGAGAACTAGATGTTTCAAAACAACATACTGAAATTACATATCAGCAATCGAAATTATGCTTCAATCGAGAGAATGAGCAACCTGAGCTCACTCATGAGATTCAGGAATCAAGAAAGTATGGCCAGAAATAAATGAAGGTATTTCAAATTACGAGTTATACCTTATATCTTCATTGATAATGTGTTATTCAAAAAGGATATAAATGGAATCTTGCTGCGGTGTGTTGATTATGATAAAGTTCGAGAAAATATGTTAGAATTCCATGAAGGACTGCGCAGGAGGTCACTTCTCAAAGACGTACTACACCTTAAAAATTATAAAAGCTAGAATCTGTTGGCCTAGTATATTCAAATATTGTTTTGAATGGATTAGAAAGTGTAAAAATGTGTTTTATTTTTGGAAAAGAACGTCTAGCTTTGCTTCCCTTGCAACCTATTTCGATTGATCGGTATTTTATGCGGTGAGGTCTTGAATTTATTGGCATGATAAATCCATGATCTTCACAAGGACACAATTGGATCTTAACTACTACATATTATTTTCATGATGGACTAAAGCAATAGCCTTGAAGAATGCTAATGAAGCTTCGATACTATCCTTTTATGAACGAATAGATCCGTAGATTTGGTGTTCCAACAACTATCATATTAGATAATGCTTTAGCATTCCTTGGTGCAAAGATAACAAATTGGGTTGTCAAATATGGAATATATCTAAGATCTTCATATAATTATTACCCACAAGGTAATGGCTTAGTGAGATTACTAACAAGAATTTGTTAAGGATCATAAAAAAACATTGAATGATAATCAAAGAGCTTGGCGGTGATGTTGAATTCAACACTTTGGACCTGATAAAGTGACTCCTAAAAGATCAATTTGCAATTCACCATACAAACTTGTGTATGGAAAATAAGTAAGAATGCCTATTTTAGCTGAGTTACTTACATTAGATTTGTTGCATCAAATGGAGTTACTTTAGAATGAACCATTATAGGTTTGTTATGAAGAGTTAATGGAATTATAAGAGGTAAGAGAAAGATCCCATTTGAATATGGAGAAAAATAAGAAGTAGGTTAAGAAGAATTTTGACAAGAAAGGACAATTCGAGTCTTCAATGAAGGAGATATTGTGTTAAAGTGGGATGTTGATCATGCAAAGCCAGGAAGACAATCAAAGTCCGATACACTTTGGAGTGGTCCCGACATGATTTCAGCTTGCAAAGAACAAAATGCTTTTCATATTTCGAAGATGAATGGAGAGGAACTTCCCATTCCTGTGAATGGTATGTTTCTCAAACATTGTTATTGAAAATCTTATAGTGATTGTTAGAGTAGGATTTCCCTTCAATAAGTGTTTTTCTGCACATTGTAAATTTTTTAATTCAATAAGTGCATTTATGCATGTGATCTGTTTACCAGATCCTTTCGTAGCTTTAGTTTTTTTTGGAAGGGTTAGACCTTTCGGGAAAGGAAAATTTTGGTTATATTCTTAGAATTCATGCCCAATGAACAAGAGCAAGGCACTAGCCTTTAAGCTAGCATGCACCATTCCCCATGAGGATCACCAGAAGTATTGACAATTTTTACACTTGTGTAAAAATGGGAAACTTAAAACTTCTTCATTATGATGAAAAGTATTGGGTGAAGTATACCTAAGCTAAGGAAGTTTTGATGTTATTTGTTCTTCGCTGAATTAGTTACAAGATTATATTAAATGTGAGTTACGTGTCTTTGTCTCAAAACAGACAGATCACATAGTCTGCAATTTCATGTCATCCTCAACAAAAGAACATGAATCCTCGAAGGACAACTATGTTGTCTTGATGAAGACGACAAATTACAAATTAGGTGAAGTTCTGAGTTTTGAAGAAACAAATAGAAATGTAGATTACAGAAAATCAAAGTTCATTACTGAATGTTACAAGTTCTCATCAATGACATTCAATTATGTTACTGAGTTGTTTAGTTCATTATACAATCCATACAGAAAAGCTAGAATGCACAAGGAAATACACAACTCATTTTCAGAATTCAATGTTTTATTCACAAGGAGAGTCAAATGTTTCCCACACAAGCCGTGGGATGTAACTGAAAAGTAAAGTACAACTACTAAAAAGAAAGGTACACATGCATGAAAGAGAAAGAAAATGAGTATGAGTGAACCCATCATTTCCTTGGGGTTTCTGTTCTTCAATTGAAACATATTCATCTCCACCTTTCATTCTCCTTCATCTTCATTATAGAAGCCATTGTTCCTAAAAAAGAAGAAAAGAATTAACTATCAGTTACGAGCTCAGGGATCAATTCATATTCCTACACTATCCTACTTCGTGCATATGAATCTTCTCCTAATAGGATATGTATTCTACTTGAAGAATAAATTGCATGCATGCTTTATTCACTCAGGAAGAAGAAGGAGAAAAGAAAGAAGAAAAACATGGACATAAGAGAGGCCAAAAAGCCTAATTATTTTCTAAATTGTTTTCTAAGTGTGCAGGTATAGGTTGCAGCCAAAGAGAAGAATAGACAAGTCATAAGTTCATGCAATAAAAGGAAGAATGTAACTCGAAGTTCCAACAACTATTCTAAAATAGAAGAAGTTATAGTGTAGAAGAGAGACTA
Organism: Taxus wallichiana var. yunnanensis; assembly: GCA_018340775.1. Taxonomy (NCBI): domain Eukaryota; kingdom Viridiplantae; phylum Streptophyta; class Pinopsida; order Cupressales; family Taxaceae; genus Taxus; species Taxus wallichiana. The sequence continues at coordinate 393,441,276 of CM031239.1, read as the reverse complement.
GCAATAGAAGCACGTGCAACAGAAAGAAAAGTAGAATTTGAAAGCTGATGTTTGGCTAAAAGAGAGGGTCACAGTTGAAAGGAATGAAACAGATAATTTTGGAAGATTTTGATAGGGATTCGCCATAAAAATCAATAAGATAAATTTTCAGTTACTACATGAGCAAAGTTAATTGTTATGAGAAAAGCTAGTTTCTTTAGGCACAACTAGTTTCTACGGGAAAGAATCAATTTCAAAAGGTAGTTGCTATGGTGAAGCTCAAGTACAACATTAAAGCACAAAATAAAATGGAACTACATTTTTGACAAAACTTGAATTGTACAACATTCAGGAGTTGTAAACAAAGTTCCAAAAATAATACGTTATGCATAGTTTTAGAAAACAATACATTATTTTTAGAAAATCCAAGAATATTGTTAAAGTCAAGCATTCGATAGATATGATTTTTAGAAAACAATTACATTTCAAACACTCATCTCATGTATAATTTCAATGTGTAAGTAATCTCGGTTTGTAAAGGATTAAAACAAGTATTCTCAAAGGGTGCTAAAGGATTTCAAAGAATCAAATTGACCTAAAGTAAAAGCATAAAGAACTCATACAGAGAATAGGCTGAAGTATGAATATCTAGAAAGAAGAAAATACTCTATGTCCATCACAGTAAAAAAAAGGAAGATACAAAGTAAATCAGAGTTTCATAACAACAAACACATAATCACATACTCTTTTCGAAGTTCATTTTAGCAATGGCTGAACATAACAGATATAGGAAAACCAAGAAATACAATTATAGTACATAATCAAACTAGTAATTCAAGATTTTACAGGTATTTTCCACATAGAGTTGAAAATTCTCAATGTCATATATTTATAGATATATAAAAGTCGGAAAATACAGATCTATAATTGATAATGCAAATTGGGCCGAAGAACACACTCATGGTAGATCATAAAATGGTCAGAAATTTTGAGAAACTAGATAAAGAAGCAAGAGGTCCACAGGCCACATGAAGTTTTGAACTCGGTAGTCAATTAGGATAAACAAATCACATAACCCACAAATTTTTCCAAGGATTTAGTGATACATCTAAAGGAGAAAATAAAATAAAAGTGTACATATGCAAGAGATATTATCTCACCTATAAATGACTATGGGGGCCAATATAATGAGGAGATCTCATACAAAGAACAATCGAGCTTCAAAAACTTGCCATGGAGGCCGTTGTAAGAAACTATTTATCAGAGCTATCTCAGATTCCAGATCAAAAGAAAGAAATGGCAGAGATATCAAATTTTCAACTCACAAAGAAAACTCAGATCTCATAGGCTTTGCCACAAAATACCAAATAGAACAGAATGAGCTCAAAGTAGCAGCCATGGTAGAAATAAAAATTGATTTATAGGAAAAGCTTGAAAATGAACAAAGCACGAATACTGAACAAAAACCATGAAATCCGATATGGTAGAGAGTCTTTTGCAGAGAAGGAGCTCCAAAGTACAGTGAAATCGAGCTCGACAGAACAAAATAATGGCGTCATAAGAAGACCTTTCCAGGGCTTCACCCATACAACTGAAAATCCCAAAACTAAATGTTCTTTAGGGTCAAGTTCCTTTTGCCACCCGGAGACAAGAAGCAAGTTAACTCGAACTCAACCACGCGATCGGATATCGGTAGCATCAAAACACCAAGGATCCAAGATCAATGCCCTCAAATCATCACAACAACCAATGCTAACCACTATTAGTATGCCACTGCCCATATTAAATGCCAACCAACCCTAACCACGGTCATAAATCGATGATTTTCGATCGGGACAGAAGTACAAAGATCAACGACAAAGAACAAGGCATGAAATTTCAAAATAAACCACAAGGGTAATAGTTAACTTGACCATAGTTGATGCCATCGACCAACTCACTAAGGGGTGAGTCACTGTGGAAGGGGACAACCCATGTTTCCGCCAAATTACTCATTAACTGATTATCAAAGTCCAAACCCAAGCGCATGCTTCAAATAAAGGGGTGATTAAATCATATATCATGATCACTTAAAATGTGAATATTTTAATACACCATGTGTTATGCAAATGGGCTTGATTATTAAAACTATGATTATTGCTTAGTTTATTCCCAAATAAATCAAAGGGGTGGTCAAATGTATTATGATGCCTATGCCATGGCCAAAGGAGATTTCAATATAAGAACATGTGCACATAGAAGGTGGTCCGCACATGAGGGATTATTTTTAGAAATATTACTAAGTATTGTAATTTTTTTACTCACATACAGGGAGTTTTACTTTTCATGCCTTCACAATAGGACATAATAGAGAAGATGAAAGAGTTGCATGTTCATGGAAAGAGACTTGCTTAGCAAGCAACCTTATTTTTAGCAAATTATTCATCCTTCTCTTCTTAAAATTGAGCAATCAACTTCAATTTGACCGTATTGAAATTACGATCAATAATGCCTATTTGTAATTGCATGCTCTATTTTTATTCCTTTATCTATTATTAAATAAAGGATAAAAATAAGATGCATGGGTGAGTACAAGCCTTAGGCTATTTTTAGGAATAGGGTGAACTTTATTTTTGCTATATATTGTGTGCCTTTGCAAAGCACAAGGGGAACTTTGGGAGGACTATTTTGGATATATGAGTACTGAAGAAAATTTTTCTAGTTTTTCCTCTGAGTGTGAAGTATTCCATGCCTTTCCAAGTTATTTTGCAGTCTTGTGTATTTTCATATTAATCTTGTGAATGCAAGTTCCCGATCAATCACTTTACCCTATTGCAAATTCAGTCTTCTCTACTTAATTTTGAAGTGCACATTAACTTATTAGTACTATTGTGATTCTCCCTTAGTACAATCAAGTGTTTTGCCCTTAGACATTTTGTAGAAAAGCTATTGGTTTGTGCATCAAGAATCCTTCCAAAATTACTTTTGCATATACTCAGTGAAAGCCCTCATACAAATTTGGTGTATCACCTTAGTTTTAATCATTTTACAGTCATCGTTTACTCTCAAACTCCTAGAAATCAGTTTAGGATACAAAAATAAGGAACCAACCTTGATATTGGAGACTCACCTCAAAATAGGTATACCCACAGACCGAAGGTGTTTCCATTGTATCTACAAAAGAGAGAGATCATTTGTGCAAGCCTAGAAAACTTGTAGCCATCTATCTACAGGGTGCACTTTGGAGAGAACATTTTTGGCACTTTGGTGGGACAACAAATGAGATCTGCATACGAATTACAATTTCGCAAAGCATATCTATAGTAGATTACAACAAATTAAAAGTTACTTTCAGGAGCAAGTTGTAACAATTTATTTTAAAGATTCTAAGATCTTTTGGTGACTTCGTTAAGTTGATATCAGACTAGTATTGTAGCATGTTCCATGCCTAAAGTGACTAAAAGATAATCGGTAAGAGGAATTCCTTCGAGTGTGTTTCTTTACCTTTGAATTCTGCTAGAAGGAGAATATTTGGTAATATTTTACCTTATAATAGACCTAGTTTTGGTAACCCTCCTCCTAGTATTCCTTCACCATGTATCAGTTTTTCAATTAATATCCCATTTTTTGAAATGGCTATCCAACCACCAAGGAATTTTGTGACCTATACTAATGGCAATCCATTAGTAATCCCGATTACCATGAAATTCCTAATGCTGCCATGAAAATTTTACCATCATTCTTTGGTGAAAATCATGTTACACCGGATGAACATATATCAAAGATGTTACAACCCTATGTGTAGTCCATAATATCACTCATGAAGATGTAGCTTTAAGACTCTTAGCTACATCTTTTAGAAGGAAGGCCTTCCAATGGTATAGAAACCTTGAAATTGGAAGCATAAGAAATTTGGATAACTTAGGTGAAAAATTGCTGAAACAGATTCAAGGATAATTTAGATCATTTGTTTCTCATTAAATAGTTGTCTAGTATTAAAAGAGCTCCCAATGAACTTATGTCTAGATTCAATATCTATTTAGCGAACTTGGGAGAGAATTCTAGCAAGTGTCAAACCTTAAGCTGATCATGCTTTTCTTTATTATGTTAGAGCATTAAACAAAGTGATATCTCAACTATGATTGATCAATTGGTGAGAGACACTTCTGGATTCTTATGATATTGCTATCCGAGATTAAAACAGTCTTATTCAAGCTAGAATATTAGTACCAAGGCCATCAATTCCATTCTTAGCAAATTTAGCACCTATTCCTCACCTATTACTATCATACATCCCTCTTGTTATAGCTCTATCGGATGATGTATTTAAAGCTTTGTAGACTTTGGGAAATAAATTGACTTCATTGAAAAGAAAATTGCATTACCTAGCAGACCCTATCGGGCTCCTTATCAGCCCTATCAATAAAATCAAAATTATAGGTATCCTTACTAGAAAATGTAGTTTAACCCAAAGGCTCCTAGTTCATGTAATTCTTTAGTACCGAGTTAATATGACTACGAAGAGTGGTGTCGACCTTTAATCAGCCTCATTTAGATGCAACTTTCCTAAATATTTTTGAATCCGAATCTTGTTATAGAACCTCAATCTAAAACATTGTTCATGCCTCAAATGGAGGTTTGGCAACAAGAAACTCATGTTCGAGAAAACACGTCAACAAAATTTAGTCATTTTCAATGAGGAGGATTTCATTACAAGTAACTACTTGGGCTCAAGGGAAAGCTACTAAAGGTTAAAAATGGAAAAATAGGCCTATCCTGTCTACTATAACCGATAAGACAACATCTACAGACTCCAAAGTTAACTAGCAACCCCGTTGTTCCTCAAAAACCAGCAAGTGTTCTAGTTGATAAAGGCAATAAAAGACAACTATAGCAGATCCAAGAAGACTATTTATACATCGATATCAAAGGTCTTTGAAGGGAATCGATTTTTGCTAAGGCCTACTCTAAGACAGGTTGAGTCTGTCTCTAAAATAGTTGTTCGTTTTAACATTATTGATGTAATGAAAAAACATAATGTTAATATCTCGATGTGGGATGCTCCAAGTATTACTAAACAACAAGATTTAGTTTCTCATGAACTAGCTAAGCTATAGATTTCTTCAAATACATCAGAAAAGGAAGTTCGGAAATGCGGACATGGTCCTCAGAAAATTTGAGCAAGACCGCATTAAAGAAGTTAAAAGGATGGTTCAGAAAGGTATGAATGCTCATGACATCAAGAAACCACCACCATTTTATTTATCACTGATTATCAGTGAAAATCTAGTTCATAATTACATGGTAGATAGTAGTGTAAGTAGTATAGTTATGCCAAAAGTGATTACGTAAAAATGGGTTTGCAGTATGAGTCTATAGAAAGGAGTGTCTTACAACTTGATGGAACTGTAACTAATATAGTTGGTATAATAAAAAATTTAGAACTTACGTTACATGCTTGCCCAAATGTTTGTATTACGCAAGATGTTACTATTGTAAACTTACCTCCATACTTTGCTTTATGCTTTTATAGAGTTTTCATAATAAAAATAGGAGGTTATATCTCTTGATTGGTCCTTATTTTTCACTACTCATTATGGTACTAAAGTTAATATCAATTGAGCCATTGGCTAGATTTCACATTGAGCCTCACTCTTCAAGGGCGGTGGCTAATTATTGACCTTAGATCAATCTAATTTTGACGAGGTAGCTCATGTTTCAAAAGTATTAGATAGTGTTTCTAACATGTTTACGGATGAAAATACGGTGGAAGAACATCCTCATGATCCTTTTAAGGAAGTTGAAGAACACCTGTTTGGTGTATATTGTATGCATGAAGAGAATACACCACTTCCCTTGATTTCCAAAAAGAAGAATCAATAGAAGGGATTTGGAAGCTTCATTTTGATGGAGCTAAGAACAAGAAGGGATAGGGAGCAAGTTTGATACTCACTTCCCCAACAAATGAGAGGTATTTCCTAGCTTTAAACCTCCAATTTTCATGTACTTGTAACGTAGCTGAATACAAAGCTTTAATTCATGGCTTACTTTTGACCAGAAAAAAAGGTGTCATTATTCTACAGATTTTTGGTGACTCTGAGTTGGTTATTAATCAAGTAAAAAAAATCAATGTTTGTAAGAACCCATTAATGAAGTCTTATAGACATAGAGTTTCAAACCTAATGGAATATTTTGATGTTATTAATATTGAGTCTATTCCTAGAGCTAAAAACTAGAGAAAAGTGAGCCACTTTTGTCTATTTATCAATCTTGTGACCATGATGGCATTTTTGTAATATCTCGATATTGGTAGCCCAAAAATGAAGTCCATGGAAATGGTGTCCCATTTCCACTGCGGTATAGCATGAGGAAAAATAAGGCCAACTTGATACTCGATGCTCGACCTTCACTTTTTGGCACTCTAAACATCATGACATGAACCGAGCCACATCTCCATGAACTCCTCTCCAATGATATAACCTGTCTCAATGTGGCGTGCATCTTCTTCACCTTGGGATGGGCTGAATAGGGTACACGATGTGCCTCTCGCCAAAATTTCCTTCATCAAGCCCTCATCTCTCGAGAACATAAATCAAGCCTCGTGCCGAGAAGACCATATTCCTCTAAAGAAAAACCATCAAACTTCACTCGGAGGGGTCTCCGAGACTTGATCTATACTTAAGCTACAATGTAGAAATTGTCAAGAGGAAGCTGCTTTGAAGAATCCTGCTCTACAAATCTGTGCTCAATGAGTTGGCCATAAGCATATGTATCTATTTGGTGAGAGCGTGTGCTACCACATTATCCTTCCCCTTCAAATGCTCTATATCCATATCATACTCACAAAACAACTCCATCCAACACCCGATGAGTGTTGAGATTGGGCTATGTAAAGAGATGGTGAAGACTCAAGTGATCTCGTCCTAAGTGTGAATCTCGATTAAGCAAAAAGTGTCTACATCAAGCAAGGCATGCAAAACTGCTACAAGATCAAGATCATGAGTAGGATAATTAATCTCGTAATCTTTGAGTTTTCGAGACTTAAAAGCCACTACTCGCCCTCCTGCATCAACACACCTCCAAGCCCTGCTAACAAAGTAATTGTGCAAATAAAAACTTACCCTCTGGATCCGGCACTACAAGAATAGGTGTTATAGCGAGACATTTATTCATTGTACTAAAGGCTTGCTCACACTTTTCTGACCAAAAAAAATTATTCCCTTTCCTCTGAAGGGAAGTGATGGGGTGTGTAATCTTAGAGAAGAGTTGAAAAAATCTTCAGTAGTAACCTGTTAATCCCATGAAACTACGCACCTCAGTCACAGTAGTGGGTATTGGCCAATCCATAATAGCTCTAATCTTGGAAGGATCGATGGAGATACCTTCCCCATAAATGATATGACCCAAATACGCACCTTCGTATGAAAGAATGTAGACTTCTCTAAGTTCCCATAAATCTGCTACTCCAGAGGACATTGAAGAACCTAGTGAAGGTGCCCCTCGTGATCCTCACGTGTATGTGAGTAAATCAAAATGTCATCAAGGAAGATGATCATGAAGTGATCTAATAAGGTCTTGAATACCCCATTCATCAAACTCATAAATATTACGGGTGCATTAGTCAAACCAAAAGGGACCACTGTGAACTCATAGTGGCCATATCTTGTATTGAAGGTGATCTTATGAATGTTCAACTCTAAAATCCTCGGCTGATGGTAACTTGACATAAGATGAATCTTAGAGAAAACCATGGCTTCCTTCATCTAATCAAAGAAATCACCAATGTGAGGGAAGGGGATAATGATTCTTAATCATTACTTTGTTCATTGGTGGTAATCAATACACAACCGCAAGGATCCTTTATTATTCTTCACAAAGATCACCGGTGCACCCCAAGGGCATACACTACGATGGATAAGGCCTTTCTCCAAAATTCCCTTAAACCACAACTCGAGATCACAGAGATTTGGTGTGGTCATTCGATAAGATGCTCGTGACATAGGCTCTACTCGGGGAACTAGATCTATGTGAAAATCAATCTCACATGGGGTGGTAACCCCGATAGATTCCCGGGAAGACATCTACAAACTCTCTCAAAATGGGTTGATCATCTAGTAATGGTAAACTAAACCCATCCTCTTATCATCATCGATTGTATTAGTATACATCTGGTAACACCATCATACACAAAGTGCTTAAGCTACATAGCAGAGATGGTGTGAATAGAAACATGTCTCCTAACCCCGAAATAACTTACTCAACCCCAAATCATCTCGCACAAGATATAACATTCTGGTAACAATCAACCCACGGCCTGTGTGTGTAGACAACCAATCCATACCCAAGATGACTCCATATGAACCCAAAGGAAGGATATGGAGATCCGAGGTAGTGGTGAAAGGTCTCAAATCCACTACACACTTCTTGACTAAGGATTCTATAGAGATCTTGGCTCAAGAAGCCATCTCAACATCCCAATTATCACCCTACCTAACTTTCACTAGCCTGCATCACTCTACTAAAGATGGTGCAATGAAAGAATCAGAAGAACAAGAATCAAACAAGATGGAGGTAGGAATACAACCAATGCTACCCAGAGTCTCAATAACTATACTCTGATGTTCTACCTGATGGTTCTTGACCACTGCATACATCCTATGACTACACCTTATATCACCAATAGTAGGCTTTGAGATCTCGTGTCTTACCCTCATTGTTAGGGTTCTGTGGGGAATATCTCCAAAAATGTCAAGTAACACCACAACCAAAACATCCACGTGATCCTCTCCCCTTTGTAGCGAGTCCAGTTAGTACTCTAGAGGTTTATGGTCTGGATCCCGATGATCCAAGCTATGGTCTACCGAGGACTTTGCTGATGATCTCGCTAAGTGAGCTCTTTGGGCACCCTATGTCATGATGGGACTCTTAGGAGGAGGCCCCATACTCGACCTTTCGCTCATCAAACCTCTCTAGAGGTCTATAGAGTGGGCGGGACTATTGCTATTCTTTGGGGTCTAAAAGATGAGTGTGTTGAACCTTGTCCACCATGAGGAAGAGGTATTGATCCCCTCGATCTGTTGTCCTATATCTGTTGTATACGGCTCTAGACTCGATCTCTAGCCTATTGGGTCTTTCCCAAGTCTCCTCTGCTATATAGGCCTTCTCGACGGCCTCACTAATGTTTGTGGACAATGGATCTACACTACACCTCCAATGTCTAGATTCAAGCCCCAAATGAACATATGAATCCGCACCTACTCATCCTACATATAACCAACATATTGGAGTAGATCTAGAAATCTACTCTCATACTTAGCCACTGTGAGAGATGTCTGTCAGAGGTCATGGAACTCATCTATCCACTATTGTATGAACCTCCGTGACAAGTATTTATTCCTGAAATGCTCCTCAAAGAGCTCTTAGGTAACTGTCTCAGAATCAACATGGAGCTTCTTCTCCTCTTTCCTCCACTAGACACTAGCTCCATCCCTCAGTAGATGGATCAAAACACGAGCTTTCATGTTGCTAGAACAAGGACAAATCTTGAAGCATCCGCTCAAGCTCACCAACCAGGCCTCTACCTAAAATCCACCTATGTCACTAGAATAATGTGATGGTCAAAGCTTTAGGATCTCCCTGATGTTATCTGCAATTGTGGTATGACGGCCTCTAGGTCTCTTTGCATGCTCATCCCTAAGCCTAGGGCTCTGAGACCTCTCTTTTTGTCCTAAAACTCAGTCACCCTATCCCCTCTGCAGTGACTCTACCTGGCTAAATCAACATGGGATTTCTCTCCATGCTCCTCGTTGGGTCAAGGAGATATCTAACCCTCAATGGAAGGGACTCTTTCATGTTTCGTTGCATGTCCTCCTACCGATCTTCCGTGTAGAGTGGCATTATCATCTGAAGAGTCTCGCAAAATCTGGGGTATGATGGCTACTATAGCATGCTCGGTGGTGGTAAGTCTAGGTCTATGTGAAAAGGCTCCTCACTTTTTATGTGCCTCCTACACAGAATAAAACAAGAGTTAGTTCCTTCTTTCTAACTTTTATTCAATTTCCATGTTTACTAAAATGTGTATTTTCTAAACTAAGTTGTTTTCTAGATTTAAAAGTGTGCTAGTTTAAAGTTTCATGTCTCAAGTTTGCTAGTGTGCCCAATGGTCCAAGATTTCAAACCACTACTCGATACCAAGTGTAACAAACCGTTAAAAAACCCACTTGAGACCCAAGAACAACCTAGGATTAGTTAGGAAAATTATGGAATAATTTTATTTTTTTATTAAAAGAATCTACAACCATGTTACAAGGAAAAATTTGACATTAATAGGTTAGGAATAATTCTAATCTATTAGAATATAATTTTTTTATTAATAATTATTAGAGGTCATAAGGTCCAAATTTTAGGGTTAGAAGTTTCAATTAGGTTCAGAGGGAAATTCCTCACCATACCCACTCTCTAACAGAATTAAAGTTTCAACTTGATTTCTCTAACACTTAACATATTAAAAATTTCCCTAAATCACTTCCATTGATAGAAAATTTCCTCACCTTTTCATTAATATAAAGAATTCCTCCTAATTCCTCATATTTTTCAAGCTATGGGACGGCGGGCCTTGGGGTGAAAATTTTCCCCAAAGCCGGGCTTGGGCCCAGTGAGAAAATTTGCCCAAAGGGTAGGTTAGTGGGCTGCGGGGAGACTTTTGGAAAAAAAAACCCCTCACAAGGGCAAAAACCACATTTTCACCCGCGCTCTCATGGATCCACAAGTCCACAAGGGACACATGGCACTTCACAAGTGAACGCAAGGAGAATGGGGTGGCGGGAGAAATTATGGAAATTCTCCTGCATGGGGTGAAATTCGTCTTTGCACCCATGCTCACGTAAATTCGCAAGGGATTCATGGCATCTCCTAAGCCAATGCGGGGAAGGTGGGGCGGTGGGGAGAAAATTGACTTAATTCCCCGAAGGGCTAAGAGGGTAAATAGACCCGCGCCTCTGCCGGCACCTCGCGATGCCACGTGGCAGCCCCTGATTGGCTACGAGGCTGAGGAACAATGGAGAAACTTGGAAAATTTTCCAAAAAAATTTGAGATGTAAAAGACAAAAAGGAACCCATTCCTCCACTAATGCCTCATTACACCATGTGGCATCATCCGATTGGTCATGCGGGCCGATGGGGAAAATTTTGAAAATTTCCCAATTTTTTTAAAATGCTAAGTTCAAATAAGGGATCCACCCCTTCTTTAACACCTCATGGTGCCACGTGGCAGCCTCTGATTGGCTATGGGTCGGCAGGGGAGTGGGGAAAATTTAAAATTTTCCCAAAAATTTTCCTAAGTGCTTAAGGGAAAAATTTGGGCCGCGGGCCCGCCAAGGAATTTTTTCCCAAAATTTTAACGCCAAGTGAAGAAAACTTTATAAGGCCATAACCTTTGATAGAGATCAATTTTGGGCAAACAAGGAATTTCTAGAAATCTCTTAATATCCTCTTTGCATAGAGATCATTAATTTTAGGTTTTGATAAAGTTTAAGGGGTCAATTTTAAGAAAATGGCTGCAGGATTTTATAGTACGAACTAGTAATTTTTAACTTGTTAGATTTATTCAATTTGATGTTCCTCCTCTAACAAGTCAAATAGACATGGAGGATTATTCCTAAATTGATTTAAGAGGGATTCAAGGTTCATATTTGTAAACGATTTACAATTTGAACATTTCCGTTTCTTGATGGAAAACGACTACAAAACGGTTTGAGCCTGATTTTGCTAAGTTTTGAGATATTTCCTTAAGTGTTTGTCTATTTGAACTCATTTAGGGCCTACTACTTCAATTCAATCATTTAATTTGTCATTTTATTATTGTAGGTTCGAACTGTGCATTTTTATTTAGATAATTGCCAGTTTGAAATTACAAATAACAGGGATCAAATTTTGATGGATCTATTTTCCATTTCTTCTTCCAATTATTTAGAATATGTTCCAATTCCAATCTAACACATTTTAGTTGATTCAAAACAAACCATTCAATACCAAAATGCAATACTAATTTCAAAAATATTTTCACATTTCAAAGAGACAAAATATTGTATTTTTCTCACATGCATTTCTTCCTTTCAAACAGAGATTTCAATACCTTGATATGATCAGATTCAATTTAACAATGCAATTTGGGAAAATCATTTCATTCATTTATTGATTCTAAAAGACAACTTACAACTTCCTTCTTTCATTTCTTCAAAATCATTTATTGAACACAGGCAAAATAATACATTTTCTTTTCATGTGTTCCAATTTACCATTTTTCAAACAGAGATTTCATAGAGTATGCTAAACACAGATTTCCAATGGAATAACATCATATGGACAAGAAAAACCATTTTCATTAATTCAAATGAACTCTTACAACTTCCTTTCCATTTGATTACAAAATATAGTATACAAACACGTATCATTCTTTCACATTCTTTCTAAACAAAATACAAAGTATAACTCTTTTACATTTCAAATTTCACTTGCAAATCTATACAACATCTTTCCATTACAAACATTTACAAGATCATCCACTTCAAGTGGGAAGGTTACAATGAGATTTCATTTCACAAGGGACTGTCAAACTATCTTTTCTCAGCTCTAGAAGAAGCAACATGCATTCTTCTCATTCATCCAATTTGATCACAACAAGAGTAGGGGAAAGGAAACGCTCTCCACCAAACCAAGACATATAATGAAGAGGAGAATCCATCCATCTCCATTAGCCCCGAGCCCCAACCACAATGCAATAAAAGATGTGATCCAATTCATGGCAATAACAGCTTCCACAAAACATACACACAACATTCTCTAAATAAAACAAAGTCTAAATTAGAATATAGTTTTACAAGTACATTAACACATGAAAAAAATACTAAGGCTTCATCAAGCAAGCCAAAGGAGCAAGAATCTATGGGATTTGCTACTTGTGCATCCCAAGGGAAAAATGGGTATCACCACCTGAGTACAACCCACCAAAATATATGTATATATGAAAATAATTTCAAACCTTGTCATGCCCTTATGCCTCCCCAAAGTACCCCTTATTCCTCACATGTTCTTATATCTCCCCAATCACTTATGGCATCCCATAATGAGTAAAGAAATGCAAGCTATTTATTTGTAAGGTGGAACACAAATTCTTAACTCCGTCCACCCTTATACCTCCCTAAAACCACTTGTGCCTCCCACAAAATAACCCCATAGTCTTCTCCTACACCATTCTTAAGCCATCTACCCAACAACCCATAACAATAACAAACATACCAACATTTACATATTCATAAAGGGGAAAAGAAAATCTTTTCCAAGACCCAAGATCTTACCTCTCCATGATGGAGTTGTTTCTAGTTATAAATATACAAAACCTTCTAATGCAAGCAATCTAAAAATCAACCCAACACAAGCAAACAACAATCTTCCAAAAACTTCTACAAGCAAGAGCTCCCAAAACAGCAAGAAAATTTTCCCAAAAGAAGTCTCCCAAAAATGACGCAACCCAAAAGAAGCTAAGAAATTTGAATTTTATAGAAGAGGGAAGGTAAGAGGATGAGGTGGATCCATGTAGGATGCCACATCACACATCCTCAACCGCAAACATAAATTCAATTTCATTCTCCAATGCATAATAAATAGGTGGGTGAATAATATGACAGCTTACTTGTACACTCAAATCCAACCCACACCCCAAAGGACTGAAATTAAATCATGTAAAAAAGTGTAATTAAATTCTACAATTTGTCTTCCAAAAATGCATTATAAAAGTCTAAATTTAACCCTCCAACCATAGGCAAGGTTGGTATGTAAACTTAAATAGGTATGGGACAAGTTTAACTTGTCCTTGTCCAACAAGCCTCTAAGGACAAATTCGAATTTCAAGAAGGTGGAGTGTTTCACACTCAAAAGTTAACTTACACATCACTTACATATTACTTACAAATTACTTACACATTCTTACAACACTTTAAAATATGGCCAACAACTCTATTAATTACATTTTTGTGACATCTTTTAATTAATTAACTAAACAATATGATTACTCACAATATTTAGACACCATTTAATAATTAAGGAAAGGGTAAAAGCATCACAAAATAAAAACATGCAAACATAACAAAGGGACCAAAATAAAAGAAAAACATAAAATCCCTTGGTCACATCTAAAGATGATTTCCCCATGGGAATTCTTAACACTAACAAACACACACACAAAAAACTAGTTGTCATGGTGACCTTGTTGAATTCATCTAGAATTCTAATGTGGTTGGTCTCAATCCCTTAATGTTTGTTGTGATCTTTTAAAATGCAAAACACAATACCTCCTTCGGCCTCGTGGCTATATCAGAACATCCAAAATAATATAAACATGATAAAAATTCTAAAATCATCTAGATATATGAATCACAACAACATCCATGCAATCTAACAATATCATTTATAGTTTTATCAACAACTATATCATCATCCAATAATTTTCCATTTTTAGGTCCACTCACAATATCCAAATATCACAAGTCCGAACAACATCCATCATATAACCTTGTCCAACATTATAACATCATCAACATATAAAGTGTCTCTAATAATCATCATGCATCATATAAGAATCAAATTTAACAATAATCCATGATCAAATATCTAACATCATACTAAATCAAAACTATAATAATGTCCATGATATGTCCATAATCTAATCACCAGTAGTATCATGATTAGTATCAAACACGTGTCAAAGGGAAGTGGGCACACATCATTTGTTTCTAAGAAAACAATCCAAAAATCCACCAAACAACAAGCATGCAACAATCTTAAAACTTCTCCAAAAGTAAAAGCTCCCAAAACAGCAAGGAATTCACCCAAGAATCAAAGTCTCCAAAGTGAAGAAACTCAAAACAAGGCAAGTAATTCAAATTTTATATAAGAGGGAAGGGAAGAGGATGATGTGGATCCATGTAGGATGCCACATCACACATCCTCAACCCCAACCAAAAATTCAACTTAATTCTCAATGCATGATAAATAGGTGGGTGAATAATATGACAATTTACTTACATACTCAAATCTAACCCACACCCCAAAGGACTGAAATCAAACCATGTAAAAAAATTAAAATTAAAACTTACAATTTGACTTACACAAATGCATTATAAATGTCTAAAATCAACCTCTCAACCATAGGTATGGTTGGTAAATGAATTTAAGAGGTATGGGACAAGTTTAACTTGTTCCACAAATCAGCCTCCAAGGACAAATTTCGAATTTCCAAGAAGATGAAGTGTTTCACACTCCAAAATCAACTTACACATTACTTAAAAAATCACTTACACATTACTTACACATTCTTTCAACACTTTAAATCATAACCAACAACTCTATTAATTACATTCTCATGATATCTTTTAATTAATTAAATTAACAACATGCTTACCCACAATATTAATACAACATTTAATAAATAAAGAAAGGGGCAAATGCATCACAAAATAAACACATGCAAACATTAAACAAAGGGTCAAATAAAAGAAAAATACATAAAACCCCTTGGTCACATTTAAAGGTGATCCCCCATGGGAATCCCTAACACAACAAACACACACAACAAATATAGTTGCCATGGTGACCTTGTTGAATTCATCTAGAATTCCAATGTGGTTGGTCTCCAATCCCCCGATGTTTGTTGTGATATTTTAACCTGCAAAACACAAATACCTCCTTCGGCCTCGTGGCCATATCAGAACATCCAAAATAATATAAATAAAATTCTAAAATCATCTAGATATATGGATCACAACAACATCAAGAAACCAACAAGATCATTTACAATTTTACTCAACAACTATATCATCATCAAATAATTTCCATTTCTAGGTCTACTCACAATATCCAAATATCACATGTCCGAACAACATCCATAGTATAACCTTGTCAAACAGTATATCAACATTAATATCCAAAATGTCTCTAATAATCATCATGCATCATAACTGAATCAAGTCAACAATAATCCATGATCTCACATCTAACATCACACTATAATAAAGTCCATAATCATGTCCATAATACAATCAGCAGTATCATGATCAGTATCAAAAGGTGTCAAAGGGAAGTGGGCACTACATCCCCTCCCCTTAGACTCGACTTCCTCCTGGAAGTCATTGGAAAGAGAGATAGGAACAAATGCAATAGAAAAAGGATCACTCCATTATGGGATTGCTTGCTTCAAACAAGTGTGGGTCTACAAACCTAAGTTTGGTCCAATGCAATTCAGCAAGAAGAAGGGAGATTGCAAGGGATGAGTTCTAAACTTTCTGCATGCAAGGCTATGAACACTTAAATCTAGAGAGTAAATTTACACTATCAACCAAGATACCACACATAACAATATAACATGAAGAGTTCAAAAGAGTCTTAAGAGTAACCACCAAGTAGAGGAATAATAAGGAGAATTCCATGAGTTTGAGAATGACCACATAGTTTCCCAAGGAATACAACATACTACAATAATAAAAGTTAAGGTTTCTACTAAGTTTAAGCCATGATTTCAAGGTTTGTTGTCTAGACAAGGCTAGCAAAAATCAACTATGACCAAATTTTACATGAGGAACAAGTCTACTCAAGGTCCCACAATTTGAGGATCACATAGGATGAGGTTAATCAACAAGGACACCTAAATCAGCAAAACATTTAAAATCAAGGAACTATTCAAGGAAATCACTTCTATAACTCGAGAGGGTACAATTAACTTTTCATGGTAATACAAGTGAAGTCAAGACCACAAGTTTTCCTATAGTCTAATTTTTACACTTTTGTTTTAAGAATCGAACACACCATACCAACCAAATCTAGAGACATGTCCACCATTTAGTAGAAGAAAAATATATATATCTCCCTTAGCAACTAACATAACAATGCAAGAGGCACCATAAATTATAACACAATGGGATTTATTTATCTTATTTCCTACTCAAGCTTGGAATAACCATAAAGAGAGCACAAGAAACACCAAGGACCACTCAAGGTCACTAGGGAGAAGAACAAGTAACACGGGGTCCAACTATAATCCAAGGGTGCATCATATCAAAAGTGAATAACATCATCTTGCACTTTCCATCCTAATGGAAAAGGGGCAACAATAACAAGGTGACCCAAGAAAATATGAAGAAAAGAAGACTTCCCAAAGTTATTTTATATCCTTAACATATGTTTCCTTAAAATTACAATAACTTAGGTCTCCAAGGACAAGACAACACGCAAGGAGGTTGCTTCTTAAACAAGAGATAAGTCTCAATCCAAAAGGGCCACAATTCACACTCATCGAGCTGTGGGATGATAAGGGTATGATGACCCAAAACTCCCACAAAGAAAGACACATACATCTATGAACAAGAAAGTACTAAGAAACTAGAACACATTACTATCCACCAGGTGTTTCACAAATCTGGGTAGGTGACAGAACTACAGGTCCAACTAAACATTGCACTCAATACACATAAATCTTTCCTATTTTATAACTCAACTAATTAAGTCAAAAGTGGTAGTTTCATTTTCTAAGCACATTCCTTTACGAGTTTTCTTAATTAAACTTCCTCCTATTATGACATCACAAGTTTTGTTATAAGGACCACTAAGGGGCATGATATCTCACCATTTCTGTAAAGGTGGAAAAGAGAAAAAGTATTTATTTTACTCCTAGGGGAGGTAGATGGACAAGGTTTTTCCTTTCTGTTCTTCTACATGGTTTTTATTTCTTCTATTAATCTACCAAGGTTAAAGCAAGGACCATTTTCTCTTTCTATGTTCCAGTTTATTTGTTAAGCTTCAAGGCCAAATCTCCTCAATTATAGTTTTATGATGTTTGGGCGAGTCAACTTGTTAATTAAAAATTTAATGAGAAGGAAGGGTAAACATATCACACTATTACTTTTATGGGAGAGAGAGGTAAATCAACACATCACATTTTTAATTCTAAGGAAACAAGGGACATTCAATCATAGAGAACACATTATTACTTTTGTAAGGGCTAGGAATCTATCAACCGACATGGATCACAACAATATTTTGAGATTTTTCCACTAATTACAAGTATCATAAAACATTCTTAGTGGGTTTCTACAAGTTCTCAAAAGAAGTTACAAGGCCCATTAAGGAAGCATAATTACTTTTACTGATCTACTAGGGTTTAACAATGTTTGTTGTTTTGGTGAAAACATTTTACTCACATGATAAGACAAGGAAAGTTTTCAAATCTACACCCATATTACCACATGATACCACCAACCAAGAAATGAAATGAAAAGGAAATATTTTAACTATAAGAACACCACATACTCACTAGAAAGCATCAAATGTAAGAAGACAATCAGCTATCTATTCAACATGGCATTTGACCAAGAGTTATAGTTTCGCAAGAAGAATCACATTATAAAATACCACCGAGATTAAATTATCAAGGTCTAATTACACTAACATCACCAATGTCATGGTCCAAAAGACTCAAAGCATCCATAAGTGTCTCCACGTAATCCAAGATTAATAGGTCATAGAGTGTTATTCATAGTAACTTAAAAAGTTAAGGAAAGGGTAGACTTATTTATAGGTCGAGAGGGAAAACAAACACACTTAATTTACACACATTACTTGAATGGGATTAATTCTAACCATAATTACCAAGATGCATACAACTCTCAAGTCACTACTTTATATAATGAAATAAGGAAATCCTGATAAAACTTAACATGCCATCAAAGAAAAGCCACTACCGGAAAAACACTTTTCCACTAACATCCACAGCCAACCAAAAGCAATCCGATCCTAACATAATTCATCAGCCCACAATTAAACACCTCTACTCCGATGAGGTTCAAGCTCTTACCGGATTGTAAGAGAATCACCACCACCACCGCTAACAGACTGCCAACTAGAATGCACAACACAATGAACTCTCTAACTAGCAAGGTCAAGCAATGAAAAAATTCACTCTAAGATCCTAGACACACTCAAGGTTCCGTGCATCTAAAACCAAGGCATAACTTTAAGCACCTAAGAGGAAATTCAAGACACCTAGGGTGTACCCCCATATGACAAAATGTCACAAGGAAACAATGTAGGACCAACTCAACAACATGCAAGTGAGAATCATGTAACATTTAGCTAAGTAGCCAACAGATAATGAGCTCTGAGTCACCACTAGTCAAAGTAAAATCCAAGAAATATCGGTGATCAAGGAAAGTGGCTAAGTAGCCACATTGCAAAGTCTGAAAATTCTCACAAAAATATAAATAACTAAAAGAGCCTCAGAGCTTCTCAAATCAATCATAAAATAAGATGTTGGTCCTTGATAAAATAACACAAGATTACGAATGTAAAGCACAAAAGTTAACACCATATTCACTCTGCAGCCCTTCATGGCCACCAATAGGGGTACTCTACCTCGAGGTTAGTTCCAAGGACACATACATAGGATTGGGTCATAAACGACACCCAAACTTAATGTCCACTCTCCCATATGGGTAACAAAATGAAAAACTGACAACTAGACCATCTTTCCTAACCACCGAAGGAAGGAAGCTCTAAACAACTTCTAATTAACTCTTATTGACCCTAGAACACAACCACTATTGTCCAACCACAAGAATCACACCATACAATTTATCATTCAACAACTCCAATAAGGAAGGGTCTCAAAAGGGCTTAACGCATCATACAATTAGATCAAGATTTAGGACTTGTAAAACAACACATTTTCAAAGGGGAACCAAGTTTCCACTACACTAGAAGTTCACAAAAAAAATCAATTTAATTTGACATTCTTAGTTACCCGGGTTTAGAAAAATGCACTAAGAAAGTACAACAATTCAAACAACTTATTATTTTATTTTTATTTTAATTCTAGCAGTTCAATTGAACAGAGTAATGTAATATTTTTTTATATACGTATTTCTTTTTTCTTTTTTTTTTTTTTTTCAATTTTCAACAAGGTTGTTTTCTAGATTTAAACATGTGCTAGGTTTACAGTTCATGTCTCAAGTTTTATAGTGTGCCCAAGGGTCCAAGATTTGAACCCATGGCTCGATACCAAGTGTAACGCCCGTAAAAACAACCCACTTGAGACCCAAGAAACAACCTAGGATTAGATAGGAAAATTATGGAATAATTTTTTTTTTTTAAAAGTGTCTTCAACCAGGTTACAAGACAACAATTGTCACAAACAAGGTTCTAGATCAATACTAATTTACTAGATATATATTTTTTTCTCTATTAACAATTATTAAAGGTCACAAGGTCAAAATTTAGGGTTAGAAAGTTCAATTAGGTTAAGAGGGTAATTTCACACTACACCACTCTCTAACTAGGCTTAAAAGCTTCAACTTGATTTTTATCAGAATTAATGCTCTCAAAACTTCCCTAAAACATTCCCATTGGATAGGAAATTTCCTCACCTTTCCGGTGATATAAAGAAGTCCTCCTAACTCCTCATATTTCTCGAGTTATGGGCCGGTGGGCCTTGGGGTGAAATTTTTCCCAAGAGCGGGCCTGCGGGCCTAGGGAAGAAAATTTTCCCATGCGTGGGCTAGTGGAGTGGGGAGAAAATTTGGCACATTTTCCTTCTTTAGGGAAAAAAGCATGATTTACCTCCTCCCGTGCCCGTGAGCCGAAGAGGACACATGTGCTTTACAACACCCTGGCGGAAAATCGGGCCATCGAGCGATTTAAGACATTATGTCTTTTCGGCCAAAAAGTGCTAGGGATCAAAATGGTCTGCATGCCTCCACCAACACCAAGGCACCACGTGTCGAGCTTTGATTGGTTGCGGGCTGGTCGGGGAGGCGGAGGAAACTTAGAAAATTTCCCAAATTTTTTGAAGCTAAGTTAAAAAGGGATCGCTCCTCCGCCAATGCCTCGTGGTGCCACGTGGTAGCCTCTGATTGGATACGGGGGGGTAGCGGGGAAATGAGGAAAATTAGGAAAATTTTCCCAAAAATTTTTTTAAAGGCTAAGTTTAATGTTGTGGACCCGTGAAAGACAACCAAAGGGAAAAAGTGGGGGCGGCGGGTCTGCGGGGGAAAATTTTCCAAAAATTTTCTTTCAGACTTAGGTGATTTTTGACCAAAAAGAAAGGCCTGCGGGTTAGCAGAGTGGCAGGGGAATTCATTCCTTTGGCATTTTTTTGACCAAAAGTGCTAAGGGAAAATTCGGGCCCATGGGTCCACCAAGGAAAATTTTCCCAAATTTTTTTTTTTTACAGTTAGAATTATTTTTTTTTGACGCCAAATGAAGAAAAAACTTCAGAAGGCCATAATTTTGATAGAGAGCTTGGTTTTGGGAAAAAAAGGACTTTATGGAAATCTCCCGATGTCCTCTTTACACAAGAATCATAATATTTTAATTTTGATAAATTTTAAGGGGTCAATTTCATGAAAATGATCTGTAGGCTTTTAAAAGGCAAACTGGTAAATTTTAACTTATGAAATTTTAATCAATTGATCTTCTTCCTCCCTCAACTTGTCCATTAAACATGGAGAATTGTTCTTAGATGGATTTAGGATGGATCTGGAAGGTAATTTTGTTTGATTGAGCTCCAATTTGAAATTCTACAACTTTGACAACAAAACGACAGTGAAACGATTTGAGCCCGAGTTTGCTAAGTTTTCTAAGAAATTCCTTAAGTGTTAATGTCTAGATGAATTCATTTAGATCTTATTATGTCCAATTTAATGTTTCATTTTTATTTCTTTGTTGTAGGTTTGGTCTATGTATTTTGGATTAAATAATTGCCAGTTTGAAAATACAAAACAAAGATCAAATTTTAAAGGGTCTATTTGTCCATTTTCTTCTTCCAAGTATTAGAATATGTTCCAATTCCAATATAATACATTTAGTTGATTCAAATCAAACTATTCAAACCAAAATACAATTTTGATTTCAAATTTTACACATTTCAAAAGACAAAATTATGTATTTTTCTCACACGCATTTCTTCCTTTCAAACAGAGACTTCAAATACATTGAAATGATCAGATTCAATACAACAATGCAATTTGAGAAAGGTAATACATTCATTTATTGATTCCAAAAGACAACTTACAACTTCTTTCTTTCATTCCTCAAATTCATCATACAGAATACAATTCTTTCTTTCAAAAATAGAAACAGAGTATATCTCTTTCACATTTCAATTTACAACTTTCATATTCAATACAACATATTTCCATTACAAAACATATACGAGTTCATCCACTTCAAGTGGGAAGGTTACAATAAGATTTATCTCAACAAGGGTTTTCAACTATTTTATTTCATTTTCCTTTGCTCTCCAGAACAACAACATGTAGATTTATCATTCTTCCAATTTTGATCACAACAAGAGTAGGGGAAAGGAAACACTCTCCACCCAACCAAGACATCAATGACAAGGAGAATCCATCCTTCTTCATTGGCCCCCGAGCCCCAACCACAATGCAATAAAATATGTGATCCAACTCATGGCAACAATAGGCTTCCACAAACACACAAGCAACATTTTCACAATAAAAACATAGTCAAAATAGAATGTAGTTTACAACTACATTAAAGCATGAAAAACATTATTGAGGCTTCATCAAGCAAGCCAAAGGAGCAAGAAACTATGGGGGATGCTTCTTATGCCTCCCAAAAGGGGAAATGGGTATCACCACCTGAATTACAAACCACTAAAATATAGTATATCAAAACCCTGACATTCCTTATGCCTCCCCAAGTACCCTTATTCCTCACATTTCCTTATGCCTCCCCAACCTCTTATGGCACCCCATAATGAGTAAATAAATGCAAGCTATTTCTTTGTAAGGTGGAACCCAAATCCCAACTCCCTCCACCCTTATACCTCCCTAAAACACACTTGTGCCTCCCACAAAATAAACCCCATAGTCTTCTCCTACACCATTCCTAGGCCATCTACCCAACAACCCACAAACATGCCAAAACATTCACACATTAACATTTACATTCATAAAAGAAGAGCATTTCAAGAGCCAAGCTCTTACCTCTCCATGATGGAGTTTCCCAAGTTCAAACAAGCAGTTGTTTCCAAGAAAACAATCCAAAAATCCACCAAACAACAAGCATGCAACAATCTTCAAACTTCTCCAAAAGCAAGAGCTCCCAAAACAACAAGGAATTCACCCAAGAATGAAGTCTCCAAAGTGAAGCAACCCAAAACAAGGCAAGGAATTCAAATTTTATAGAAGAGGGAAGGGAAGAGGATGAGGTGGATCCATGTAGGATGCCACATCACACATCCTCAACCCCAACCCAAAATTCAACTTCATTCTCCAATGCATAATAAATAGGTGGGTGAATAATATGATAGTTTACTTACATACTCAAATCCAACCCACACCCCAAAGGACTGAAATTAAACCATGTAAGAAAAGTGCAATTAAAACTTACAATTTGACTTACACAAATGCATTATAAAAGTCTAAAATCAACCCTCCAACCATAGGTATGGTTGGTAAATGAATTTAAGAGGTATGGGACAAGTTTAACTTGTCCCACAAGCCTCCAAAATCAGCCTCCAAGGAAAATTCGAATTTCCAAGAAGATGAAGTGTTTCACACTCCAAAATCAACTTACACATTACTTACAAAATCACTTACACATTACTTACACATTCTTTCAACACTTTAAATCATAACCAACAACTCTATTAATTACATTCTCATGATATATTTTAATTAATTAAATTAACAACATGCTTACCCACAATATTAATACAACATTTAATAAATAAAGAAAGGGGCAAATGCATCACAAAATAAACACATGCAAACATTAAACAAAGGGTCAAATAAAAGAAAAATACATAAAACCCTTGGTCACATTTAAAGGTGATCCCCCATGGGAATCCCTAACAACAACAAACACACACAACAAATATAGTTGCCATGGTGACCTTGTTGAATTCATCTAGAATTCCAATGTGGTTGGTCTCAATCCCCGATGTTTGTTGTGATATTTTAACCTGCAAAACATGAATACCTCCTTTGGCCTCATGGCCATATCAAGAACATCCAAAATAATATAAATAAAATTCTAAAATCATCTAGATATATGGATCACAACAACATCCAAGCAACCAACAAGATCATTTGCAATTTTACTCAACAACTATATCATCATCAAATAATTTTCATTTCTAGGTCTACTCACAATATCCAAATATCACATGTCGAACAACATCCATAGTATAACCATGTCAAAAATATATCAACATTAATATCCAAAATGTCTGATGATAATAATCATCATGCATCATAACCAATGAATTATATTTAGTTGCGTAGTCTATTTAGCACTTACTTGCCATCGAGTATATAAATATGCATGTTGAATGCGTATCTATCATCTTCAGGATTTGATGTTATCATTCTTTTCTCCTTTGAATTCCGTTGCTAGAAAAAAATATTCTCCATCAAGGATTCGATCCATCCCCACAAATTCTCTAATAGGGATTTCTCATAGTTGGAGCCTAGTAGTGCCTCTCTCTATTTACATCCGGTTCTTTTATCATCCGCCTCTCTCTGTTTACAAGTAACGCATCCATTGAATTTTTATGCATTTGTATTTTACTATTCAACTGATATAAATTTGTAATCTATAAGTGTAATCAATGTAAATTTTAGGGCTTTTGTGAATATTAGAGAAAAAAATCCTGCGAATTAATTGTGTTATGGATTATAGTGCAAGTTTTGGAGCACAACGGAAAAAATATCATTTTTTTTATGTGCTATTTAAGTTTGGTTATGGTTTCAAAATTTTAATGTAATGTTTTGGGCACCATGGAAAGTTAGTAATGCAATTTTACCTCTATTCATATTAGGAGATAAACTTTAGTTACAATTTAGGGCATCCTCAAAAAATAATCTATGTTTTTATATAGTTTTGTTTTTGTTATTCATATTAGGTTACATATTATAGGACAAGTTTATTCAATTCAAATTAGCTCCATGGATTTCATTTCATGTTTCATGGCATCATATAAAATTAACAATGTTTTTAGTTATGCCAATGCTCTTCCAATTTACTTGTTTTCCACTTTGTTTTAGTACCCTCATTACTATTAACTTTACTTGACCTATCCTTGATAATAATTTTATTTATTTCTACATCATATACAATGGATTTCAAGATCAAGATCAAGATGTATAGTATTGAAAGCCACAAGGGATTTCAGCCATAGCCTAACTAAATTAGGAGAATTACACCACAAGTCAATCACAACTTATTGAAAATATCTCCTGGTTAACCATAAAATAGAAGAAATTCAATTCGATCCTCAATAGTGCATGCAAGTCAAGATAAAAATATGTTACACAACCTTGTGCCACTTAGACATAATTTTCCGGGAGGAAAAGGTTTACCACAAAATTGAGGAAGTTCAAGTAGATACTCCACAGGCCATGGAAGTCGGGATCAAAAATGTTACACAACCTTGTGTCTTTGAGACATTATTTTCTAAGAAGAAAAGGTTTACCACATAATTGAAGAAATTCAAGTCGATTCTCCACATGCCATTGAGGTCATGATCAGAATCTATTACACAACCTTGTGCCACTCGGACATTATTTTCAGAAGCAAAGGTTTTCTATTTACTAAATAATAATCCCCTTCTCGGCTTCCACTAGGCCCTAGGGATTTTTCATACACTAAATTGGTGTCTCACTTGATGGTGACCCAAAATATAAATTTACTTTCTTTATTTTGGTTGGAAATTTTCAATCTTGTTAGTAATTCCTTCATTTCTGCTATGTTATTAGTAACATTATTTTAAGTCTTAAGGGC
Source organism: Taxus wallichiana var. yunnanensis (assembly GCA_018340775.1). Classification (NCBI taxonomy): domain Eukaryota; kingdom Viridiplantae; phylum Streptophyta; class Pinopsida; order Cupressales; family Taxaceae; genus Taxus; species Taxus wallichiana. The sequence continues at coordinate 393,415,467 of CM031239.1, read as the reverse complement.
TAGAAGAAATAATAGACCTGAGGACAATATACTTCCGCTTGCAACCCTCTTGACATTATGCTTAATGTGTTGTATGAGTGGGAAATCGACCCTCTTGTCTCTCTTTATTTTCTTCTCAGAATTCCTAAGTAGTTTGTTTGCTGTTAGAGGTATTACATCACATATTTGTTTATGTTGAGCACTACTTCATATGTTTCTTGTGTTTTCATTGTAATTTATATGGTTCGTAATCTGTCCATGTTTCCCGGGGTATGGTAATTTTCCTATAGTGTAATGCTTCTTGTCATTTGGTTAGCTAATAGCCCAAAGTAGTCTTCTAAAGAGCTAAGAGAGATACAATTATGTCCCCTCATTCTAACTAGGTTTCTCCACATTGGAAATAGGACATGTAAGTAGTTTTTTTAATTAGGATGGTGCTTCACTATAGTTTTCTTTCAAAAAAATTGTCGAGTTGCAAATCATTATTTGGCACCATGTTATGGTAAGGAGGTTTTAATTTTTTGGTTTCTAAACAACTATTTTAAATTATGTATACAATTTTATCAGCGTGTTAACAAGACAAGACAATTTTGATCCTCTAAATTTGTTTTCCAATTGAATATTCAGAAATTTATTCTACTTGTACAGTCTTTTGTAAATTCTCCATGTTTTCTACATTTTATTGGTTTTCGGAGTATTTTTGAATTTCTCGTCTGTCTACTAGGAAAACTTAACTAAAGCTTGGAAGCAATCAGATCTATTACATAATTTTTTTGGAAATTAGATATTTTAAGTTGTTAAATCTTAGCTATAGTTCGAATGGGGTAAGCATTGTTTGAAACCCATAACATAGGTAGCGAGTGTCTCTGTAAAGGGATGTGACGACTTCTAAAATTATTTTGGATGATAATTTTGAAGCACATTTGTCAGACTTTGGCATTGACAAGTGCATTTCCTCGGCAAAAAGCCACACCTCTACCTATGTTATCATTACCATTGGTTACATTGGCCCTGAATATCCAAGAACATCTAGGCTTAATGAGAAATATGATGTATACAATAACTCAAACTTGCTTCATTTGGTAACATTTTTTTGTCAATTTCCTTTGGGAGCTTACATGCATAAAGTATTTAAGTATTTTTAAGGTTTGTTTTCTAGAGCATGAAGAAATCAAATGTGGATGGATTTGTCTTTGACATTGTAGTGCCCACCCTATTTTAAAAACTAATAACAATAAAAGAAAAATTTGGAGCGATTTGTTTTATAGTGCTATAAGGTAAGAGGTGGATTTGTTTGATGGAGTTAGTGATGGTAGGAGTAGGTAAAGGCATGTGACGGGATGACACATCACATGGGCATCCTCAATGGCTAGTCTGACCTGTCATTCTCCTTAGACAATAATACAAGCACTTTATTTGGGATCCAAGGCGTGGATCACGACGAAACCCATTCAGATTGAAAATTTAGTAGTAATTGGAAAGTTGCAGGTGCGCTAGTAGAAATTTATGCAAATGTGAACAGGAAAGTGTAAGATGGTGATGGAAATCCTCTGCCATAAGGGGTTCTTAATACGCCTCTGGTATAATCTTTGAATAAAATGTAAATTGATTTATCAGGATCAATATTTATGTCTGAAGAAGGTTTGTTTGTCTCTGAGAAGAAAAGGAAACCACTGTTGCCGCCATTTTAATTGTTGTATGCCAAAAAAGAAGACATGGGTTTCCCTCACGATACAGTCACACTATTTCACTTATGAAACAAATAGGCATCCAAGGTAACATGATCTGTTTGATAGAATGTCTTAAAGAAAAGAAAACGTGGTTTTGGGTGGACAACATTGACTGCAGGATATGCACGAAATGGGTTTGTTGAAAAGAATTAGAAACTTTAAGAAAATGTGATGGACAGGTATGAAGCGGATCCCAAATCTGTTTCTAGCACTTTCCCTACATGTGCTAAGAAAGGAAGTCGTTTTCATGGAGCTGTAGGGGCTAGTTTCAGGGTATTTCATCCATCAAAATCTTTTGAGTAGAGATTCATGTCAATTTTGCTTGGAAATGGAGGAAATATCAAAACATCTCAAAGAAATGTGGCTTCAGGAAGCTCCTTTGACCATTAAACTTCTTTTTTATATTTATTATCTTGTTGTGCATAGTCTATGTGGGCATGGGTTGTGTGGGATGTATTGAATAGATTTTGGAAAATCTAATCTCTATCATTAATAAGACGATTAAACCTGCAACGACTATGTGGAGTGTTGGGTTTCTCTGGCTTCAGATCTTTAAGTGGTTTTTTTTTTTTTCCAACACGCATCTGTATTTTCCTTTGTCCAAATGTTTAATCATCCTCGTGTCACAGTGGACTCTACGATTGATTTCACGAAAGTATCATCATTCTAAACTGACCTCTTATTGTATTCTGTATGGGTTTGATCTGGGATTGTGACCTTCAGGCTTCATTTTGTAGTATCCTTCTTCACTACGTTGTAACTAATCACAAGTGGTTATAACTATAAGAACAAATGCATGATATATTATTGGTCTCTGTTCTGGCCTCTCCCATATCAATGATGCACAAATTACTGGCATACAATAGAATATCACACAGATGATAGGAGCTCAGATGGTCCTTTTTCAGTGTTTATAACTAATTTTGTTGGGAGGGAAGACATGTAAATGTAGAATCTTTCTCTTGACACATGAAGTGTTTGACAAAATTCATGGAAGGTGGATGAAGCTTTGTTGAATACGGGTGAACCTTCCTGGAGAACCTTGTGCACTACGGACATTAATATTCTTAGCCATGGTCTCCTTACCTTTATCTTTTATAATTTTCGTATGATTGGTTCTTAATTTGTAATATAATAAAAATATTAAACTATTAGTTGCTCAAATAATTGAATATTTTAAACAAACGACCACTAGTGCAATCTATAAAACAACACCTCTTAATTTTGCTACTGAATTACAACTTGACCCTACACCGTGTCACAACCACAACCTCATACATTGCTAAAGCTAGGGTATCGAAACTAATTAGTGCTCATGTCTATTTTTTTTGGTGAGTGTTAGATTAGTTAACCAAAACAACCATTACTATCTACCTTACAAAGTTAGAAAAGAACACAATTTCAAGAGAGTTGCAAAAAAACACTTTGAGCACCGTAAGAGAGATGTCAAATTTTGTATGTGTTCCTTGTTATATAGAGAGTCGCATCAAGCATTAGCCCAAACTCATTCAGACCATTTGTGCTCTCTTCACCACTCCTCAGGACACTTTGTTACTCCGTTTTACACTTTTAGGTAGATACTAAAGCTTAAAAGTTGGGTTTTGTAGTAGCTCTCCATATGGGCCATGAATAATGAAATTATTTTCTACCTTTGCAAATCTCTAGTATTTTTACTCGAAAATTAATTGGAACCTTTGGTTTGGGAAAATAACATTCTGGTTAGTTTGGAAAAGTGATTTCGTAGGCCTCCGGTCATTGTTTGACTAGGTCAAACTTGGGCAATTATGACCGGTGGCTCTGGAAAAACAATTCTCCAATTGTACCCAATTCACCAGTTCTGAATTCTACCAATCCTGTGGATTCTTTGTATATAGGTGGACACGTAGGAATTCACCTATCATGAATTTTCTTATAGGAAGATAGTTTTTGAACGCACTTTCTTAGCTCTCGAGCCAAAATTAGGCATTTTTTCCATCTAGCAGGAAAATGTAAAAGAAAGTTATATGACCCTAGTCACATTACCAAATCATTGTGGAAAATTATTATCCCTTGGAAATAAGTATTTAAAACTCTATTTTGTGAATTTTTGTGTGAAATTTGAGTTTTGGCAAAATAGTGTTTATCTCTCTTCTCTTTCTTCCCTATATCTTTCTCTCTCCTCCCTTAGTTAAGGAATGAAATGAATATGTGCTCCTAACCCTCTCTTGTTTTGTGTGTATTTTTATCATCATGTAAATGAAAACCAATAACATTGATTATGCTAGATTTAGGTGGATGTCATGCCAGCGATTTATCGTTGATTTCATGCTCACATGGTTTTGTAGGATGCAAGTAAGATGGTGAAATGACGTGGTTGTAATTCACTGTGTATTATTGTAATTTATATTTGAAACAATGTAATTGTAGAGGTTGAACCAAATTTTTGTAATGTATTGAAAGACTTATTATTGTAGTTTGGTAGTATGTATGAGATGCTAGTTTTAGGGGTGCTTTAGGAAATGTGCATTTAACTATATGTGTTATTTTGATTCAATTCTCCATATGGTACAAAGGGGCTTGGATATATATGTTAAATGAAGTTATACAGGATAATTAAACAAGTTGTGAAGTATTGAAAGTTTTATTAATGAAGTTTTGTAATATTTTTCGGATCTTTAGTGTTTAAGGGAAATGTTCACCTAAACATGGGTGTTAATTGATCTCAAATTTTGTATTGTAAAATTTGGATGTATATGTTAATTGAAATTTGGTTTGACATCTTATAGTGCTTACTCGCTATGAAATTTATGATGAAATATCTAGAGTGTTATGTTATTTAACTAGCAAATATAAGAAAGAAACCTAAATATAACAGACAACCTTAGTTTAGAACTTGTGGCTATCTACCCTTCTCACATGATATTTCTTAGCATAGAAGAAATTAAAACCTAAGTATGAACTTAAATATTTATACTCAATGACACCTTATTGTATGTATATAAGAGCCAAATTTGATATTTAACTCTAGATCGCATGCTTAGAAACATTGTCGTAAACCCAAAATTTGGGAACAACATAGTTATACTTTGTCTTGGTGTATGTTGTCCCCTCATATGATTGATTGTTGGGTGTGTAGTAAGGAGAATGTGTTCTCCTAGGGTAGTGCTCCATAGGAAACCAACATCAAACATGATATAAAACCCTCTTGGACCAACACACATGTTGAGTGACGAGGATCGCCAACTAACCTTTGAAGTTACTTTAAGAGATGAGATCATAAATAAACTTAATAACCAATTTTTATTTTCATATTATTTTTATGGTCCAGTACTATGAGATACTTTTGAATCATAATAACTTTTAAAATTGTGATTAGTTGTTGAAAAAGTAATCGTAAGATGCTTTTCTTGGAAAAAGGTAAAAATTAGATTGATCATATAACATGCAAAATCATGATGAGAAAAAGGATCTACGTTGTGTAGAATATAGTGTGATACTTAACCCTTTTAATGATGGACTACCCCATCTTACTCTCTCACTTGTTCTATTATGCAATGGGTATATGAGGTGAAACTATGTGATCATGTTCTTAGAGATAAATCCCTTAAGATAGAGACTAATAGTCTCATAAGGATACAAATGCCCCATTAGCAAATAGGTTATTGTTACAAATATATTGTGACATTATTAATAAATTGTAATATTATTAATAATGAGTTTATAAAACTCATATTAATAATATAGATTTAATAGTTAGGTGAGTGTCGAGATATTAATATCATATTTGTATGTATGTGTGTTAATCTCACCGTTCGAATAGGGATATGAGATGATAGAGAGATATGTGGGATAGGTGAGAGATTCTAGGAATGGTTGAGAGATATGAGGGATGACTATTGAATCCTAGAACCAAGGAGAACAAACTCTATATAATGTAATGATCATACATGGATAATATATCCCATTGAATTTATTTTTCTATATTTACTTATTCGGTGTTTTTATATTATATTACATTTCTTATTAGTGGTATCGAGAAGGGAAATCAGATGAACCTTGTGATGGAGTTTAAATAGTTCATAGGGGCATAAATATGTCTATTTTAGGAGTTATTTTTTCAGTTACACATAGATATTTGTGCATAAAATTATTTAAGCAATAAGAATTTATGGATTTGTAGCTATGTATCTATCTACATTTTAACCCTATATTACTTTGCATGCACTTGAAAAAACTCTTCCCGATTTCACATTGGCATCATGGACGGATCTTGCATTGTTCTGACATTGTTTGAAAAGTTTACGGAATTGAGAATTTGTATTGATTTTAATTACATTCATTGGTCAATATTTATTACTTGGAACAACTGGATTTAGATTACGGCCAACCACCAAAGACTGCAGTATTGGAAGAAGACTCATTACACTGTAGCCCATAGAAAGATCAATCTCTTTGACAAAAAAAGCAACATTTTTTTGTAACATGAGTGCTATCTAGAGGGTTGAGATCTCTAAAAATTTGCTAATTGACCTCCTCTAATTCATTGAATTCACACTCATTGTCTCGTGTTCTAAAGTAGTTGGATCATTTATGTTCTTTGTTATCCCAAATTCACTCACCCAGAAAATTTGGTAAAGACAACCCCACACATAGAGAAAATATGAAGGGAAAGCATTTCGGACCTACGAGCTCGCATTCTAGAACAAGGCAAAGGAAAAAGTCAAAGTTTGAACCCATCAAAATCTAATGTGTGGATGTGGGACTTCCAAGGTAAATTAGATTTTTGAATTTTTGTTAAAAATGTAAAATGGAAAAAGGGAAACCCCTTCCTCTACCAACCCCAATGGATGCCACGTCATTGGTGGATTTGTGGGGAAAAAGTTCAAAAATAGCTCGAAGCCAAATTTTTAGGAAACGTAAGGAAAAAACACAAAAGGCCATATATTTTGATCCAGAGCTCCATTTTTGACAATCTTGGTACCAATGGAAACATCTGGAGATTATCTTTATCATGGAGTCTTCAATTTTTGATTTTGGTAGAGATTTGTGGGAGAAATTTGCAAAACACATTTTGGCGTGGAAAACACAACAAAGCAGATTCAAACAACACAATTTATTGAATTATGGGTCATTTTCTTTGGTCTGCAAAGTAGATACATGGAATTATGAGCTTTTGCATCGAGCCCATCAATAGAGGAAGAATTAAAACACATTTTGAAAAGTGGTTGAAAGACAGATTTCGAGATTTGATTTTTCCCTCTTCTCTCTCTCTTATTCTTTCTATATATTATAACACTTGTTATTTTGAGAAAGAGAGACATTCTAGACATAGAGAAACTCTGTCAAATTTGTTTCTCAACGCCTTTTTTGAGAAGTGAACCTTATCCCATGCCTGGAAAATGTATTTGTACCTCTATTCCAGAAATGTAATTGTCTATGGACCTTCTAGAGCATTAAAAAGTGTGTTTTTGTGGTGTTCTTCAACCCTTTGCATCAATTTGTTGTTTCTCCATGCCTCTCCCTTTCAGTCTTGGTTTTATGTGCATGTATTTCACATTTGCAGAGTGCGGGATGTTATTTTTCATGGAGTTTAATGGATGATTTACACATCTAAACCGTGTCACTTCTTTCGGACCTCCCTCATCCCAATTTTTCTATTTCTTTCTCCCTTAATAGAATATCTCGCTTCCTTTCTTGGTTTATCACCGCTTAATCAGAGGCTCTATTTTCCCTCTTTTCTCTCCTTGTTTCCTTGGAATGGTTAGATTAGGTTAGATTTAGTTTTCCTACACTGGAGTAGCTGATGGAAGGTAGTTTAGGAACAAGAACCAGCTTTCTCTAGAGATATTTCCCACTTTTGCAAGGTCCCACACCTTGGGGAAAGTTCAATGTTATGCAATCAGACCAAATGAGTCTCTCTTAGAAAAGAAGATCCATAACTCATTTGGGGGTGCTGTGATTTCACACTAATAGTTTTGGCACACCTGATGGGACCAAGAGGTCTTAATTTCATTTCATCAAGTTGATGTGTTCTTGGTGAGATTCAGCCTTTAGAGGCACATTCAAAGCACACCTAGCATCTCCATCTAGTCCAAAACAATTCTCTCGAGTTGTAGACCTTTTCCATCCATTTCCACTCATTTTCATCCATTTTCTTCTTCCATATTTTCCATTTTCTCCCATTCCATGAGCTTGTGCAATCATGACCTCATTCTCTTCATGGAACTCACACTTACAGCAATACAGTCCACCTCCAATGTATTTCCCAACTCCTCCAGATCAACATTATGATAAGATCCAAGACCACTATGTTTACCCGTATGAGAAGAGTCAAAAACAATTTGGCCATGGAGCTTATCAAGGACAAGGGGGTGCATATGATGGTGATAGTTATGCAGAGGATGTTGGTCTATTAGAGAAGATTCAAAAAATGGAGGCTGACATGGTTCAATTAAGGGAAACAACTCAAATGTGGGCTTTCAGAATTGGTTGTAGGGCACCTTGTCCATGGGAAGGCCCTTTTCCAAGACATTACAACCCTCAAGAGAAGCTTGACTTCATGGTTGAAGTGTCACCTCATCTTACACAATGGGCTGAGGAGATCGGGGCTTATGAGAAAAGTGTTACACAACCTTGTCAATGGGTAAGTACACCACCTCATAGTTTTTCTTTTCCTCATTCTCAGCCAATATCATTTTAGCAGAGGCAAGAGTCAAGCTTCCCACTTGCTGCCCCAAGTGTTGATTTCATTTCTCCATCTCCTAGTCTTCCATCCCACCTCAGTTTCTCTGCCCTTTTCCCTCCCAAATCCAATCCCCCTCTACAAGAGCCAAAAGCAACACCTTCCCCTACACCAAAAACAATTGCAAAGTCTGTTGTAAATCAACCCATCCTTCCTCCTACTCTCCCAAACCCATGTTGGGAAGAAAACAATAAAAAAACCAGCCAAGGAGAACATCAAATAGAGGAACCCAACAAAGAAGAAATGATAGAAAATCTGAAGAGTTGGGTTGCTAAATTTGAGTTTTCAAAGGTTCCCTTATTGGTTAAGCCTATGGAGGAGGCTGAGGTCAAGCCACAAGTGGTGGAAGCTCTAGCTACAACACAAGCAAGGGAAGAAGGAGCTACTCCTATTCCAAAAGAAGAGGAGTACATTCCAGGCTGTGGAGGAGGACCATATAGTTTCAGAGGCTCCAAGTGCGGAGCAAGCCACAAAAGAACCTTTAGTTCTTCCTCCCACTTCATCCCCTTCAATATTTGATGTTAAGGAAGAGTTTGATCTTTCAAAATTCATGTTTGAAGATGAGGGGAACCATGTTGAGAAAATTACATATTCAAAGGACACCATGGAGGAGGTTGAGCACCTGCAGTAGGACAACAAGGAGGTAGATTATCTGTTTGACTTGGAGGATTTTCTTGATGGAGAGGATCCCGAGGAGATAACATATTTTTTTCCTCTGTCTTCATCCTTCCAAGCACATGATCCTACTACGATGGAGGAGAGCATTCAGGAATAGTAGCCTGCACTCCATAACAACCCTCTGGAACCAAGGTTGGAAGATCTTGATCTTCCATGTTCTTCAAAGGAGGAGGAGGAGAAAAGGGAAGAGGATGTCATCATCTTTCTCACACCATCCACTCAAGAAGGTCCACAAGAAAACTCCATTTTTGGAGTTGACATTCAGAGTAATAGGCACATCCATTGGATCGATCATGTGTAATCGTGTACTTGGCTTCATTGGAGCCAAAGGAGAAGCCATAACTAGTCATGCTTTCCTCTAAGCATGAGGATGATATGTAAAGTGCCAAGGATCAGCTGTCATACCTCTTCAATCCAAATGTAGAGAAACTAAAAGAGGTATTATATTTTTCTCCCCTTTGATACTCTAATGATTTGGGTGGAAGAACGGCTTATTGTAAAATTTTCACTCATCCAACCAGCCATGTTCGAGTGTCAAATCAGTTGCATGGGTGCCATTTTTGAGGAAGGGAAGCTATTCTCTCCCGCGAGTTGCAAGCTTTGTTTGAGTTCCCTTTACTCTTGGTTAGAGTAGAGTAGGTAGGTTTGTTTTCAATAGAAGAAGTGCTTTTGCACACTTTGCATATCCCACTTAGGGTATGTATGATTTTTAGTTTGTACATAGTTTTTGGTGTTGTTGTTTTGCTCTTGCATAGTGCATTTGGTTGGATTTTGGTGAAGTCCAACTTCAACTTTCAGTGGGTTTCCAAGAGGGTTAGAGGTTAGAATTTAGAGTTCATATTAGTTTCATGTTTATTAGGTAGACTCCATGCCCAATGGATACTTCAAGGCCACTAGTCTCTTCATCTAGTAGGCAAATGTCCCCGTGAGTCACCAAATTGTTATCCCAAATTCACCCCCTGGAAAATTTGGTCAAGACAACCCCACACATAGAGAAAATATGAAGGGAAAATGTTTCGGACCTACGAGCTCGCATTCCAGAATGAGGCAAAGGAAAAGTCAAAGTTTGAACCCATCAAAAAGCTAATGCATGGATGCGGGACTTCGGAGGTAAATTGGATTTTTTGACTTTTTGTCAAAAATGTAAAATGCAAAAAGGAAGCACCTACCTCCTGGTGACCCCAATGGATGCCATGTCATTGGTAGATTTATGGGAAAATTTTCAAAATTCACAGAAGCCAAATTTGTAGGAAACGTAAGGAAAAAATGAAGAAGGCCATATCTTTTGATCCAAAGCTCCATTTTTGACGATCTTGATACCAATGGAAATATCTGGGGATTCTCTTCATTATGGAGTCTTCAATTTTTAATTTTGGTAGAGATTTGTGGGAGAAATTTTCAAAATGTGTTTTCACATGGAAAAAGACAAAAAAGCCATTTCTAACCACGAGATTTAATGAAGTATGGGTCATTTTCTTTGGTCTACGAAGTAGATACATGGAAAAATGAGCTTTTGCATCAAGCCCATCAACAAAGGGATAATTTAAACACATTTTGAAAAGTGGTTGAAAGATAGATTTTGGGATTTGATTTTTCTCTCTTCTATCTCTGTTATTATTTTTATATATTGTAACACTTCTCATTTATAGAAAGAGAGACATTCTGGGCATAGAGAAAATTTGTCAAATTTATTTCTCGATGCCATTTTTAAGCAACGAACCTTCTCCCATGCCTGGAAAATGTATTTTTGCCTCTATTCCAGAAATGTAATGGTATGTGCACCTTCTAGAACAATAAAAATGTGTTTTTGTGGTGTTCTTCAACCATTTGCATAGTTTTGATGTTTCTCCGTGCCTCTCCCTTTCAGTCTTTGTTTTTTGTGCATGTATTTCATATTTGCAGGTGTAGGATGTTGTCTTTCATGGGGTTTAATGGATGATTTGTAGATCTGGTTCGTGTCACTTCTGTCTGACCTCCCTCATCCCCATTCTTCTGTTTCTTTCTCCCACAATAAAATATCTCACTTCCTTTACTGGTGTATCACTACTTTAGTGTAAGCTTTGTTTTTCCCTCTTTCTCTCTCTTTGGTTCCTTGGAATGGTTAGATTAGGTTAGATTTAGTCTTCCTACATTGGAGTAACTCATGGCAGGTAGTTTAGGAACAAGAACCAGATTTTTCTAGAGATATTTCCCACTTTTGCAAGGTCCCACACATTTGGGAAAGTTCAATGTTATGCAATCACACCAAATGAGTCTGCTTTAGAAAAGCATATCCATAAATCATTTAGGGGTGTTGCGATTTCTCACTAATGATTGCATCTCCTCAAAAAATTTGCCAAGGTGCTCATTTTCCCGCTACTATTCTTACAACTGTTCATTCAATCTAATGAGTAGTATTGTGGGGTCAATCTAGAAATTGGCGATAACAATTTTTCTCTTTAACGCATCACAATTGGCAAGTATATTGGAGAAAATCTACAACAAAGAATTAGAATCTGCATAGAAAGAGATCGGTGTGATTATATCCACAAGTGTAAGAAGATTGAGAGGTAGCAAAAGAAGTCGATAAATCAAATGACTCTATTTTTGTTTTATGGTGCATGTAGTCAACTTTATTCCGTGTTCATGTTAATATTGGCATTGATCATGTCAAATCATTAATACCAATATTCATTGTGACTTATATTCAAAGTTTTATTTATTAGTGTCATGTCTTTAATATTTTTAATTTTTAATGAGTCATAGTTTTTATTCATCGAGTCTTGTCATTGTAAAGTCTTTATATTTTGTAAAAAAATCACATAGTCAATGTGAAAAATTGTTGAGTCTAAAATATCTTGTTATCATTGTCAAAGTAAAAGAGTAATTATGGTCAGTTCAATTCAATTCATGTCAAGAGTCAATGTTAAAATATTGTAAAAAAAAAATTCCTTACAGTGCATTTTCGGTGTTACCCATTGACGCCAATTTATTTGGAGAATAAGATGAATAATATTACAGTTCTAATGATATTTTTGATGACTTCGAAGAAGTAAAATGTGCTTGGCTTCAAAGGCTCGCCCCTTAGTGCTGCCCTTGGACCTGTAAAGGCATTTCCCCTTGACCCCAGCTGGGCCTACCGCTCCTAGACCCCGCTTTTGAATTTGAGAATCAAAACAAAGATTTGTGGGAAGATGCATCGACAAAAGGGGTGCAAATTTGAGCTTCAATGTCCAATTTTTGAGTAAGCAGTGTGATTCATGGAGGGTGGAGGCAATGGAGGCTAGAGATCAATCAATGACCTCTCATTAGTCACCAATGATGCGACCACATGAAGCTTTGGTGACAGTGTCTATGTATGTGTGTTTTCTTTTATTTCAGATTTGTAGTTAGTTTCGGTTGTTCGATTCTATTTGAGTTCTGTTTGAATAAGTGAAATGTTCACATTGAGGCGGAAAGCTGGAATATGGTCTCAATGTTCGGTTTTCCCTCTATTCAATTTGTATTCAATAAGCAGTGGTTCCTACATATTCCTGAAGGAAAGACATAGTGGATAGATGAAAGCACAAAGGAAAAGCAACAACATGATATTTGGGTTATTGGTTGTCCTGTAAAACCATCCTTTGTTTTAGGTTGTTGGTTTTCCTATAAAACCATCCATTGTTTTAGATTGTTGGTTGTCCTGTAAAAACCATCCTTTGTTTTAGGTTGTTGGTTGACCTACAAAACCATCCAAATCATGAGCATGCATGGGCAGAAAGCTGCAGAAGGAAGTGTGATTATTTTTTCTACCTTGTCAACATTAGGGGAGTGTATATTGGGAATTAATAATGTTAACAATATGGGAGTGAATGTTACAAATATATTGTGACATTATTAATAAATTGTAATATTATTAATAATGAGTTTATAGAACTCATATTAATAATATAGTTGTAATAGTTAGGTGAGTGTGAGATATTAATATTGTGATATTAATATCATATTTGTATGTACGTGAGTTAATCTCACCATTAGAATAGGGATATGAGATGATAGAGAGATATGTGGGATAGGTGAGAGATTCTAGCAATGGTTGAGAGATATAGGGGATGACTATTGAATCCTAGAATCAAGGAGATCAAAATCTGTATATTGTAATCTCATCCATGGATAATATATTCCAAATGAATTTAATTTTCTATATATTTTTATTTGATTTTATTATATTATATTACATTTCTTATCAGATTGCATAGTTCATTCCAAAAGGAATATAAACCAAACTAAGGAAAAACCTCTTAATTTAGATGTAAAATGATACTCGGGAACCTAATATAGAAAACATAAATAAGAAATTTTCTTGCCATGCTAAGTTATTTTGAATCCTTAATTAATTGTTGGAGCATAACTATAGTAAAATTATTGTTATCTCAATTTTGCCCCAGAAAAATTGATCAAACACGACCCTGCACTAGAAAATCAAAGGGTCAGCTTTGTCTTGAGAAATCACATTCAAATCTAGAAGATTCAAGAAGCAACGGGAATCTACGGTGGAGGAGCAGTGGTGCGTGAAGGATCGGATGACCCTGCACAGAAGAAATCTAAGGGTAGCTTTCGTCACATGAGCCTACGTTTCAAATCTAACGATCAGGTTTCAGTCAGGCTCTAAAATGGAGGAGAAGGATCGGCTAAGGAGTAAAATAGTGTTAAAGAAACCAGATGCTCAAAGGATGAAAATTGGGAAAGGCTCAAATTCTTTGGGCTTCACAAATGATTTAGAGTGAGCCCAAATTGGCTAAGTATGGAGGAGACAGCAGAAGTTGCCAAGTGTCCAAACGACGCACCTCCAAAGATTGAATCCAAAATGGAGACTCAAACAAGCACGGGGATTCCATGTGTCTAGGGACAAAAAAGAGAGTGGGCCCAAAAAGACCAAGTATAGAGAACTAGCAAAAGCCTCCATGTGTCTCATTGGCACAATTTCAAAAGGAAAGTCCTGGAGGACTTAATGCAAGCTGCCACTTGTCCCGAGTCCAAAAAGGGATAGAGTCGGGGGTTGAATAGTCAAAACAGAGGCGAGGCTAGTGGAAGAATCAAGTTTTAGCATAGTGTGACTTCAAAAGTAAAATTCCAAGTGGGCTTTCAAACAAGAACCAAGCCTCCATGTGTCTGCAGGGTCAGAGCTATATGGCCCCACCTAGGAAAAAAAGACTTACCCAAAATACAAAGGAACAGAGCAAGCTGCGAGAAGGAGCCACGTGTCTCTTGGCGCATCTTCAAAAGGAAAATCTAAAAGTAGTCCCCAAACTAGTGCCACAGCTCACGTGGCCATCTTTGAAAAGTCAAAGTGGGATGGCGGGTTGTTATAGGAAGTTTGAAATTTTTCCCGAGAAGGTATAAAGTGAAAAAATGAGCCACACATCTGCTGATGCCCAAGGAGACATGTGTCAAACATCAATTTCATGTGGGCAATGGGACTTGGAGTGAATTTTCACCCAAATGGAATATGTGGACCGATGGGCATGAAGATGATTTTTTAACAAAATTAATTACGGGCTATGGGACAATTTTTGCATTTTGTATTTTTCAGTGCCAAAAGGCACAAAGTGAGTTTCGGGCCAATGGATCCATTCTTCTATTTGGTTTTTTCCATTTTTGTATGAACCTAACCCAAACATTCAAATGGACATCTTTCGATCCTGTTCCTAAAATTCAACAAATTTAGCAGCTTGTTGGAAAGTTATCGACCTCATCTACACCATGGGATCCTAAATCTCTAATTTTGACAAGGTTAGGTGTGTAAAAATGGAAAAATGTCTTTTAATCCATTAATGAAAAATATTATTTCTTTAACTACGAGATCTTATTTGATTCGATCAACCATTCTTCCTTTTGAACATGCCAAACAGGACATCAAGTGGCACACTCAATAGATTGTAGGCAAATTCACGATGGGCATTGTTGGTTGGTTGTTGGATTTTTAGATCAGAGTCAAGTTTTTCCTCTCTATTTCTGATTTTAATTATCTATATATTGTAGCACTTCCCATTTGAGAAGCGGAGACATTCTGGGATGTAGGGAAATTATGTCAAAGTGGTTTTCTAACACAATTTTAGCTGTAAGCCTTCTCCAACACCTAAAGAGTGTATTTGTTCCTCTAAGCACTCATGTAGTAGTGTTTGCACCTCATAGAGAAATAAAATCTTGTTTCGTGGCACCTTTCAACCCTTGGCATCATTTTATTGTCTCTTTGTGCCTCTCTATCTCGTATTTTCTCTTTGTGTAAGTATTTAACATTTACAAGTGTAAGATGTCATGCTTCGTGGAGTTTCGATGGTAGATTTGGATATGGGGATGTGTCACTTCTGTCTGACCTCCCTCAGTCCCATTTTCCCTGTTTCATTCTCCCTCAACAAAGTATCTCTCCACTTCCTTTTCTATTGTATCACCGCTTAGTGTAGGATCTTTCACCCTCTCTCTCCCTATCCCCTTAGAACGATTAGATTAAGATTAGTTAGAATCGTCTTGCACTAGAGTAGATTGTGGCAAGTAGATTAGGAGGCAATAACCGGCTTTCTCCATAGGTCCATCTCAAGTTTTGCAAGTCCCACAGCTTGAGAGATGGTCCCATGTTTTGTAATCACACCAAATTCCCTACTCATAATAAGGCCATTCGAGGGTGTTGTGATTCTGCACTAAAAGTTTTGGCACACCTAGTGGGATAGGTATGAAGCACCTTACCACTTCATCTTAATAGGTTGGTGTGTTCCTTTTAGGATTTGGCCTTTTTGAGGCACATACAAAACACATCTAGCGACTCCATCTAGTTAATAACCCATCCTCCGAGTTGCATACCTTTTTCATCCATTTCCACTCATTTTGATCCATTTTCTTCCACCATCTCTTTAATTTTCTTCTATTCTAAGGATAAAAACAAGAAGAGAAACCCAACAAAGGATAAATGATAGAAGATCTGAAGTGTTGGGTTGCTAGGTTTGGGTTTACAAAGATCCCCTTGATGGTTAAGCCAACAAAGGAGGTCAAGGTTAAAGAACCAGTGGTGGCTGAGGCTGAGTTTGCAGTAGAGAAGGAACAAAAACAAGAAGAAGAAGATCAACAGTCTGTTTGTTCTAAATGCAGTGTCCCTAATGACACTTTACGAAGAGAATGCTAATCTAATCCAAGTTGCACAACTAGTTAAAGAAGGGGAACAATCAGCTCCAAGCCCCATTGAGGAGGAGTAGCTGGGAGAGATCAAATCAAATTTGAAGTCACTTAATGAAGAAAGCATCATTAGAGATTATTTTCTTTCATTTCAAGGGGCTGATTTGATTGAAAAACCGATGATGGAGGAAGACCATACAGTTTCAAAGGCTCTAAGTGTAGAGTAGGCCATAGAAGAACCTTTAGTTCTTCCTCCCACTTCATACCCTTCAAGATCTAATGTTGAAGAAGAGTTTGAGCTTTCAAACTTCATGTTTGAAGAATAGTGGAACCATGGTGAGAAAGTTTTAGATCAAGAGGATAGCATAGAGGAGGTTGAGAACATGCGGCAGGACAACAAGGAGGCATATTATCTATCGAGGTGGGAGATTTCTTTGATGGAGAGGATCCCGAGGATATCACATCATTTTCTCCTCCATCATCCACATTCCAAGCACATGAGCCTACTACCATAAAGGAGGACATTCAAGGAAAACATCTTGAATTTCATAACAGCTCTCTGGAACCAAGGTTGGAAGATATGAGTCTTCCATGTTATTCTCAGGAGAACGAAGAGAAAAGGAAAGAGGATGTCATCATTCCTCTCACACCATCCATCCAGGAAGGTTAGCATGAAGAATCCATTCTTGGAGTTTAATTTCAGAACCATGGGCACATTCAAAGGACCAGACAATGCCCCATTAGTTATTTGGCTTCATTAGAGCCATGGGAGGAGCCAAAACAAGTCATGCCCACTTCAGCGCATGAGGATGAGTATCAAAGCACCAAGGGTCATCATCAACACCTCCAGGAGTCTAATGCCAATCAAATTGAGGAGGTATTTTTGGTTGATGTTGATACCTTGATGATTTGGGTGGAGGACCAACTTATGGTAAGTTTTACACTCTTCCAAGTAGTGATATTTAGTGCCAAACCATTTACATAGATGCCCCTTTTGAGAAAAGTAAGCTACTTCTCCCTACCAACGGGATTTGTTTACATCCCTTTTCACTCTGGTTAGTATAGGAGTAGGAGTAAATTTTGTTTTCATGAGAAGAAGTGCTTCGCACACTCGCATGTCTCCTTTGAGGAATGTTTGATTTTTGTATTTATACATATGTTTTGTTCATATTTCTCTAGAGGTGCAGAGGCCGGGACCTTCAAGTGTTCACAACAAAGAGACCCGAGTTTCTGTAACATTTGCTAGTTTCAAATAAAAACAAATATAGAGTAATTAAAATCAGGTTTCAATGTAGTCCAATTCGAGAGCAGTGCTCGGGTTGTTGAGAAAATAGTCAAGCTTCTGCTGCGGCTTAGGAATCAGATTTTCCATGTAAAAAGAATTAGTATTATGTTATCATTCTTGACTCCATGACCAATGGATGCTTCAAGGCTACTAGTCCCTTCATCCGGCAGAAGACGTCCCCGTGAGTCACCAAATTGTTATCTCAATTTTTCCCTAGAAAAATTCATCAAACATGACCTTGCATGAGAAAATATAAGCTTCAACACTGTCCCGAGAACTCACATTCAAATCCCAAGTAGAGTCAGGCAACATCGAGACTCTACAATGGAGGATCGTGGTCCTGTGAAGGATCAAATTACCCCGAGAATAAATCTAATAGTCTCTTCCATCACAAGATCCCGCATTTCAAAGTGTTAAAGAAACAAGGGGTTCAAAGCGGGAAAATGGGGAACGGCTCAAAGTCTTTGGGCTTCACAAATTATTTAGAGTGAACCAAAATTTCCTAAGTATGGAGGAGATAGTGGAGGATACCAAGTGTCTAAATGAAGCACCTCTAAAGATTGAATCCAATATGGAGACTCAAATAAGCACTTTGGGATTCCATGTGTCTAAGGACCAAGAAAGGGAGTGGGCGAAAGCGAATAAGTATAGAGAAATAGTGGAATCCTCCACATGTCTCATTGGTGTAATTTCAAAAGGAAAGTTTGGAGGTAGTCCCCAAATGAGCGCGGGATCACCACATGTCCCAGGTCAAAAAAGGATAGATTCGGGGGGTTGAATAGTCAAAATAGAGGCAGGCCAATGGAAGAAGCTAATTGTTAGCATGACATTACTTCAAAATTAAAATTCAGAGCGGGCTTTCAAATAAGCGCCAAGCCTCCATGTGTTCAGGGTCAGACTATATGGCCCTGCCAAGAAAAAAAGGACTTAGCCAAAATACAAAGGAATAGAGAAAGCAACGGAAGGTGCCACATGTCTCTTCAGCACATCTT
Source organism: Taxus wallichiana var. yunnanensis (assembly GCA_018340775.1). Classification (NCBI taxonomy): domain Eukaryota; kingdom Viridiplantae; phylum Streptophyta; class Pinopsida; order Cupressales; family Taxaceae; genus Taxus; species Taxus wallichiana. The sequence goes on along the minus strand of CM031239.1, from coordinate 393,396,957 downwards.
CAAAAGATAAATCTAGAATTGGTCCCCAAACTAGTGCTAGCTCACCACTTGGCCATGTTGAAAAGTCAAAGCGGGAAGGCAGGTCGTCGGAGGTAGTTTGAACATTTTGCCCCAAGAAGGCGTAAAGTGAAAAAATGAGCCGCACCTCTACTGATGCCCAAGGAGCCATGTGTCAAGCCTCAATTACGTGCTTTGCACCATGGGCATGCCCTTGGAGTGACTTTTTGCCTAAATGGAAAATGTGGACCAGTGGGCCCAAAGATGGTTTTTGACAAAATGAATTGTGGGGTTGTGGGGAAAATTTTGCATTTTGTATTTTTTTAGTGCCTAAAAGAATAAAGTGAGTTTCGGGCCCATGGACCCATCTTGCTAATCGATTTTACCCATTTTTTATAGACCCAACCCAAACATTCAAATGGACATATCATTCGATCCAGTGCATGAAATTCAAAAAAATTGGCTCTTTTGGAAAGGTCTCGACCTCATCTATGCCATGGGAGCCGAAAATTTAATTTTGATGAGGATAGATGGGTAAAAAATGGAAAAAAATTAGGCCATTAATGCAAAGATATCGATTGCTTCAACTACCGGATATGATTTGATTCGATCACCATTCTTCCTTCTTCAACATGCTTTGAATAGACATAGAGCGTGCGAGACTCGATAGATTGTAGGTAGATTAGCGGTAGGCATTGATGGTTGGTGGTTGGATTTTTAGAGTAGAGTCAAGTTTCTCCTCTCTCTTTCTGGTTTTCATTGTCTATATATTGTAACACTTCTCATTTGAGAAGGGGAGACATTCTAGGATGTAGGGAAACTCTATCAAAGTGGTTTCCTAACTCCATTTGAGCTGTAAGCCTTCTCCAACACCTAGAGAGCATATTTGTGCCTCTGAAAACTCATGTAATTGTATGTGCACCTCATAGAGCAATAAAATCTTGTTTCATGGTGCCTTTCAACCCTTGGCATCTTTTTTTGTCTCTCATGCATCTCTATCTCTCATTTACTCCTGTGTATGTATTTCAAGTTTGTAGGTGTGAGATGTTGTGCTTCGTGGAATTTCAATGGTGGATTTGGATCAAGTTCTATGTCACTTTTATCTAACCTCCTCGAGTCCTCGTTTCCCTATTTCATTCTCCCCCAATAGAGTATCTCGCTACTTCCTTTCTCGGTGTATCACCGCTTAGTATAGGCTCTTTCCCGTATCTCTCTCCCTTCGACCTTAGAACAGTTAGATTAGGATTAGTTTACATTCTTCGCACTGAGTAGATTGTGGTAGGTAGATTAGGAGGCAAATATTAGCTTTCTCTAGAGGTCCTTCTCATGTTTTGCAAGTCCTACTGACTTAAGATATGGTCACATGTTCAGATAATCACACCGAATACCCCGATCACATGACTAGGCCATTCAGGGGTGTTTTGATTCTTCACTAATAATTATAATTGACGCTTGACCTTGGGAAGTGTAATCACAGGATTTTATTCCATAAGATAGTGAAACATGATCTTCCCTTTAATGTGATTCAACCTCTCGACTATGGATAAAGAGCATATCTCCTATAATACTTATTGTGTAATAACTCTTGATTATAAATATATAAATGAATGAAAGAACTTGACCCTAAATCCTTGAGAAAAAGATGCGAACCTTTTCTCCTTTGGAGTCACCCTTGTTCGTTATATAACTAAGGTACGAAATAAGATTAAGAATCATAGCCTTAGAAGAAAATCCTAGGGATAAGACCTAGTAGCCATGTGAGTATGTAAATATCCCTATGTGTAACTAATTACCCTATTAACAAATGAGTGAATTGAAAAATTAATTGATTTAATGTAGATGATCCTTATTTAATGAGTTATTGTATGCATAAAACATTACGTGTCCTACATCATTGAAAAATGGTTACAAAAGTCCCCACCGATGCTTCATGTCCTTTTAGAAGGTGTTCGAGTTCCTATACCCATTCGCAGTACATATCTCGTAGCCTATCTACATCCTTCCTTAGATTTTATATGCTTTCTTCCATCATCCCGCTTCATTTTGTGTACGTGCTTGGAATTTAGTGCCGGGACCGCCACCCGGAAGGGAGGTGATCCCATGACCACCACCCTACGTAGGGTGGCGGTCTATGCACTTTTTCCAGAACTCTTCATATCTGATTTTAACACGCTTGATTTAACTTAACTTGACTTCTAGGGTGCATTTGTGAACAAAATTGCCAAAAAAAAGCCTTGACCGCTTGGTATTCCTTTCCTCTTCTATTTTTAAATATAATTAATTAGTTTGAACAACCTCTTCACCCAATGATTTGGCACTCCAAGGATTCCTTGTGTATGAAGGTACATCCCAACGAATTTTTATATAATCAATTCTTGTATCAAAGTAAATGGCTTGAGAATTTTTGTATCTTTCATAGTATTGTTGGCACAATCTTGTTGGATATTGCATAGTCAAGCTTTGTTCACTTGTGTTATCTATCATCCACCTTCATTGTAACCATGCTTACTTCAAGTTTTCATTACTAAAGCACCTTCTCCTATTTCTTCCTTTGCATGCCCAATTTCTTGTACTCATCTAGACACACATAGAAAGAAATGAAAAACTAAGGGGATAAATTACTACACATGACTAGATTTACCTTTGTTCATGAATTCTAGGTTAGACTTGTTATTTCATTTACTTCATTCATGTAATTTTTCATTTTTACATCATATCAAATAGAGTACAAATAAATTTCATTTCATTTACAAGTAATTAGTTAATTTCAAGACGGTTTGAATATTTCGTAGAAATCCCCGATCATCAATCCTCTTCTTCCTATCCCTATGGATCCTAAGGAGATAATATTTGTAGGAGGTTTCCTACATATCACGATCATTTGGAAATGTTCTTATTTTAATTTAGCTTAGTTTCAATACACTCAACACATGATAATAACCACAATGGGTTATCTTTCTTATTTAGTTTTAGTGTAGATATATTTTAATTATTTAGAATAGAAGTAAATTGTTGTTTGTGATTGTAATATTTCAGTTTTGTGATTTATTTAAATTAGTTTCCCTTTCAGCGGTAGCATGGGTTGCTAGTTAATTTAGGCAGTTCTAACTAGATCAAGACTTAGTTCCAAGTCGATGTAAACAAACCATAGGAATCTACACTACCCATTCATAGCCTCTAAATGTCCCGTTTGACAAATTAGGTACTAGGAGATCACACTATTAGATGTTAGTCATTGATCCTCCTCTAGTTAGCCACATTCATTCAACATAGGCTTCACCGTAACGATGTCGGGGGTCAAGTGTGGTTGAAGGTTACATGTAAATTTTCATTCATACTAATTGGTGAAGTCGATGTGAAGGATTAATTCGTTCTTGTTTCCTTTTCTTTCATTGTTATTACCTCACCTCTCCATTTCTTCCCCTATTTTGGTAGGTATTTTATACTTTCTAAAAATGTTTGGAAGAGATTTTGGTGGGTCATTTGGATATGATTAATATTAAACCAACATGTCACCATAATAAAGTCCCCTTCTCTTTCGAGGTAAGGTGATAATTTCACAAAAACGTTAAAACATCCCCTAATTACACTTCAAAACCATTAGTGTGTAAGGATGGAGGAGGGTGATCAACACTTAAACATGCAATATGGTAAAACTAATGCAAACCACATTGGGATCACAAATAGAACATGTTCTTACGATAAAGTCTTGTCAAGACCTCACATTGTCATGCAATCAATATAAGATGATACATTTTCACGATTAGATAATACTCTTCGTCGAGATAAACGAATCTTTGGATATAATGAAGTCTACATCCTCGATATTTTTAATGCCTATCCTAATATTATTACTTCTAAGGAAGAAAAGAATTATAACACCGAAAACTTCATGACACAAAGTATCATGAGCACCTGCTCAATCAAACGCCATGGACACCCCTATAAGGGACTCAATCCTCTCCGACGATATTATTTCTACTTTAGTAGGGAGGATTAGAGAACTAGAAAGTGCACAGAATTCATAACCAACACATGCAGTAGGGAAAAACATGGGGTATTGAGTTGATAACAAAGGATACATCCCTTCGATTGAGCAACCAACGTACTATCCCGTATAACAAGGGCATCTGGTTCATTCACATCCGGTGATCTTCTTTCAGGATTAAACACACTAGGGATGGGTCCTCATCCTTATAAAACATATCCTATGCAAGGATGGCGGAAGTGCATTCTCGAATGCAACCAAAATAATCTGCTGCGACATTCTCCGGTTTTACACCCACTAGTCTATATCCTAGAACTATCCTACCTTACATGCACATGTATTCAAAAAGACCCAAGATGGACCCATATACTATTCCTACTCCCTACATGCCATATCAAGGGACCCCATACGTTCCTGTCAACAATTATAATGCAGCTTATCCAACTCCTCATCAAGGATCTTCAATGGTGGAATTTTACGCAATGGGTACATATGCCAAGTACTTAAAGGATCATCTTGAATTCACCATACTTGGGGTCATGCTTCCACACCCATTACCATATCTTCCAGAACTTAAGGGAAAAGGAGACCTGAATGCTCATATCAAGGCCTAAGCTATTGCCATCAGGGAATTACTTCCTTGGGATGTTAGTAGAAAGGGCTAAGATATTTCAAAAGACTCTCAAAGGAATCACACTTGATTGGTATTATCGTATTATAGAATCTTCTATACATTCCTTTAAAAACAATGCTCCTAAGTTCATCATATCATTTGACATGAACAAGTTGTTGCGTATAAGGATTAGGGAGTTCCTTTATATTAGAGAGGAGAAAATGAATTTTCCGCCCATTTCATCCAAAGATGGCGCCAATTTTTCCATTCCTTTGTAAGTGTGACCAACATGGACCAAATGGAACTTTGCAATATTTTCCTTCACTCTCTCAATCGAGATACTAAGGAAGAGGTCAAAAATGTTTCCTTTCTATAGTTATGAGGAAGTTTTAGAATGTGTGCTTTGGATGACGAAGTTGTTATAGACAGTGGGTGTAAGATCTATGATCCCAATCAGAAATTGGTATCTCCAAATCAAAGTAATGTAAATTATCAAAATAATGGTGCCAAAAACAAGGACCTAAGGGTGTGAATCTAAATCATGGTGTTACCAAAAATAGTGCTACTGATCAAGCCAAAAACACTAGTTTTATGAACAAAAGTGATACTAACAACAATAACCAAAAAAATCGAACAATCAAAAAGGTGATAATACTATGTATTATGTTAGCATAGTTGATGTAAATCATCTAACACAAAGGAAATATCAAATCTAAGGCCTAAAATAGTATCAAAACTCATCCAAGAGGTGACGAATCATGGTTATAACAACCAATTTATAAATTATAACCAAGTTTAAAATCAATAATAGAAAGATGAGTATCAAAGGCAAAGAAATTATTACCCTAACCCATACTATGGTTTCCATAAGGTTTGAGGTCATGATGATAGGACTTATCGTGATTGCAATAAGTTTTTACAAAGACTTCCCAAAAACCAAAGGCAACTCTTTGTATACACGTTTCTAGTAAATCGTGAAACAAATCGATAGCCTAGTCATATCAGACCTGTCACAACTCAAAATGTAAAACCTAAACTTCTTAGGGATTCCTTATTGAATCCGTAAAATATAAACAAGGGAATTCCTATAGGAAAACACGACCATGAAGCCTCAAATTGTGACAACTCTCGAATTTCTCGTAACCTTGGTTAAAATGATAACACAAAAATCTTGGTGTTAGTCGAGGTGGAGGTCAAGCCAGAAATTAATGCAACAACTCGGATGAATTATTACATTTTACAACCCCTACCTGCTCTTTCCTTATAGGATGACATTCCTACAATCTGAAAACTAGTAGTAGCCTATGATTTAATATCGGATTTGAAGAAAACTTTTTCTCTCATTTTTTTTCTAGTTTTTCTAAAGAATTTAACTACGCATCATTCTATATTGGTCAATTCACTAGGTATTTTCCATATAATCCATGTCACTCCACCTCTTAGTGCTCAAATAAATCATATTGACTTTGACATACATCCTCCGACATAGAATGAAAGGGATAATGGGTTTGTTTTCAATATAGACAAGATGCCATCTAACACTTTGAAATTTTCCAAAGAGGTGGTCCTACCTTATTTTTAAAAGTCTCTGGGTTTATAACAATTTCATTAAGAGAGCCATGATTTACAACAAGGATTCTATAAATGTAGTTCCCTTCTCTTTCTTGCAAAAGATGGGATATAGAGAGACAAGTTGTTCTTTACAAGAAACATGTTAAGGAGTATGACATTCTTAAAGATGCCTCAATTAGAACCATAGTTCTTCCAATCATGCTTGGTCCAAAAACCTTCTTGATGGAGTTTTACATTATCGATAGGGAAACAACATATTACATGATCCTTCGGGAGACCCTAGATTCATTGAATGAAAACTATCCCTTCTACCCTGTTCTAGGAGATTATATTCCTCCATTTAGGGAAGGTCTTCATCACTCAAGGGGATCTTAGGAGATTATATTCCTCCATTTAGGGAAGGTCTTCATCACCCAAGGGATCCTAAGCCCTTCAATATACACTTAGAAAATATCACTAAGAAGAAAAGATTTAGTATGGAGTATGAAATTCCCAGAATCAATTGAAAAACCACCTCCATCAAAATATTTAGTCCCAGTCACCCCATGCGTGCCAAAGGCTGAAGTCATTGACCCAAAAACACTTGAGGTGGTAAAAATAGTTAAGGATAAATCAATATCTTTTGAAATAGTGTCCACTAAAACCACAACAGAAATTATATAACTCTTAGAGAGGGAAGATCCTATCTTCCTCCCATTTGAACCATAAGGGACTCGGTAGTCTTCTTAGTTTAGCATCTCTTCCTCCGATGACCTAGGTCTAGGTGTGAACATGATAGGATTAACAAATCAAGAAGGGAAATTTGAGATTTAAACAATGCCCACCAAAACCATCTCTCGAGTGTTGTCCTATTCTAAACCTCAATTTAAATCCATGTGTGTTTGAAACTAAGCTTTTCATATCCATAGGGCAATTCCTCATCATTCAGTAAGTGTCACAAGTAAACATAATTCTCTACATAGAAAACAAGGCCGAGTAGTATTTTCTTGCTCGCCCACACACCATGTCTCAAGAACATGACAAAGAGGTTCATGAACACTACTTTTAGATGAATGATTTTAAAGATTTGACATATACACTTCTGGGAAAGGGTTGTAAGTTTAAACCCAGAATGATAGACCCATGTCAAGAGAATTGATATTTTGAGGATCATGGTTCTCTGTTGTGTACTGCTCGGGGTGAAGAATTAAATATTCAAAACTTTCTTCACCTTAGCTATCATGACATGTAGTTTCACCTACATTTCCATATGTACATTATTGCATCTACATTACATTTTCATTTGCTAGCTCATTTCATAAAATTTGTTATCAAGGGACATATTCTTATAGTAATTCCTAAAAACTTATGAAAACATTGGTAAAACATTCAAATCATGTCTCTTCAAATCTGCTCGGTATCACCAATAGTTTCTAAATGATTTCAACAATCCATGTAAGATAAGACAAATCTTTGATAGTAGACATACCAAGGCCTACATATTTGGTTATACTCATAGTTTCTTCTAGATTATGTGTTTTACCTATAGTCCATTGCTCTAGAAGCTTCATGGTGTCATATCTATCCCATATACATCTCTTTTGAAATAAGAACATTCTAGACATTTTGCATAGATAAATACTTCCACATAAAAAAAATATTTTACACATTTATTTTCCCTTCCAACCTTAGGTGTGAGACCGCATCTCTTCTGGTGATGTAGGGTTGGGAAACGAGAGAAGTTCCCTTACTCGAATGTGCCTTGTTTCAGTGACTGATGAGCCCATAATTCTTATTGGTAGTATGGGGCAAGGTGTATGGAGTCTCTTTGACAAACTTGAAAGTTAGAAACAATTCATTCAAATGATACAAAGTCACATATCAAAACAAAGTGAGTTAGATTTCAAAATTCCAAAAGAGATTAAAACCTCAAAACCAGATTTTGTCAACCAAGTAACCATCTATGGATCTATGTAAAGATAAAATGAAAAGCATTTCATAGTTTAAACTATGAAGCAAGCTTGAGTAGAATGACATTGTAGTGTCTCAATTTGGCTTGTCCAAATCCTTGTCTTTCTTTCATCATTACCATTGAACAAATTTCTATAACTTGAACCCCTTCTCGGATCTTAGTGTTGAGCCCTTGCATATTACTATTTGTGTGGAGTTAGAAGTGTGGAAAGTTCATTCAATTATCATATCACTTTTTCACCACATTTTTCCAAAACAATACGAAGTACCAAAATTTTCTTAGAGAAACTAAAGTTCAACATTAAAATGTGATTGCATTATCATATATCAACATTATAAAATACAAAAATAAATCATCTCTGTTAGCATTCATATCCACTACACACATTCCGAAAAGCATATTATAAAGGAAGTTATAAACATCTAGACTACACATTTTAAGTGAGATAAAAGGAATTAAACTCCGATAAAATGAATTAAAGTCTGTATATATCATAATAATTAAAGTTTGTATATAATGCTATCATGCACTAGGCATGGTTAAAATGCTCACAATGAGCCGGAAATATAACAAAAACATATAATTCCTTAAAAATCACAACTAAGAAATAAAATTCCCATCAACCTATCAATCCTTGTGGAAATCCCCGAGATGGAGCATGGTTGTGTCCATGACTCCTATTATGACTATGATGACGAGAATACATGGAAGGGTGGGAGTGCTCATGTTGGAGGCCACCGGGTCGTGGTCTCACTATGGGAGCCACTTTGCTTCATAAAATGCTTAGATGTATCATATGCAGTCACTTGAGTACTGAGAGAATTCATAACCTCCTCTCGCCCTCCGGATGGGCACAAACACATTGTTGTGTCTGCTTAGTTACAAGTGGTTGTCCCATATCCTTAGTCAACTTAGCTTGGGTCTTCCGCAAAGGAATATGTAAGATGTCCACATATACCCATTGAATAATCTCTCGCCACTCTGTGGCAAACACCGCAAACATAAACAAAGAAGAAATGGTGAGTTAGAAATTTACAAAACAAAATAAAACTAAATACCAACTAACATTTTTAATAAAAAGTTGCAGAGAAGAGGATCAACATACTCATATCTCCAAGCATCCATGTAGGTTCAGTTGCCAATGTTGTTGTTGTTGATGGATGTGGGACCTCCCAAAAGCCCGGAGGCAAGACATTGTCACATCACAAACTCGTCATCCCCTTTTCCATCGTGAAGGAGTTGTCCCTCGAGATAAGTGTCTCCTCCTTTGTGGTCACCTCCTCTTGCTCCAATCTCGAGCATCCGAGTATCATGCCACTTTAGATTTCTCTCCTCCTCTTTGTGAATTTCCTGCGCCAAGTATCACCACCTAACCCCTCATCACCGGTCTCCTCTCCACTAGTTTCCTCTCCATTGGTCTTCTCTCCAGCCAACTCCTCTCCAAAGATCATCCCCTGTATACTCCTTAGAGTCAGAGTCTATGTCTATGGGCTCGTCCTCCTCTCAACTCGAGAAAGTGCGGCCTCAATCCGGGAGTAAGGGTGCAAGAGTGAAACCAGCTTCCCATCAGGAATGAACATTTCTCCTAACTATGAAAGGCACTCTCGAAACAACCGATGTCCAACTTGGATCTCCAAAAGTCCCCTTTCGGGACTCCTTCACTGTCTTATACACAGGTGCCACTTGGGGAAGCATATTAATGTAGGGGAGGTTAAACTACTAGGGAACTTACTCAAACAAGTTAGTCTTAAGCTTCCTTATCCTATCAAAACTGACCAAGAGTGGAAGAATCCACCACTTTGTTCTCATCATGTCCCCCAACCATGTCATGTCCTAGTATGGGGTGAGCACCATGTTTGACGTAGTCAAAGAAGCCACTGGATGATGTCGTGTCCTCAAAACTATCAAAGATTTCCATCTAGTGATCTTGATGGCCCCGGATCATATACTAGTACTCCCCTCCCATAGGAGATGATCTTCTCATACACCAAGCTCATAACGAATGTGGGGTGGCTCAAAGACTTCCCTTGAAACCTTACGATCCGATACAATTCATGAAAAGTACTAACAACTTTATCTTCTCCCTGCATAAATAGGACCATATGCCTCAATCTGTAATAATGGGAGCCCAAAGAACAGAATAGTACATCACCTCCCTTGTCCCTAATCAACCACGAGGCACAAATAACCATGATGGCCTTGTGGATAGTAGGGATGGGAGAAGTAGGAATGGATCGGACCTTAATCCCCTTCTTTGAACCAAAGGAGAAAACGACATTCCCCATATAGGTTATCCATAGAGTCATGGTGGCTCAAGATCTTTTTATTTCTAGAGTTAGTTGTATGCCTAGTATGAGAACCCCAACAATAAGGTACACATCCTCTAGGGTGATCTTCCATGACCCCAGCACAGGACAACGGAAGGTATTCGGTCTACTTCCCAATAAGATATTAGGTCACACAAGATGTGACTACAAGGATTAACATGGGTCATGCATGAAATCCTCCATATACCTGCTCTCTAAAGAGTATCGGTCTCATCCCGAGTCATCGATCCAATATCATTGGGATCAATCACGATCGCTCTAGCGACTCTAATGGATATACTCTTCCTTCTTCTACATCGACCAAAACACAACAAAAAAGAAAGTTAGTTACATATTTCAAGAAGCAATCAAGAAAAAAATACATTATCATTGTGTTTTGATCATTATTTTTAGAACCACTACCTTGGCAGGGCAACGGTCTTGAACTGATTTTTCGTATAACTTTGTTGCTTTCGAAAAATGCTCAAAAATGCATAAAAAGACCATTTTAAACAAAATAAAAGACTACCATGAGGGCACCCCGCTAGAGATTCATTTAAGAAATAATCCCCCTAGGAAAATATTTTGAAGTTTTCACATTTTATGTTTAAAACCACACAAGTGAGGAAAACTAACCCGAGAACGTGTTGGTCAATTTCCCAATTGTGGAGGAATGATCACGATCTCGCAATGAACATTTTGGCTATTATTTCAATGATAATTGTCAATGTGGGACAAGAGTTCAAAAACAATGAAGTCAATATGTGAAAATAAATTTGAAAATGAGTTATATATATATATATATATATATATATATATATTGTTTAACTTTGTTTTATATGTTCGTAGGGACGAAGCGTTGGAGTAGGTATATTTCTATATCCGCACACAAATGGTGAGTCCTCTTGTCATTTTAATTTAGTGTTTATTTTTGGATATTTTATCTATCTGCACTTGAGTCTTCTCTTCATTTTGTAGGTGGACAATCAATTTTTGACAATGGGCATGTCGGTATAGCTTCTAACTCCCCATTTCGGGAACGCTATACTCATACTCTACGTTTATGCATTTTTATGGCTAAGACACTTCTCCGAGGGAGAAATATGTATGAACCCAAAATTAAATGTGCTACATTTTCAGAAAATGGTTACAAAAGTACTTAATTATGATTCATGTCCTTTAAGAAGTTGTTCAAGTTTCTAGATGCATTCACAAGACGTATATGTAGCCTAGACATCCTTACTTAGTGTTTTCATGCTTTCTTCCAGCTTCACACTTCATTATGTCGATGTTTCATCCTTTAGTGTTAAGGTTACCACCCTTCCTGGGTGGTGGTTCTAAAACTGCCGGCCAAGCAGGGAAGCGGTCCCGTGAGCACGACGTTGTGCAGGGCTGTGGTCTTGCAGGATTTTTAACAAACTCTTCATGTATGATTTTAATACACCTGATTTCACTTAACTTGACTTCTAGGGTGTGTTTGTGAACCAAATTGTGTAAAAATAGTCTTGATTTCTTGGTATTCCTTCCCTCTTCTATTTTTCAATTATTTAATTAGTTTAAACTACCTCTTCTCCCAATGATTTGGAACTCCAAGTTTTCCTTGTGTATGAAGGCACATCCCAGCGAATTCTTATATAATCAATGTTTGTATTCAAGAAAATGGCCTAAGAATTTTTTGTATCTTGCATAGTATTTCTACCACAATCCTACTACAAATTACGTAGCCAAGCTTTGTTGGGATTGTGTCATTTCTCTTCCACCTGTATTACAACTAGAATACCTTCAATCTTGCATTTCTCAAGTAGCTTCTCCTACTACTACCTTTGCATTCCTAGTTCTTTGGACTCATATGGACACATAAGGAAAGAAATTATAAACCGAGGGGACAAATTACTATATAGTTCAATTTACCTCTGTTCTATGAATTACAGGTTGGAGTTGTTATTTGATTTCCTTCATTCCTTCAATTTATCATTGTTACATCGTATCAAATAGATTATAAATCAATTTCCTTCCATTTTTGAGCACTTAGTTAATTTCAAGAGGGTTTTAATCTTTCATAGCAATCCCCGATGGTTTTTCCTCTTCTTCCCATCCCCTGTGGATCTCAAGAAGATAATATATATATGAGGTTTTCTACATATCATAGATCATTTGGTAAAGTTCTTATTTTTAGTTAGTTTAGTTTCAATACACTCAAGCAGGTGAATAACCACACCGGGTTATCTCACTTGTTTAGTTTTAGTGTAGAGTTATTTTAATTATTTAGAATAGAAGAAAATTAATGTTTTTGATTGTAATATTTCGGTTTTGTGATTTTTTTAGATTAGTTTCCGTTTTAGCGAAAGAAGCATAGGTTATTATTTAATTTGGACACTTCAAACTATATCAACACTTAGATCCAAGTTAGGAAAATAAACCATAGGGAATTTATGCACTTTGTTCATATCCTCTCGAATGTCCCTTTTACCAATACGGCTACTAAAAGATCACACTACCAGATCTTAGTCACTTATCCTCCTATAGTTAGCCATACACATTCAACATCAGCTTCTCTGGTATGACCTCGTGGGGTTGAGTGTGGATGAAAGTTGCATCTAAATTTTCATCTGTACAATTACACCTTAAGTTCAATGTTAAACAATATAGAGGAAATATAACAAAAGGAAAAGGACTCTATGATTCTCACATTATGAGCCTTCCTAGAACTTAAGTTAAAGATTGAAAGATTATATTGATAAATGTGCAATCCTAAATATATCATGTTGTGTGAGGACCCTATCTATAATTTTATATTATAGCTGAATCATTATGTTGTGCCTTGTAATTTTAACAAATAAAAAGAGTGACCTTGTTGTGCATCACATGCTTTTCATCTTGTCTATGTGGGTTAAGGTTTATGCAATCATATCAAGGGTTGTGTGTTGTCCTAAGTGATCTCTGTACTTTCTTGTAAACTTCAATGTAAGTAAAAAAATCATTCCGGTATTTTTACAATCATTTTTGTGTGTCTAAAATGTGAGCATTACAAACTTTTGCATGTAAACACAAATTCTATCAAAAAAGACAACAACACAATTATAAGGTATTTGTATGAATATGTAGATGCTTATCACAGAGATGTCATAGGGAGTACAAACACCACTTCTGATGGGCATTTATCTGTGAGATTATATGAGGTGATTTTGGAAAACATTGTTTTACTAGAATGAGACTAGGACGGTGTTGTGTCGGGAAAAAATCATCCCGTGGAGTCCTCTCTATCTAGGGGTTTTCTTTTCTCAATGGAGAAACGATTTTCAAGTAAACAATGACAAATTTTTCCTTTAACACCCATGTTTTTTTTTCATATTAATTAAGTCTACTCAGAACCCTTCAAATAGATAAACATGTGCCAAAATTTGTTTTTGAAAGGGAAAAATTGGCTTTTGGGTATTTTGTTCCTTTTCCACTTGCCCAAGATAAACTTAATTATAGATATAATTATAAATAAATGAAAATAATAATATGCTTATTGGGTTTGTATTCTCTTTAAATGTTATGCTTGCATGGTCACAGGTCATGTTGACATGAAAAAGCATAAATGTAGGTCTAGTATTAATGTTGTGATGAATTGCAATAATTGCAGGATATTCATAAGTTCTCCTCATAGAATACGATAATTTCAAGCCAATGTAAGATATTCGAAGCCATTAAAACTTTTATTTTTCTACAAAACTACAAATTTCCATATTTTTTGTTGAATAAATTTTGTTAAAAACTTGGTGACCATCTTTTTCATGCCATATTTTAATTTTGTGAACTGTGATCTAGTATCTTGTGTTGGAAGAATTGTTAAGGGTTTGCATAACACCTTGATGGATTTTTTATTTTTCTTTTCGGGGTAGTGAGGAATGGAATAGTGATTTCCTTTTCTTATTTGATTTTGACTTGGCATGCCAGAGATTAGTGCAACATCAACTCGACACAAGATCCCAAATCGAGGAACTTAGTATTAGGAATATCAAGTTCAAGGTGTTTGATTTGGGTGGTCATCAGATTGTCAAGAGGATCTGGAAAGATTACTATACCAAGGTATGTATAAGTTAATTGATTTCTTATTCAAAGTAAATCTATTCAAATACACAAGCACTAATTTACACTATTTTGCAGTCAGGTTTGTTGTTTTAGTAACACATTCTTGTAAGAAAAGGAGGCCTTTAGATTTACAGCTACAATCACACTAATATTTGTATTGTTTGCGGTTGCAAGTGTGGAAAATGAGTTTTTATTTCTTGTAGAGATTAGAATTGGGATTCTAGTGGTTGGTTATAGTATAGAGGTCAACAACCTTACAGATAAATGTACACACTTCATTAATTTCAAAAAGTAGATATTCCCATAGCCAAAAGGCCTTTCCTTCCATTGAATTCTTTCCTTTACATACATTTATTTTTTAGATGTTGTCATATCTTGAGGAAAAATTTGGAGGCATTCCTATCTCTTGGTTTCTATTTTCATAATCTTCTTCATTACATAAATCAACATTGAGCCCCTCTGGCCAATCAATATCTCCCAAGTCAGGTGAATCCCATTCTATTACATCAATGTATGCATCAGGATCATATTCTGGTATGCCACAAGGAATACCATTAGTCTTTTCTAAATACCTCCTCTTGGCAAGATGAAAAGCCTCTTCTCTCTGCTGAATCATTCCACTTTTCTACTGCGTAAATTAAGTTATGTGTTCCTTTACCTCAAAAACCTAGTTCCATGAAAGACCAACAAATTACTTGCAATAATCCCTTTTTCCCAAAAATGTACAATTGGGAACATTAATAAATGAGTTAGACAACATATTATGTGCACAAGCACAAGACTCCTACTTTTTAGTCAGAATTGATGCTTTAGAGACTCCAATTTTTAAAATATTATATTGTGTTTTTAGGCATCCTATTGGTTTTTCATGACTCATGCATACACTATATGTTATTTTTATGGAAACTATAATGATTATCTTATGGAGGTTCAAAAACAACAAGATAGCTAGAAATATACTTATACATATGTCATTGAGTTAATGAAGGTTCAACTCTAAATAAAAAGAATCCTTCTTGTACTTCATACCTAAGAAATCAATGCTATATATTAAGAAATAAGAAACTTCATGGTCATCTTGTTGTTTCAAGATTTGCAAAGTCCGACGTTAAAACAAAATTATGTATGATCCCTAAAATGCTATTAACCAAAACATATTTACATAAATGATTGTAAGAGTCTACAGATGTGAGATTGATTTATTACAAATATCATAATATGTATTCAGGGTCATCATGAAATGCCACCTCAACATCATCATTTGCTGGAGGGAAGCAATCTTGGCAGTCAAATATAGCTTTATGTGGGAGCTCAGTTCCCAACCTCATAACAAGATACATCTGTCGTAGACTCATTGTCTTCAAACCTGTCAATTATCAAGTGTTGGATTCATCATCTTTCGTTTTAACCCTCTTATTCAAAGGTTTAAAATTTTTTGTGTGGAAAAAAAATAAAAATTAATGGGTACACTTTGTTTTCTTCTATTGCAGGCCATGATTATTGCATTTTCACAAGCAAGTAAAAAAGTATTAAACATGTTTTGTAATTTCTCTTTCCCCTTGTGTATATTGTTAATTAACTAAATTACATCCTTCAAAGTTTGTAATGTAATATTTTAGGGACAATGTTTTTTCAGTTAAAATATTATAGGCATTTGTAGTAAATATTGTCTCATAGTCCATTGATACCTTGTTCACGCTGTAGTGTATTTTACAGTTAGGGGTCTTGTACATATATTTGAAATATATGTTGTATTGAGTGTAGTTTAACTTTATTGATTTTCCCACCTTTGACCCATGTCAAATCTTAAGAATAACTCGTGGATAGATTATATCAATGGAGTTTATTGAAAAAATTCATTGAATACCTACTGTCGATAAAATTTTCTAGGTCTATATTTAGGCTCTGTTCTATGACATATTATTGATTGTCTCATTATTTCCCATATCCTTTGTAAATTTGCAACATCCCTTCTTTATTCCTTTCTTTAAGTACTTTTGTCTTTTCCCTTTATTGTATTATCCATTGAGTTGGCTACTCCTACACCTGCAACACCGCCTTTTTGTGGGAACTGTTAAATTATACATTCTAAAACCTGACATTATGGTAAAGAGTACCTAAAGTGGATCAAATAACTGATGGGTTGGATCCATTTTGTTTGAGGCGGTCAGATTGTAGTTTGGGTGTAAAATTGGAGCCTTCTCTGGGGATTAAAAGTCCTCACATTAGGCATTTGAGTTTAGATTGCTTCTGTATCTGGAGGGGTTTGTGTCTACCAATTTGAAGTGCTGATGTAACTCATAGGATTTTCCCGTGCTACTAATTTGACAGTTTTCCAACTTGTTGATGAATATTTTTACATTGATGCTAGTGAAAAATACATTTTGCTCCTTTTTTGTTTTTCTAAGAACGTTTTGGATTTTGAAGTGCTGTGAAATTTCTAAAGCAGTATTTTTGAAGGATAATACCCAATGATTGACATTATTTAGTGGTATATAACATAGAGTTGAATGTCACTAGATTTTTTTGTAAACTACTACTCTGTTTCAATTCAAATTATTGAATGGTATATTATATTTCCTAATGAATTTTTGTAATCTAATATTTTAAGTGTTTTTTTCCCATGTTAAATCTGGTTATTTTTTGAAAAAAATTAGTTATGTTGCAGCGATTGTCCGATCCCTACCATAAAGGTTGTTTTTGTTCTTTTACAACATTAGCAAAAATGGGAGATTTCACATAAGCAAAGCAGGATGATTCCTTTTAGTACTAATAGTACTAATAGTACTTCTACATCACAATTCTCCACATCACCTTCAATTCCAAATTCTTTCCATTCTTTACTCTCTTGTTGCTCTTCCCATTATGCTCTAGATATTTCCGATTTTGTAGTGCATCAAAACTATTGTTGAGAGGAGAAATTAAATTGAATGGTTTTTTTTTTTTTTCTTTGGTGTGAGGAGGAGAATTTCTCAAGTAGACAGTGATAAATATCAATTGTAATTTTGGCAAAAGGCATCATTCAAATGTAATTTTTTGCAAGAGTCTTCAAAAACCTTCATGTATGTGGCAATTTCCATTTTGTAAATAATTTCATTTCAAAAATTATTGGATGAGAAATAGTTTTGAGAGATACTAACCTATTTCATCATTACAAGGATGGGATGTGCTCATTTGGATATTATTGGTGAAACTAAGAAAGGCCTATCTTGATTTCCATTCTACTACTAAATTTATTATCAGGATCTTGGGTTATTAAATAGTTATGAGAGATACCAATTACCTTATCCACTTTAAGAATTGGATGGGGTTGGGGAAATTATCACATTCTTAATGAAATCAATAGAATTTTTATGCAAGACCTTAGATGTTGTGGATTAGAAGTTTTTTCGGCATGTTGGGAGGCTAAATTCCCAACACAGATGGAGTCTCAAAGGTAGTCACCACTTGAAAATCTATCCATGTGAAAGTAAATATTTTTTATGGGGATCCTATTATTTGCTTCTAAGCCCAGCTCAATTGCAAGATTCCTTCTGGTGCTTATCCCTCTCTGGACTAATACTCTTTATAGATATGTAAGGTCAATGTGGTTATGTTTCTAAGTTTCCATCCAATAAGTGGAAACAATTTTCAAAATAATTCATCTTTATCCATCTATGTCATCCTCCATACAATTAAGTGAAGTTAAGAAATATTGAACATGGTCACTTAGAGTAGGACATTCGTCTAACAAAATTCTATACATTAGCAATGCAAACTTGCTTTGTACTTGTCACGAATACCTCTCGCACCATTAATGTGGTTTCATTTATTTTCTAGATATCTCTCTTTAGGACCGCCCCTTTTTTATCAACCAAGAAAGATTGGTTTTATTCAGAAGGAAGATGGATGACACTAACAAGATTTTAGTACATTTAAATAGGAAACACTTTTAAACTCCTCTCATTATGAGATAAGCCCCCATTGCATTACACTCTCCATGCCACCTTGAGAAGAGGGATAAAACTATCCAGCCTACAAGGAGGCTATCTTCATAACATAACAAATTGATTTGTTTAATAGAAAAATTCATCCACATGCAATGCAACTGATGTGTTTTTGTTGGTAATGTTGTTGCTGAAGTGTTTTGGATCATTTGGTTTTGCTAAAAATTTGTGAATGATGATTGTTACTTGTGTTTGAGTAGGGCTATTGGTCTTCATTCAAATAATGTTCAAAATTCATATTTACTAGATGACTACCATATTTCTAGGATTATGTCAACAAAATAACAAGATTACTTAGTTGTAGAGGAATTTAATGCCAAAGTGGCTAACGAAATTCTTCAAATTTGAAATGAAAAACACGATGTTTGGAACTTAGATCTTCATGGTCGTCATGAATTAGAAGTAGTGAATGCATTGGCATCTCGCTTGGAAATGATTGAGTATATTGTTTCAAAAAGCATTTCTACCTCATTAGGTTATAACATTAATCTCCATACAAATGAGTAATCTCTCCAAGTTCTCTTAGCGTACATGTCAAGGGCATCCGAACTTGAGGTCATAATAAGTAATTGAAATTTGATTTTTTTGTAAGATTCAAAATGTGTAATGCACTATTCTTAGGATAAAAGAACAAGGAGGATGTACCACTACCCTTAAAATGGAAATATACAAGAAATAATACCTACATTTATGTAGCGGTACATTCTTCTTGTATGTCCTTTCTCGTGTTGTAGCACTTTTGATTAACTATACATAAAATAGAAATAGGTGTGTAATATGAACTGATCTTATATTTCCAAGTACTCCCATTAAATAGATAATATTAGTAAACATGACATATGTATTTATTGCGTTCTAAAAATTGTTATGATATTCTTACTACACGATTACAAATATAGAGTCATGGTTTTGAAGCTCTTCCAAAGGATATTAAAAATTTGTTTATTGATAAAGGGTATGTCCTCATCCTACCTTGTACACAACTTATTATGGATTTACATATTAGATTGGGTTGAAGTCTATAGGGTATGTAGTATCGGAAAAAAACATTCCCTTGATATAAAATTTCTACTGGATGATGAATGTAAAAATTTAGTGAAGATAAAGTTGGGGTGTTTTTGTTTTCGCAAAGTTTTAGTATAGTTAAGAGGCACTGTAAAGACTAGGAATGCTAGCCATTGCAATCGAATCAAATAATTGTATAGTACAATTCACCCTTAAGGTTTGTATACCCAAGTTTAACATTTTATTCACCCAGTTGCCAAGTAGTACTCATTTGAATTAACTTTATTCTAGGTGAGAAGGGCATCTTGAATAAGCTCAACATTTATTTGTATATTTAATTTGATATACAATAAATAATTTTTTTATAATTTCTCACCTCTATTATACTTTCTTGATGCCTACTCGTGAAACATGAAGTTTGTTCTTACCTTATAGTGGGAAAGGTTAATAATATGCATTTAATTGAGGTTACATGGTCAACATTTCTTATACATAATTGTCATTTGTAACACCCACATATTTGACACACAAATACAACAGTAAAATTATCCGAATAATTTTTTTGTTTGAATGTTCACTACACAACACCACATGGAATCCAATAGATGAACTTAACATCACATGAGACGCTTAAAAAAACCTCATCCCACATTGATAATAAGATAACACCATATATACATCGAAGCCACATGTCAAAAATGACAATGTACCACAACCCCCACTACAATACACACTTAATCACACGAAATTACCACATCACATCATTTTTCATGGTGAAATATTTATTACAATCCTATTTTCATTAGCTGACTATATTTTTCTCAAGAACACGTAACATGGGACCCTTTGTTCCTTTACAACTAGGTTGTATGTTTTTGTTTAACCTTTCACCTATAGTGGTTCCTAGGTTTAATATATTCCTATCTACACCAAGGGTTCTACTAACTTTTACAAGTCCAACTATAGTGCAATTACCTTAACTTGTAAGATGTTGGCTACAAGTGAAGTTATGCCATTCTCAAGGAAATATTTTATTATTTCATTAACATCATTTTTTAATCCACATTTATGCAAACAAAGTAGGTGATCATGCATCATATTTGATTTTTTGATTTGTTAGGTCATTATACTAATCATGGAGCTCTACTTTATTGCATTCATTTTATGATCACATTTGACATTTTTGTTGGTTTTGACATCATTAAATGGCATACCATTTTTCATAGTGGGAATTCCTTACTTTAATCTTATTTACCCTTTTACTAACTACATGTACGCGGTCACTTTAGTCATCTATTATCATCATTTTGGAACAAATGTAATTCCTATAACACTTATGTAACACATAGGAAATTAAGACTACAAGGAGTATGACCTCACATAAGAAAAATCATTTCATTTCTCTTAGACACATAAGTATTAAGTGTATATTGTAAGAGATATATCGCATATAATATTATGCATTAAAAAAAAGACTCCTAAGGACCTATTTCAATTGTTGGGTAAATACATAATAATTCCAAACATAGTCTCCACTCACATAATTTAGATCTCATAACTGATCAATCATAGGTACAAGCACCGATTATCTCACAAGTATTTGACCACCCACTAGGGTAGCAAGGAGTGTTATCTCTCGAAAGTGCACCTGTTTGAGTTGAGGTTTCTGATATTCACCATTTTATTTGTACATGAAGATCCATATCCATTAATTTTATGGAAATTTTTCTCGATGCATGAGTTTGAATTTTGAACCATTGATTTATGTACTTATTAATATGTTTCATTGAATTCTAAACCTTTTGGATCGTGGTAGAGTTAACTAACCTTGCGGTGAAGTTGATAGTTTTGACTCTACATTGTTTGATCTTGTACCTTTCGATCTATGTCATCGATCCTAAACTCACCGAGTGAGTTAGACTACTCTAGTTTAGTTGAACGAGTTGACCCATAAAATATTAAAAACCTAACAATGTTGATCATTTGAAAAAGCTGAGCCCAAGACTGGCGAAGCATTGGAAAAATCGATCCAGCCACCATTTTTTTTTTATTCTATGCTCGAAAATTCTATCAAATAACCTCTAGGAATTTCTTTGCGTGAATATTTTTAAAATTTTAGTTTTGGCAATTGTATTTCAAACATGTGATAATTGTTTTCATTCTTTTATTTGGATATATTGAAACATGCCTAAAATTTGTGGCTTTTGTGATTTTTTTCCAGCCTATGGGAACTTCGAGTCTCGAGTTAAATTCTCATTATGGGTCTTCGTCATTCTCTCTGCATTTAATATTTTACCCCAAATTGGTAAGTTTTCACTTCCTTCTTTGATTTTCATGTAAAACTTTGTAAAACTGGGATGGCCGTGGAGTGTAAAATGAAACCTTGTTGCTCTAAAACTGGAAATTTACATCTATTCATGTATGGATTTTATGCACTCTGTATTTCTCTAATCTGGACGTCACCATTTTTCTGGTAAGTCGAGCTCTTTTTTAATTTTCTTGCACTATTTGTCGCCATGACTACTTTGAAGATTTTTGTTACTTTCAAGCTACCCTTAAAATTGCGTATCATATTACTTTCTCGAAACTTGGTTGATATCATAACTATATAATGGGTCTTCAACACATTGTTGCCATTGTTAAATCTCTAAGCTCTAGTCCGGGATCACCTTGATGGATTTCTGTACTTTCATTCAAACTGAGTCTCGCAATTTGTGATATTTGCTTCAATATATTTTTGCTAAAGGTTTATCTCACATTAACCAAAATCGGGTTCACAGTTTTACCGAGTTACCATCCAGGGTTTGTCATTCTACTTTTGGCTCTGTTTGATATATCTCTTAATTGGCTCATTTTCTTTATTTTGTGGCTCTTTGTACTCTTCTTCTCTATGGGTTCTAAAAGCATCTATTAATATAACTCTATTTTGTTGGTTGGGAAAATTTTTTAAGGCATTGGATAGTATAAAACATTTTCTATAACTATTGTAGCTCATACCTCAACTCTCATAGTTTGAAGTGGATCAGTAGCCTTTATCGTATAGAGAATGAGGTTCATGAGAGTATTATTTTAATGTGGTGTTAATACTGAATGATAACAAGTTCTTAATGATTGCAACATTTTAAACTCTTAACTGAAAGTTACTTCTATGCATTTACATTTGTATTGTCACTTTGGATGACTCCATAACCTTTCCTTTCTTGACCATTACAAGTTGTAACTTGACTCTTACTTGCTTCCTGAGAGGTGAAATTCTTGTTGTTATAGGTTGCATTGTTCATTTCTATCCTTGAAGCATTTTAGAGTCACTATTTTGCATCCTTTTGAAACTTGCATTCAAGTTTTGAAAATTTATTGTAGAATTCTTTCCTTATTTTAAAATGTACCCTTCACTGTAATGGATAGTCTTGTGTTGTTTCTTAGATTTTTAATTTCTTATAATCATTGCATGAATACTTGAACCACCATGTTTGCAACCATTTTAGGGATTATTTCTTATTTCATTATCCTACCTTGTAAGTACTTTCTTTCCTTGGAACTAGGAACTATATTTGCATAGCTAACTTTTCTTTTATTCTTGAAAGGGTGCTTAACATTGATTTTTATTGCTCCATGAATGCTTAGGTGACAACAATTTAGATAATAACTGCCTCTGTATGATTATAATATGAATTCTCATAAGTTATTATGTTCAGTTTACTTTACTTTATTATGAAAATATTGGCATATTCTCCTGAATTAGCTAAACTCTTCCTCTATGAATTTTTTTACTATTGTAAAGTGATCCTTTTCTTAACCGTACCTTTCTGAGATATCATGAGTTGTTTTAATGATCTAAAATCAGTACTTGAATATTTTTCAGTTTTTGGTTAAAAAAATGTACCTTCATTTAATTAAGTGGTAACAACCTTGAATACTTGTACTCTTTTACCTTGATCATTGTGTAAGACGTAAATGAATTCTTTTCTTATAGCATTGAGTATTGTTATATACTAAAAGAAATATGTACCTTTAGTATAGAAATTATATCATGATTTTTTTATCCTTTTCTACAAGCTATACATGCACATTTAAACAAAATAGTTATAACATAATAGGATTTTTGGCATCTCTTATGTTCCATAGTCTTTTTCTATTCTCTTTCTTATTCTATGATAATTTTTGAGTACTTCTCTATCAATTATGCATATGTCTCTGATGTACCATATGCTTATGATATTTAGAAATCCATTTGCATGTAGTTAGACAGTACATGAGTACATACCAAACCCTGAGCTCAATATTTATGCCTTTTCTTTCATTTTTAGGTACACTGTAGCAACTTGCAACACATATGAACGATGGAGTTCAAATTGGAGACAAGAAAATTTAAAAGAAAACTCAAGGCAATGATGGGTTTCTTCTATAATATTTTACTTTTAACTTTATGCACATGTACTTCTTTCTTCAGTAGTTATGAGTCACATCCCATGGCTTGTGTAGGAAACATTGAATTTCTTCATGAATAAAAAACATTAATTTCTTTAACTAAGTTGTACAATTCCCTCTACATTCATATTTTATGATGGATATTGATTGTATAATGAAATACGCAACTCAATCACATAATTAAGTGGATTTAAATACGCAGAAAGAATGATTTTTGAGGTACTTGTAATTTAATAATGAAATCTCTTTCATATTAACTCCAACTCTATTTGTTGTTACTAAATTAAACATTTCACCTAAAATTTGATTCCTAGCTTTATCAAGGAAATGCGTTAGTCCTTCAAGTATTTTGTGTTTCCTTGCTAAAGATGAACATGGAATGTCAGTCTATGTGAGATGTTACATTTTGTACAGAATAAAGACACATAGCTATAAATTACATGTAGTTAATCAATGGTCGCAACTGAAAACAAAATCAAAATGTAATGCATCCCCCTAGTTAGGTCCATTTTATCAATACCTTCCATTGTAAATTTTTTTGAGTTTTCCATTTTTGCACAAGTATAAAATTACCAACATTTCTACTGATCCTACAAGGTAAGCTACCTCTTAGCTTGTACACAGTGCCTTACCCTTGTCCATTGGGTATGGAGTCAAAGAATATGATAAAAACAACCTTTTCTTAAAAAAACTAAAGTTGGGAAAGGATCTGGTGAACCAGATAACATGCACGAGTGCACTTTATTGAATTGAGAAACATTGCAATGTGCATAAACTACACTTATTGAAAGGTAAATCCTACTCTAACCAAACAATGTATGATTTTCAATTACAATATTTATGAAACATACCATTCATAAGAATGGGAAGTTTCTCTCCATTCAACCCGGAAATCTGAAATGCATTGTGTTCTTTTCAAGTTGAAATCATGTAGGGACCACTTGATCCTGTATCAAACTTCACATGGTTTCTTAGATTTGTACGATCAAAATTCCCTTTTAACATAATGTCTCCTTCATTAAAGACTCGAACTTAGCCTTCTTATCACATATTTTCTTGATTCGTCTTTGATTATTTTCAATATTCATATGAGCTTGATCTATTAACTCTTTGATTATTTTGCATAATGAACTGTAGTGGTTCATTCTCAAGTGATTCCATTTGATGCATAAATCTAATAAAGACAACTCAACTGAGATGGGCATTCTCATTCCTGAATTTAACATTTCACCTAAACTATTATTCCTATCTTTTTCAAGGAAATGTATTATTCCTTCAGGGATTTTTGTTTCCTTTCTTAAGACGAACATAGAATGATAGTCTATGTAAGTTTTTACATTTTTAAATAGCACACATAGCTAAAAATTACATGTAGTTAATCAATTACTACAATTTAAAACATAAGAAAATTGTAATGCATCCACCTATTTAGGTCCATTTCATCAAAGCCTTCCATCATAAGAAAAGTTTTGAGTTGCCCATTTTTGAACCGATGAGAAAATTATCAACATGGAGATTAAGCACAAGGTGGTTATCTAATTCTGATATGGTTATACCTATAACACCTAGACATGATCACCTTACTCGTCCCAATATGATAGGTTTCACAACATATATACACCACATCATAAAATATCAAGGAAATGGTCCTTAATAAGACATATTAGGTGAGGAGCATGAAGATGATTAATGAGATCGGGGGTATTTTACTAACACGGGTTAATGTTTTATACCCGGAACAAGAGTTAAATGAGGGGAGGAAGGACAATAGGCATTATAATTTGTTCTTTTAATTTCATTAGTTTTGATGAGAGGAGATTATACCTAGTATTTTGGGTGTTAAGGAAATATACCAATAATTAACATAACAAAAGATTAGTTTAATATTTTTATGAGAGGTACAACATTGAGTACAACTTCACATCCAATTTGACACTATAAAATATAGCCACATTGGTATTCCCTTTTTAAAATATACATATAAAAATTCTTTGAATAGTAATACATGTCATTATTCTACACTAATACATTTTTTGCAAGATGGATAAAAATTTACAATGACAACTCATTAATTACAACATATCACATCAAAAAAATTCCTCTTGTTTAGAGTACCTACAACCAACGTTTCCTCAGTCCTAGGAGTGAGTATGGAAATCCCCTAAACCCATGCAATAATCCACACATTCATCATTTTTAACATTTTCAATTAAAAAGAAGAGAGAGGGAGATATAAATAGGGAGAGGTAAGAAGACAAACTTCATTTCTCTTGCATTCGGACTTTCACATTTAGTTCGCAATCAATATTTTGGTACTAGAGAGAGAGTAAGGATGAGAGAGAAAGTTAAGAGACATTTTTTTCATTCATGATTTCATAACCATTTTCATTTCATGTCCATTACCATTTGATTTCAAACCAATTCACATTTCCCAATGTATTTACGTTTTCAAATAAATCAAGTATCAAAATACATATCATTCGCAATGGTATTATGAGGTCACACGTATGGATAGAAATCAAAGAAGACACAAAAAAGTGGATTTTGGATAATGTTGAGGAAACTGACAAAAACATCAAAAGTGCCTAAAACACGGGTCTTACAAACAATCGATTTAAGTTTAATCACAATTTTTGACAATTCATACTTACTATCTCATATATAGAGAATTCATCATGTCTGAAGGAAGATGATTACAAGGATTAGAGCTCAAGTTACAAGCACAACTTCGGGACCTAATATCGTAATTGTGTCAAGCATATCTTGTCGCATAATGACCCATGGGCCCAAAACCCACTTACAAATCTAGTTTATGAAGGAGTGTTTAGTGAATGAAGGTGGGTTATGATCCTTTAGTTAGCGAGTCTAGAGGTAGGAGGTAGTGGTTGTCAGTTTCACTCAAGCTAAGCGACAATCATAAGATGAAACGATCGTGTTTTATTAAAGTAACCATGTCACCATAAGTGACTAATAAGATAAGGGGTTTAGGAATATGATTTTCAAGAGTGTTAAATAATATCAAACAAATATGTTAAGGTTTTGTAAGGTGTTCCATGTTACTGGGGTCATGCATATAGTTTTGGTTTTACAGATACGTTTGGGTGTGGCGCTCCATGTGCATAACTTTCAATATCAGAGTTTTTTTTTTTTTTTTTTTGTTTATGTTTTGAGAGTTCACGTCAAGGAAAGAATTTTTCATTTGTTGGAATTATGCTCCCTATCATTCAACATTTAATTTTTAAAATTTTTAAATGATGAAGTGAAATTTAATGCAAGCGAAAAGGGGAAAACCATACCTTTTTACGCAAAACTTCCGATGCCCATATTCAATGAGACCACATCAGCGTGCCACATTCAGCAAGAACAAACAATGAGACCAAGCATGATGATCTACACAAACTAACAATTGGCTATGGTGTCACTTTGAATTCATAGGATGAAATATAATACCAACTTAGCATTTCATTCCGAACAACCAAACCCAACACGAAGGCATATAAATGGTCCTTTAAGTTTCTTCAATGCTTCATTTAGACACAACCTAGGAGGCACTAGAAAATGAAACTATGTTTGGAAAATATGCCCTAGCCTTTACTTGGAAGTTTTCTAAGCCTTAAAAACACAACCAGTTTTTGACAAATAGATCACATACCTTGTGTATGGTCCCAAAAGGATTATTCAAAAAGACCTTCAACGTACTCTAGCATCAATACCGGACCACACAAACCAAATGTCATGCATCTAAAAAAGTTAATTCAAATATCCACTCATACAAATTATTCATGTAAACGAAGATACATGACAAGACATAAACTTTTTTATTTATTTCTTTATATAATGTGCTAGACTATGCAACAAGAAAATTCCATCCTTTGCATTGTTTAATGGATTCCATTTCCCGTGTTTTGTTTGAAAGCTCAAATTTTGGTGCAGATTGGAGCAAAATGCTAGAAAAGATGAATCATTCATATTGGTACCTTTTAGCAACACTAGGAGAAAGGGTTTTAGTTTCCAACTCTCTTCCACACCTCTTGAATCCCATATCCCTGTGTAGGCATGCTAGACATTTCTTCAAACATATCACTTGTTATTGTGCTAAATTCAACTTGGACTAAGAAGAGACAAACTAAGGGCTTCATGCAAAGGGAGAGCGTAAGCGAAAATTCTCTAGAGACATTCTTGGGGAAGGAAAAAGGGAACTTCAAATGTCCGAATCAATATAACTACTCGAATTAAAATATAAAGAGCAAGAAAAAAATCATTGTCAAGGTTACGATTGCACATAGAAGAGGTTCTCATAAGAAAAAGAAGCTTAATCAAAATAGTTATAAATTACAGTAGCTCCTAGTCCTTAATCTTCTTCTTCCTATGCATACAATAACAACACAACAATGAGATAGTTTTGTCTTAGAGACAATTAAACCCACTTTAATGAAGATATAGATCCACAAAAATAATTTTGCATGTAGAACTAATTAACTCCAACCATAGACTGATTTTAGGATGGCTATTGGTTGAGCTATGCCCAACACTATTCCATGTAACATTCATTTTATTTAATTATGAGGGTGCGATCCCTAATTTACCATTGGCATTAAATAAGAGATCCTATAATTTACACTCATTGCAACTATCAAAATTATTGTTAAATTCACTATGTTAACTTGGGTTTCACCTGGTTAGCTTCGGGATCTCAAATAAAGTGCTTGGATTATTATGAAAGGAAAATGTAATTCGAAAGGATGTTCGGGATGCATCACTTCACATTTTTCCTCAACTCATAGCTGCCCAAAAAAAAGTGGTTTCAGAACATCTAAGAAGGAAATGTAAACATTGAAACTCATCTCCCTCCAACTTGCATGCATTCCATGTACATTTTCTTGAGTTGAGGGATATATATATATATATATATATATATATATATATATAAAATAAAACATTAAAGGCCTCAAAGACTACAATCGATGGGGCACTACATCTCCCTTACCTTATAAGAGCATCGATCTTGATGCAACACAACATCAAAGATCCAAGGATATGTAGGAAATAAATTGAAAAATTACACATGTTTCTTAACAAAAAAAAATTCAATACAACGCCACTACACGGAAGCGAACTAATTTCAACGATATCTTAAACTTTAATGTTCTGTGAAGATTGGTAGTTGGTTATCTTTTGCTTTATTATTTAATTTATCTTTTTCCTTTACAATATTTCTTAATCTCAAGCTCTTAATATTCATTGTTTAGAATTTCAATTGTCTTATGTTCATGGGTGCCCAATAGTAATTATCCTCAAGATGTCATACAAAACTCAACACAAGACAAATGACCCACAAGACATATTGTTACATACTTTCATGACTGTATCACATCAGAAGACATCTAATTCCACTATGGAAAGACAAATAATTAGTCTACATAATGAATAATTTCTAATATTTATGTCATAGGGATAAATCAAACACACACATGTGACTCAACAATAGAATCATCATGCGATACATATATAATCGGTATAACATGTCCCAAAGACCATGAATGTACCGACATAATGCCTCTAATAGTACATACTAAGGGGAGCGTTAAACCTCAATTATAAAAATGCCTAACACGACTCACAAGAGTACATGTAATTCATAATATTGACTCCACACATCATAAATGATCACAAAACAGCTCCATATATCTCCCAAAGCATCATAAAACAACTCCATATACCTCTCAAATCATCACAAAACAATTCTAGATACCTCCCAAGGAGAAAGAATCATAGTGCCAAAACCAAAGTCGTTGTTGTTTAACCATAGAGCCCCATATCCTTATTTATCCATATCAGGTCACTCAACCATAGAGAACCCTCTCCTTATTTCTCCATATCGAGTCACTCAACTATAGAGCCCCATCAAGAATATCAGGTCACTCAACCATAGAGCCCTATCAAGAATATCAAGTCACTTAATCATAGATCACCATCAAGAATATCAGGTCACTCAACCATAGAGCCCCATCTCCTTATCTCCATTTAATTATGCTAGATGACCCTATGGCCCTAGGCACATAGAGCCCCGTAACCCCCACCCAAGTAGTGTAGTAACCTATAGTTCAAAAACTACACAACGTTCTAACCCCCTTGGGGCGTACCCCCATACAATGAAGTGGGTCCATAGGTCCAACCACTCCATGGTGAATCCCATGAAAATTTTCCAACACATTACAACAAAAGAACCAACATAAAAATCCATTTCAAACTCCAAGTGGAAAAAATCCTTAGCCTTGGGATAGGTTATAAAAATTTAAACATGAAAAGAAAATTTAAAACTAAGAAAAACAAATGGTGATTAGCTATAGTTAGTGCAAAATTTTTCATGTTAGTGCAACAACCATATAAAATGCCCAAAATATAAGAATGCATCAATAAAGAAAACTATAGGTTCAGACAAGAAAAGAGATAATGACCAATTTATGAATAAAATACTTAGTCGGAAAAATTACATTACAATAACTGTGTGGTCTTAAATGGCCACCAAAGGCATACTCATTTATTTTCTCGGCACTCAAATATTGAGCCTTAGCTCACAATATAACATGTCAAATAATATAATTGTCATCATCTTTTCTTGAATCATTCCTCCATACTCCCACAAGGCTCAACATATTCTCAACATAGTTTGAGATGGGGGATTTATAGGTTTCCATTTGTTGAGCCTATGGTTTTCATGAAACACAATATGTTGGTGCTCAAAATAGTCTCACCAAAATTTACCTTTAAAAATATATCGATTTGCGGCCTTTGTCACTTTATTTTTCCCATGTTGTGCTTGGTTAATGTTTGCTGCAATTTTTAATTTGTTCCTCGGTCGTAGATTCACTTATGGGTCCATGGTTTTCTCCTTGTCTCTTTGTTCCTCTGGAAAAGGTCTATAATTTGGGTCTCCTGTTCTTTGTTCATCCAAAACTTCGGGTTCTACCATATTTTTCTTCCTTTTCATTTCTTCCCTAAATACTTGAAGAAAAATGAATGGATGTATCTCTAAGAAACATATTTGAGCCTTGTAACATTTCTAAATTCTCTGTCCTTGGAGAAATTTTCATTTTCGGGCTCAAATGATCATTTTTCTGTATTTTACGGTTTGACAGGCATTTCTCCCAGTCAAATTTGCATAATTGCATCGATAGGCGGTGTGGCTTCCTCTCGGTTGTTTAGGGATGGTGGGTAAATGCTTTAACTTGTCACTTTTTTCATTTTCAATGAAAAGGCAAATTTGGTCTTGTGGCTTCATTTCGATTTTGATTGGTTATTTTGGTGCTTACGTGGCTTCTTATGATTATATGGGGTGCGACGGGTTTGTTTTTGAACTTGTTCTTCTCGGGCTAATTTGGCAAAAATTTGAACCCACCGCAGCAGCCCCACCAGCTGCCGAGTCGGAGCAAATTTAAGAGGTAGGGAAAAAGTCTCACTTTGACCTGCAAAGATGACATGTGGCACCTTTCGTTGAGCTTCAAGCATTGAGAAAATTTTACCGGAATAGGACACATGGCGAGCCCATACTCGTTCAAGGTACCAAATTTTTGGGACCATCACAAGGTGCACCATAGTGACACATGGCAATTTGAAAATTCAAATATGGGAGGCGGACCATTAGGGGAAATTTGGATTTTTTCTTCTTGACATGCAAATGACTAAAAACATCAAAATGGCCCACAAGCCCGATAAAAGAAGGGTAAAAGCTCACTCCAGTCAATGGCGAAGGAAGGTGTTGAATCTTGGGAGAAATTCAGAAGAAATTCCTTTGGGAGAAAAGGGTTAAAAATGAAAAATGGAACCGTGGTTTCACTCAGACCCACATTGGAACATGTGTCAGGCTCGTTTTTCAAGGGCAGAGCTGCATGGGGAAAACTTGGAAAATTTTCCCTTTTCCAAAAAAGGAGTGAAATGGTAGAATTTGGCCATGGTTCCATTGGGGCCCACCTTAGGACACGTGTTAGGCTCATTTTTTTGAGGGTGAAGGTGTGAGAGAAAATGGAAATTTTTCCATTTTTCCAAAATGTTGTAAAAAGTCAAAGGAAGCCCTCGGGTCTATTTTTAAAGTTTGAATCTTCCACGTGGATGGCCCAAATTCAAAGTAAAGAACAACGGCAAATTAAGAGTCGAAATATGATTTTCTCCCCATTTCTCTCGAAACACGTTTGGAAGTGTGAGTGTCCATGATTTCTTTGTATTTTCTACATGCCAAGAACAGAGGAGAGCTAATATTGATATCTAACTTTGGTTGGGAGATCTAGAAGATGTCTTTCACTATTAAAATGGTCTAACTATCTTGCAGTTTGGATCTTCCATTTTTCTTCTACCAATCACGCAAGGAGCAAGATTTGTGCAGATGTGGGCGGAAGTGGTTGATGAATTGAAGAAAGAGTAATCTATCGGTGGAAGGATTTGAATGTGGGAGATATTTGAGGAGATCTTCTCCCTCGAGCACCTAGTGACTTTTTGCGAGATCCG
The DNA here is from genome assembly GCA_018340775.1 of Taxus wallichiana var. yunnanensis. Taxonomy (NCBI): domain Eukaryota; kingdom Viridiplantae; phylum Streptophyta; class Pinopsida; order Cupressales; family Taxaceae; genus Taxus; species Taxus wallichiana. The sequence goes on along the minus strand of CM031239.1, from coordinate 393,364,532 downwards.
ATCCCGGAAATTGTGATAGTGATCATGGCAAGCGTTGGTGCACTTGATGTTTAGATTTTTGGGGAATGGGAGTCTATTGTAGATGTTATAAATGGCATGATTTTTTTCCTACAAAAGTTGGTTGGATGTTTGAGTATTAGAGGTCAAATAAAATTCCCAAGAGGAAATTTTGACAAAGCTTTGTCTTTTGAGAATCCATTTGAGAAATGTTTGGTTATCTATTTTTTTATTAATTTTTATTTTGTCAAGGTGGTTTCAAGTATACAACCATTGAAAAGATCTTAGACTATTCTAAAACATTTCCCGCTAATCGACTTAATCAAATATGAGTTTTTCTATGTTGTTTTGAGAAAAATTTGTTTGTTTTATTTTTGAATGTATACAAGTGGTTTTTCTTGTTTCGTCTCAATATTGTTTTAAAATCAGATTCAATCACATAGACCTCAATCCTTGCGATAGTCTACCGGCATCTACAATTTCATTTCTCAAAATATATTTCATCCGGGGTTGGAATAGACGATTTAAAATCACTCTTCTTTCATCTTTCGACATAGGCGATCTGCAAACCTTTAGGTGTACCTTAGGTTTGATTTGACTCAAATCTTGATGTTACGTTTGGGTTTTCGATTTGAGCCTTTGTGATATGATCCCAAAGGTTGTGTGAAATAGTGCTAATTTGGACCTCCATTGAAGCACATATTCTAGTTAAAGAGTCATTTTAGCTATTCTGTGGCAACTGTTGGTTTAACTCTCCATTTTTTAAGGTTTCTCAAGGATCCGATTAATCAAGTTCACCCTACCCCACCTCCCTCCAAAAATTCATTCAAAAACAACCAATCCTACCTGTACTACTACTCCTATTTTTCTTGTGTGCACACAAATGCATAATATCATTGCAAAACATGCGCAGTTGAAACTAGGGTCTCAAATGTCTTTAGTAACCTTTACCTTGTTGTGAAAATATCTCCATGATCTGGAAGTGAAAACTCATGAGAGTCAGATCTGGTGTGTTGATCATATTCTACCAAGGTCTTCTCTATTAAATTTATGCAAAACAAGGATTTATCATTGTTCTTTAATAAAAAGAGGTTAAAACATAGGTTATCTTACCTTGGTTGAAAGCCACAACCTAAAATAGTGAGGATAGATGAAATACTTTTGAGGGTGTTATCCATTTATCCACATTTGAGTTACAAAGGACCAGTTAGATCTCATCCGAGCTACAAAATGACTCATCATGATCTAATCTGTCTCTAAGTCTCTTATCAAACCAGTGATGCTACTTAGACTTTAAGGGAGAATCAATTTGGATACCAACACAATATACATAGTGGCCATACATAGAAAATGAGTAGAAGTGGGTTTTCAATCTATGTAATACTCCACTCTTTATCTTGTACTTGGCTTGAGTGAATGGTCAATGGTACACCAATGCTAAGGTACACATAGGTCATCTATACGAAAACCATATAGGGAGATATATATTAGTACAAGTCCCCATCTACTAAGCGTAATGTGTACTTGAAACATAATATATATGGTTCCCATTAGGTAATCTTTCATACATACCAAACAAACAGAGGTGGATTTTAAGTCTATGTAAGACTCCACCTCTTATCTCATACTTGGATCGAGCAACTAGTCAACGGTACTTATCTCTCTCCAACATATACTTTTTACCTATTTCTTCCTCGAGGATTCTTAGTGTAAGGTTCACAACATAACACATAACTAAATTACTAACATGATGGTGATTCACGTACATTAACCATAGTGTCTTACGCATGGTATATATACGGTGGTATATCAAAAATCAATACTTTCATATGTTAGAATACATCACGTTTCCACATAATGCACCCAGTGCAAGTATTGTACAATAGGGTTTATATGACCATTGTATGCCCCTAATTCATGACATGAACCATCACATATTACATGAATTATAAATATAATGAACACAATGTCTAACATTACAATATATATCGATTATAATTATAACATATAGTAACACACATGACTCATCACAACATGTTGGTAACATACCTATACAATCCAATTCACTATAAACCAATTGATTTTATATAACCCATCAACACACCTACATATCACAGAATAATTAAAACAATCGACACCTTGTAATCTGCAATAACTTTATTTTCACACACAACCGGGTGGTACAACACACATGCTTTCCTCATTGAATCCATTGAAAGGAGATTGAATACTCTCATCACAAGCACATCAACATGATAACAAATACACACTAAGTGACATGCACAACACGTGTGTTCGTAATATCACAATTACAACATTGTTCACATCACAATATATATAACATTACTCGTCCCATCACCAATATGGAAGATAATCACAAATCCAATCTATCCCAGAGGTTTGAGAGCATGAACCTCTACCCTGATACCAAATGTAAAACCCACATATTTGACACACAAATACAACTAAAAAGTTATCGAATAATTTTCTTTGTTAGAATGATCGCTACACAACACCACATGGACTCCAATAGATAAACTTAACATCACATAAGACACTTACAAGAAACCTCGACTCACATAGACAACATGATAACACCATATATACATTGAGGCCACATATGCAAAAATGAAAAGTACAACGACTACCCACTACAATATACACTTACTCACAAGCATTTCCCACAACAAATCATTTTTCATGGTGAAATATTTATTACAATCCTATTTTTGTTAGTTGAATATAATTTTTTGAATAACACATAACATGGGACCCTTCGTTTCTTTACAAATAGGTCTGCATGTTTTTTTAACATTTCACATATAGTGGTTCCTTCAAAATTTGCTCATTTCTATTATGGAAATGACTTTTTATAGCATGATTATGATAAGGAACATATATCCACACATGCATCTTCTAATATTTGACTTAAGGATTTGTTTGAAAGATCCATGTTTACTTGGTTTGGAAAAATACTCTCGTTACAAGGAGGAAAATTCATAGGAAGAAAAAGGAAGGTTACTAGATCAATAGAAAACCTATCCTGAGTTCATTTCATAACATTTTTTAATACCAAAAATACACTCTTTTCATATTCCAGTTATTACAACTAACTACGTAGCTTAACTAATTAAGTTGTATCATTCTTGATTCACAATCCATTGCTCTAATTAGGAATTCATAGTTCACAATCATATTTTGCATGGAAAGTTACATTACATCTGTGATTCCATTATAGAGATTTCTCTCTGAATTTAAGTGACGATTTTCACATTTCAAAATACTTCTATTTCATCATCTTAAGAATTTACTCCTAATAGCAATGGGTTAATTATATGTTTCGACCATAAATTCTACTTCCTGAGTGATCCTAGGTTTAATATATTCCTATCTACGCCAAGGGTTCTACTAAGTTTTACAATTATAACTAGAATGAAATTTCCCTAAATCACAATAGCTTGGCTACAGCTAAAGTTATCCCATTCTCAAGGCTACATTTTATTATTTCATTAACATCATTGTTTAATCTACATTTATGCAAACAAAGCATGTGATCATGCATCATATTTGGTTTTTTGATTTATTAGGTTGTTGTATTAGTCATGGAGCTCTACTTTATTACATTCATTTTATGATCACATTTTACTTTTAAGTTGGTTTTCACATCATTCAATGGTGTACCATTTATTCCTTAGTTTCATCTTATTTACCCTTTCACTAAATACATTTACGCTGTCACTTTAGTCCTGTATTATTATCATTTTTGAACAAATGTAATTCCTATAACACTTACATAACACATAGGGATTTAAGACTACAAAGAGTACAACCTTGCACAAGACAAGTCATTTCATTTCTCATAGACACACAAGTATTAAGTGTATATTGCTACAGAGATATCCCAAATAATCTTATGCATTATGAAATCCTCCTAAGGACCATTTTCAATTGTTGGGTAAATACGGAAAAAAATTGAAACATAGTCTCCACTCACATAATTTAGATCTCACAAGAGATCAATCATAGTTACAACCACTGACTATCTTGCAAGGCTTTGGCCACCCATTAGGGTACCAAGGGAAATTTTGCACAAGGGGTTAACTTATTCATGATATGGTCTAAGCTAGAACACCTAGACATGATAACCTCACTCATCCCAATATGGTATGTTTCACAACATATATGCACCATATCATTAAATATCAAGGAAATGGTCCTTAATAAGATGTCTTAGGTGTGAAGTATGAAGATGATTAATGAGATCAGAGTATTTTATTAACATGGTCAATGTTTTATACCCTAGAAAAATACTCAAATGGGGGGAGGAAGGAAAATAGGAATTATAACTCATTCTTTTAATTTTGTTAGTTTTGATGAGAGGAGATTTTACCTAGCATTTTGGGTGTTAAGGAAATATACCAATAATTAACATAACAAAATATTAGTTTAATATCTTTATAACATAGGTACAACATTGAGTACAACTTCACATCCAATTTGACACTATAAAATATAGCCACATTGGTATTCCCTTTTAATCTATACATAGAACAATGATTTGAAAAGAAATACATGTAATTATTCTATGGTAATACATGTATTTAGAGATGAATACAAATTTACAATGAAAACTCATTAATTACAACATATCACATCCAGAAAATTCCTCTTGTCCAGTGTACCTGCAACCAACGTTGCGTCCGTCCTAGGACTAAGTATGGAAATCCCATACACTCAAGTATAAATCCACACATTCATAATTTTTAACATTTTCAATTAAAAATATGAGAGAGAGATAGATATATATATAGGGAGAGGGAAGTAGAAAATTTTCATTTCTCATGCATTCATGCTTTCACATTTAGTTGCACTTAATATTTTGGTACTAGAGAGAGAGTAAGGATGAGAGAGAAAGTTAAGAGACATTTTATTTTCCATTCACAATGTCATAACCATTTGCATTTCATGTCCATTATCATTTCATTTCAAACCAATTCACATTTCCCAATTCATTTACGTTTTCAAATCAATCAAGTATCATAGTCGTTTCTAGAGAGAGAAGAGGGTGGAGAGAGAAAATCATCATACATTTAAAAATTCATTTATACAAGATAAAATATTGAATAAAAATTCTACATAGCATTGCAATGGTATTACGAGGTCACACACATGGCTATAAGTCAAACGAGACTCAAAAATGAGGATTATAGCTAAGGTTAAGGAAATTGACCAAAACATCAAAAGTGCCTACAAATGGGTCTTGAAAACACTTGGTTTAAGTTTGATCACAAAGTTTGACTAGATTCCTACTTACTCTCCCATATATAGATAATTTGTCATATTCGACAGAAATTGATTATGGCCAAGAAATCTTAAGTTACAAGGGCAACTTCAGGGCAGGATATCGTAATTTCCTCAACGAGTCTTGTCACATAGAAAGCGACCAAAGTGGGCCCCAAACCCACTTACAAAATTAGTTTCCAAAGGCATTTTCAAAGTGAACTGAATGTGGATTATGATCCTCTTCTTGAAATTGTAGAGGTAGGGCTAAGCAACAATCATAAACCAAAACCGATCGTGTTTTATTAAAATGTCCATGACACCAAAAGTGACTGATAAGCTAAGGGGGTTTAGGAATACAACTTGAAAGAGCATTAAATAATTTCAAACAACTAGATTAAGGTTCCCTAAAGTGTTCCATGTTACCATGGGTCATGCAAAGAGTTTAAACTTTGTGGTACATTTGGGTGTGGTGCTCCATGTGCGTAACTTTCAATATCAGAGTTTTTGTTTATGTTTTAAGAGTTCATGTCAAGGAAATATTTTTTCATTTGTTGGAATTATATTCTCTATCATTCAACATTTAATTTTAAAAATTTGGAAATGATGAAGAAAAATTTAATGCAAGCAAAAAGGGGAAAACCATACCTTTTTACACAAAACTCGTGATCCCCGCATTCAATGAGACCGCATCAACTTGCCACATTCACCAAGTGCAAACCATGAGACCAAGCATGATGAGCTCCACAAAATTGACAACTGGCCATGGTGTCACCGAAGTCACATGATGAGATACAATACCAACTTAGCATTTCCTCCAAACAACCAAACCCGACACCAAGGCATACAAATGGTCCTTTCAATTACTCCAATGCTTCATTTAGACACAATTGAGGAGGCACTAGAAAAATGAAACTTATTTTTTTGGAAAATCTGCCTTAGCTATTACTTGGAAGTTCGCTAAGCCTAAAAAGTAAAACCATTTTTGTCAAATACATCACATGCCTTGTGTATGTTCCTAAAGGAATTTTCAGCAAGACCTTCAATGCACCTCCAGCAGTCAATGCCAGACCACACCCACCAAATGCCACGCATCTAGCAAAGCTAAGTCATATATCCTCTCATACGCATTGTTCAGGTAAAGGAAGATACATGACAAGACATAAATTTGTTTTATTTATTTCTTTATAGAATGTGTCATACTACACAATAAGAAAATTCCATCCTTCACATTGTTTTATAGATTCCATTTCCTGTGTTCTATTTGAAAGCTCACATTTTAGTGCGAGTTGGAGCAGAATGCTAGAAAAGGTGAATCGTTCAGATTGGTACCTGTTAGCTACAATGGGAGAGAGGGTTTGGCTTCCCAAGTCGCTTTCATTCCTCTTGAATCCCGTAGCCTTATGCAGGCATGCTACGCATTTCTTCAAACATATAATAACTTGTTATTGTATTAAACTCCACTTGGACTGAGAAAGGACAGACAAAGGGCTTCACGCAGAGGGAGAGTGTAAGAGAAAAATCTCGAGAGACAAACTTGGGGGTAGGAAAAAGGGCACATCCAATGTCTGAATCTCGAGAGACAACATCTCAACTTAAAAAATAAATAGCAGGAAAAACAAAATCGTTATCAAGGATACATTGCACGGAGAAGAGGTTCTCAGAAGCAGAAGAAGCTTAATCAAAACAGATAAACATTACGGTACATCCTAATCTTCAATCTTCTTCTTCCTTCTTATACGACAACAACACAACAATAGGAAGTTTCAGTGAAGATACGGATCCAGAAAAATCAATTTGCGTGTAGGGATGATTAAACCCAACTATAGACTAATTTTAGGACGGATATTGGTCGACCTATATTCAACATTGTTCCCTGTAACGTTCAGTTTATTTTAAGTATGAGGGTGCAAATCCCTACTTTACAATTGGCGATAAATCAAAGCTCCTCGACTTTGCAATCGCTGCAACTATCCAAATTACTTCTAAATTCACTATCCTAACTTGGGTTTCACGTGGTTAGCCTTGGGATCTCAAATAAAGTTCTTGTATTATTATCCAAGGAAAAATACAGGTCTGAAAGGACGTTCAGGATGCGTCGCTTCACATTTTGCCTCAACTGACAGGTGCCCTAACAAAAGTGACTGTCAGAACATCCAAGAAGAAAATTTAAAGATTAAAACTTGCCCCCATCCCATTTGCATGCATTCCAGGTATGTTTTCTAGAGTTGAGGGATATATATATCAATTGACCATAGATGATATAATGCCCCCTCGATTGCAGTTTTGAGCTCTTCAGCGTTGGAGTCAATTACATAACCATTATGTAATTGACTCCAACGCTGAAGAGCTCAAAGACTGCAACCGAGGGGCATTATATCATTTATGGTTAATTGATAGGTATTATGTTGCCTAATGGCTTGCTTGTCTTATAACATCTATGTATGAATGCATTATTGTAAAATGTTAGTATTTGTATGGTCTTGCCAAACATAAATTGCACTAGTTGGGGATTGATAAATGTTAAAAAGGAGTTTATGAGGTCATCGTATCTTATACACAATTGTCATTTATGGTCAATTGATAGGTCTGATGTTGTGTGATGGCTTGTTTGTCTTATTACACCTATGTATGAATGTATTCTTCTAAAATATTAGTATTTGTGCAGTCTTGCCAAACATAAATTGCGTTAGCTGGGGATTGATAGACGATAAAAAGCAGTTCATGAGGTTATGACATGTAATTTCATTTTGGAACTTGTAAAATATTAAAACGATTAATTTCTCTCAAAATAACAGTTGCTTAATAGGTTAAGCAACCACGTGACGATTAACTGTTCAATAATTTTAGTGATTTTTTATCAAAATTTTGAGCTGACGAGACTTAGGGTATATGATTCACATTTGGAACACCTAAATCAGGAGACTAATACAATTAATTTCAGGAGGAATACTCTAACCCAGTAAATGGAGAAATCTTAATAATCAAAATACAAAAAAATTATACAGGTCTCATGTGATTGCTAATACTCATGTGATTGCTAGTTTTAGTTCAACTAATGGCAAACATGGGATGGACACCAATAATTTTTATATATTCATACATTTTCCATGACCACTTGACTAAAACAGACTTTTACGCCACTATATTCTGGGTTTCGATCTTCTATATTTAGCGATTAGGTTTTTCAACCTTCAGGGATTTAAATGAAATCAACGGCTCCTAAAGGACAACAACGACCATTTTAAAAACATACAGAACGCCCATCCTGCCTCCTGTGAAATACATCCGAACATGCGAGAATTCTTATAAAACATACGAAGGCCAGTTAAAGAGATAGAAGGAGTCTTATGTTTGCAGTCGGCCATGAAGATCTTTATCAAAACACGGATTTCTCACATCTGTGGTGTTTCATGGTCTTTGTGGCGGCGCCGATATTTGGTGACATTGATTTTATTATTAGACCATCCGCAGAATGCGTACAAAAACACCATACTTTTTTAATAGGGGTACACCGATATTGACTAACATAATTTATTGGTGTCCATCAAGTCATCCACCAATTTTAGTATCTTTGACGATTAGCATAATTTTATGTCGCTTCTGTAAAATATTGTTGGTGAATCTACTTTTCATGGTGATCTATCTAATAATGTTTGAGAACTTAACATCTTGATAATGCAAAATTTACATAGCAGGATTGGAAAGCTTTGAATATAAATGGCGAAACTCTAAAGATCAAAATGAACACCGTTATTGGATTGACGTGATTTCAAAGTCAAATAAACGTGAAAATTGTTCAAGATGCATTATGGATGCGAGAATTTGTTCCATATTCATATGGTGGCGTTTTTCTAGAATTTATTTTTCCTTGGGTACTAATGAAATATCATAGGGAATCCGGATGTTGGTCAAAATTGAAAAAGCTATTACTAGCAATTGCATGTGTACAATGTGTACAAGGTATATGTTGTTTGATTTAGAAGGATAGTTATTACTTTTGTAGTTGATGTTGAAAGGGGTATAATTGATTTTATAAGTGTAGGAATATAGATGAAGCATTACATTTAAAGGTTGCATCTCTACATTTTAAATTTGTTACAAATTCGTACATATATATTAGCAAATCTTATATCATGAGTGGTAGCGTTTTGCGGACTACTTAATTTGCACTAAACATGAATACATTTCATACCCCTTGAACGGCACCTTTGCCACTTTTGATACAAGAAGTGTTAAGTAAAGTAGTAGTGGAGTTGCTATCAAAGTAGAGGGTAGTATTTACAACGGGTTGTTTTGGTTGAGTGATAGTAGTCTTGACTCCTTTCTTCTTGCTCCAAGTGTTGGTACGTGCGCCACTTTTGAGTACAAGAAGGATCATATGTTTGTCTAGCACAATGTTTTATTTGATGTTTTTGTATTAGCTACCACCTCCAAATTCTGCTTGCCAAGTTTTCCCTCAACTGCTCCTTTAACTACATTTGATATTTAGGGTTGTCAGAAGTTAGAACAACACATTCAAGATTTAGACCATTTTCTTTAATCTTACATAAATGTTTTCAACTCATCGAGACCATAAGCATTAGTCACCTGAAAACTGATTCTTGGATATTAGTTCTCTTGTTCTAAGAGAAGGGGATATGTACACACAGGCCTGCACACAATACAAAGCATATCATCATGTATGACAAATGGAAACAAAACTTAAATATTCAAAATTATAAAAAAACATCTCATGTAAAAATCTTAAAGTGGAGAATCAGATCTTCATAATCAATTAATCAAATACTTCCATCCCAACCCAACCTTAAACATAAGTGGAAAAAAGCTTAAACTTCCATCCCAACCTAAGGAAATTGATACTTCATAGAATTAGCAAGCCTCAAGTTTTCAGACCATGACTAATTATTAGGACTACCAATTACACTGCAGATTTTGTATATCTCGTCTGGTTCACTACATCAATAACCAAGAACCCATAAGATCTACCACATTCAAGCAAGCAAATTTCATTTCCTAGAAAATAGGATAAAGCAAAAATATCTTCCCAAGAAACTAAAAACCTATAAGAAATAATATTCCATATGATTCTACCTAGATCCAAGAAAAAGAGGATGAAGAGTAAATAGCTCAGCTATGATAGCACCCATTTCCGACACATCTATCAAAAAGAAGGCATAATAGAAAACAAGCTTTGTGATGAGATTTTGGAGCCTAAATACACAGATGGGATTTCAAATTATCGAAGTCAGGGCTGATATTTCCACAAAGTGAAACTCAAAAGATCCCAAAAGTCAATGAAAGAAAGTATATTTTCTTAGAATTTATAAGTATTAAAACATTATTTGATAAATATACATGAATCTTGAATCTCCAGGCACCACTAAAATTTTGAAATTCAACCATTCCATGCCAAAATTTTGGGATTTCAAAGGCGTGGAAATCGCTATTACAGAAGATATACTTACCTTCTTACAATTATAAAAATCCCAAATTGTGTAATGAAGAACATTTTCTAGGAATGATGGTGTACTGTCCCATTCAATAGCACAATAAATGTTTAACATAATAAGGTAGGTAATTTTGGAAAATACATACATTGTAGAATTTTGATATCACGCATAATCCTGCACTCACCATATAAAATATGAAACCCCTAATACCAAACAAAAGTATTTGCTAAAATCACAGGTACTTCTGGCAGACAAATCTCCCAATTACTCTTGTATCGGGGTCTCAATATACCAAATATGCTTTCCATTGGCCAAGAAGATTTTTTTTTCACAATATTCAATCAAAACATTGACAATTGTATTCCTTTGAAGAATGATAGACATCTCTATGTACAAGACATAAACTCCCCTATTCAAATGCTTAGTTTCCTTCTTTTTTTTTTTTTCTCTTCTGATATCATGCTCATATGATTACAAGGTCAGGTCATGGCCAATATTCCCCTATAAACATTTTCCAACCTCTTATTAATGGGTATTATTATTTTTTAAATATAAAAACGCAAAAATGTGTATGCATATCGTTAAACAAATGGGTAGTATTTATGGTTTTAAAATTTTAATTTATAAAATTTATAAAATAAAATTTATGAGTGCCAAGTATATATGATAGTGTCAAAAATATGACATTGTAAATCATTATTTAAAAATATATAAAATCAAAATGACAACTTTCTAACTCCAACATTAAGCGTAGCAACAAGATTTAATTAAAGACTTTTCATTTCTTGACAGCTTGTCTAGCCCCTTCAAACTAAGGAGTTGGATAGGTGAACCATTGTAAAATTAATTATGACACTACTGAAGAGGTGGTATAATAGAATCATGTTGTGGTAGCATGCTATCTAGTAGAACTCTACCGATTGAGTAAGGAGACTCCATCAATAGTTAAAAAGTTCCCTGTAAATTCTAGAGTTCCATAACAACATTTTATATCTAATTGAATTTGAGTGAAGGCAAAGCTAAGCACATGAACTTTGTTATTAATAGAAAAATATTGATAAACATTTTTACAATTATAAATAAACACATTGATATATTTCCAAAGATAAAAATAATAACTTTGAATATGTAAAAAAATAGAGTGTGTGTGTGTGTGTGTGTGTGTGTGTGTGTGTGTGTGTGTGTGTGTGTGTGTGTGTGTGTGTGTGTGTGTGTGTGTGTGTGTGTGTAAACCCGTTAAAACACACCCCAAATACAACACCGAAAAACTCGGATAATTTTTTTTTGACTTGCTTGGAGTTTACACAACAACACAGGTGACCAGAAAAGGGCTACAACCAACACTCAATAAGTTTGACACAACTTTGACCACATATGCAACAAGGAATCAAACAACACCCATCACGAGCAGTTAACTTTTCTCTTTGACAAGGCACAATGTAAAATTCCATCCACAATACACAATTACAATTAAGGACATCCCATGGTGTAAAATATTTTAAGGTTATTTATTTACTAAAAATGTCTTTCAAAACACGACTTACGGTCTAGAAGGTTTATGTTATGATTCATAAAATTCTTCTTACAAAGGTGAACTTATTTCTTTTATACTATTGACTAATTAGCTTAAGATCATGTTTTCTGAAGGAGGATCATTTGATAATATGTCAATAACTTAGTTAAATTTGTTGATTTAAGAACATTTGCCTTTTCTCACAAGGTTATTTATTTATACACAAGCTTCTAAATTATGTTTCCTACCTCCATTACACAAGGTGACAAGCGCAAGTTCCCATTGAGGAAAGGTACCATTTAGCTTCGGAATTATAAGCTCCTTGTCCAAGGATAAAATGTTTAACAAAAAAAAAAAAGATTACAAAGAACTTTAGAAGAAGTTAGAGGAAGAAGATCAAATTGGATTAATCTTTAAGATCTCATTAGTTATTAACCATGATTTTATTGGGGCTAAGAATCTATCCAGAATTATTAAAGGCTTCACTTGATGAGTTTGACAAAAGTATACAAATTACGTTTCAAATGGGAGAGAAATATTATAGGTTTCTAGACCAATTTCCTCCTACTTATTATAGCCTTATTATCTTCTAAACTCTAGCCATTGATTTCAACTTAAGGTCGTTAAGGACTCACCACAATAAGGGTAACGTTGATCGGTTTAGCTTGGAGAGCTAGGTATATATACATATTTATTTCTTTATATGTATATTTTTTTAAAATGGGTAGTTTCCTCTTTGATCGCTTAAGGACGCAATATTATCAAGAAGCTCACATCCACAATAATTTACTCATAAATATATATTTCATATAAGTTTTAAAAAGGATTACCTGTCCATCCTATTATGCTTAGAATAACATTAATACCATGTCCTAGAAGGGCTTACAACACAAAATTTTATCCCAAGAGAAAAATTTACCATTACGTCTTTTGTGAAACTATAAATGGTTACAAATATTCTTTCCAACACAAGGAACAAACCCAAAGGGACAATTTTTTTATGTAATTATGACTAGGGAATAGAAGGGAACAATATTGATCGAACACGCTATATTATTCTTAGAAATTCTAGATTACATTAAAAATACTCATAGCAACATGGTGATCTATTTTATACTTTTCCACGATAATAAACACAAGCTAGGGTTTCGTAGTTAATAAATTAATACTCCACAAAACATAACACTAAGGCACTGATCCACTTCTAAAATTCCATGAAACCCATTCTAGGGTCTTATAACGTACTAAGCATTCGTACAAAATAATTTCATCATCAAGACATAAGCAATATTTTACAAGTATTTTCCTCATCTACTCACAAAATCCATCTGCAACAAATAATCTACAAGATTCAGGTTCGCATGAGATGAGTAGGATAAGGCTACACAAAGCAACAATAAACTATTATCTAACAATATCATGAAAGGAAACATTTTATTTCAAGAATTGGATTGATGCTCTAAACACTAACAACTCCTCAAGTTATAATAAAGTCTCCACCATGCCAATCTAAGAAGAAAAACCTTATACTTCAGTTATGAACATTGTTTCAAAAGCAACGAAAGTTTAACAATCATACGAGAAGGGCCATTGGCCCTATAAGTTAGAAATAAACAATCTAGTGGAAACGGGGTTCCCATAAAATAATTAAATAGTTATAAGATTGAAAATTGATATTCAAACCAACAATCTAAAATTATCAAAAGATACCAAAAACATAGGCTACGATATTAGATTTCTAAAATGACAAGAGTTGAACAGTCCAACCAAGAGGAACCACGGGGTTCAAAGATTAAACATGAAAATCCTAGTATATTAGAATTTCAATCATGTAATCATATAGATTATATGATTGAAATCTAATACACGGCCACCACACAACATAAATTTCAAAGAAAAGGAAAAAAAATATACTAGTTTCGGCCATTAACTCCAAGAGATTCCCCAATCATTCAGAAGAGGCCATTTCCCTTATAGGCTAGTAACAACAAGCGAGTGAAAAAGGGAGTTCCGTTAAACAAGAGCATTCAAAACATCATCCAAGTTTTATAACACTAAGGATTTACAAACCTCCACAATAAGTCTAAAGTTTGGTTTAATTAAAAATAAATTATCTCCTTCTCAACACAAAATCTTTTAAAGCAACCCTCGATAACATAATCAAACCATTCTAACATAGGTACTAACATATATTACTAAGTGTCGTTATCAAAACAACACCTTCCATTATAAATCAATAATATTATTGATGCATATTTAGTTTTCCCCAAATGTTAATAACCTTCATATCAATTTCCATCACAAATCATCAAGGTATTTATGTGCATAGAATCCGACCAATCTTAATTAACAACATTAACATTATAAAAGAGAAAACAACAAGATAGAAAATAGAATATGCCACCAACAATCTTCCCAAGAGGGAAATAGACCAAAGAAATTATAGTAATAACTGGGTACTAGAATTGCACAATTATAACCTCGAACTTAGGTGATCCGAAACTAGTTACGGTTCAAGCTTGATGAGGATGGTCAAGGTACCTCATAAGGAAGGCTTTAAAATTCTAGGAATAAGACTGATGATCGACAAGAATTTTAAACAAGCAAGGTCCGAATACGTTGCACACAAACTTCTACATTCTAAAAGTTTTATACCAAAACTCCAACCCACTAGCCCAAGCATTGATCACTCCAATCCTACAACCTTTCTTTCCTAGGATCAAAAGGTTATCAAAGGGGCTTGAGAGTGAGCTAACAAAGTACAAAAAAAGATGAAAAGTGCATATGAAAAGAAATAGGTTCATAGTTACCGAAGGCTTGCTTTCAAAACAGAAATTATTATCTATAAACAACATAATAAACACGATACTCAATCAAAGAAATGTAGATAAAAAGCTGGACAAAGTTCGATCACTTGAGCAAGAAAACATAACACCCAGAGGAGAGGAACACGTCTATGTTTTCCACTAACACATTGACAATGATAATTGATAAAATAAGAAGATATCAAGACGAAAGGAGATATTTCCTAGCAGGCATCAAAACCCACAAAAAAGCATCAATGACAAACCAATTTTAGGGAAAGGGTGGTTCAATTTCATGATATTTTTAAATCTAGAAAATGTAGCAATGAGTAGAATTATCTTGCATGTTCCTCCAGCTTTAATAAGGCACACAAACACCCCAACATCCTGCGCAACAACAAATCTATTGTTGAATCTCCATCCACAAACATTTTAGGTGCTAAAACTCCACTATATCCCACATTGGCATAGGCAGGGAGCTCCCAAAACCATGAGCTTCATCAGACGAAACAAAATTTAGTCTCAAATATTTCCATGACTACAATATATACACCAATCAGTTTAATAAAAAGGACCAGGAAAGTCAAAGACACGTGAGACAAGGGAGGGGGAAAAGCCAGACTCCATAACCTTGGAAACATCCTCACATCCCGTGTTGAAATGGGATAGAAAGGGAGGACAAGGGCATCCATCAAAGAATATGGGAAAAACATATTTTCTTTGTCACATGTAGTCAAAGCTAACAAAGAAGACATGAATGCACAAGGAGGAAGTATACACGTGGCTTGCAAACTATTGACAAATATGCCTCAAAGAGATGTTGTAGTGCTCGCTTTCCTTCGACACTTTGTGATATTGATCTTGATATTGCTAACTATATTATGGACATTGTTATAGTTTAATTTAGCATGATGTTAGATGTTAGATCATGGTTTATTGTGCAATTTGATTCATATATGGTGCATGATGATTATTAGAGACATTTTGGATATTGATATTGATATATTGTTTGACATGACTACATTATGGATTTTGTTTGAACTTGTGATATTTGGATATTTTGAGTAGACCTAGAAAATGAGAATTGAATTAAAATTGGTGATGATATAGTTGTGGATGAAATTGTAAGTGATACTACTGATTGTCTTGATGTTTGTTGAGATTCACATATATGTCAATGATCTTGAAATTATATTTATATTCATTTAGATGTTCTAATATGGCCACGAGGCCGAAGGAGGTATTCATATTTTGCAAGTTTAAAATATCACAAAAACATCGGGGATTGGAGACCAACCACATTGGAATTCTAGATGAATTCAACAAGGTCACCATGGCAACTTGTATTTGTTTGTGTTTTTTATTGTTTTAGGGATTCCAATGGGGATCACCTTTAAACGTGACCAAGGGTTATATGAATTTATTTATTTTGGTTCCTTTTTATTGATGTTTGTATGTGCGTATTAAGTGATGTGTTATCCCTTTTATTTAAATAAATTGTGGTATATAATGTGAGTAATCATATTGTTAAAATAAATTAATCAAATTGGATCATAAGAAAGTAATTATTGGAGTGGTTGACTCTTGTATTAAATGTTGTAAGATATGTGTAAGCAATGTGTAAGTGATGTGTAAGAGATATTGAAAGTAGAATTTGGAGTATGAAGCACTTCATCTTCTTTGGAATTCGAAATTGTCATTGGAGACTGATTTTGGAGGCTTGTGGGAAAAGTTAAATTTGTTCCATACCTCTTAAATTTGCATACCAACCTTATCTATGGTTGGAGAGTTTAAATCTAGCTTTCATTATGCATTTTTATAAGTCTTGCTAAATGTTTTAATTACACTTCTTGCTTAAAATTAATTTTAGTCCTTTGGGATATGGGCTTGATTTGAGTGTGTAAATAAGACTGTCATATTATTCAATTACTTATTTATTGTGTCTTGGAGATTGAAGTTGACTTGTGAGTTGGAGTTAATGATCTAGGATGTGGCATCCTAAAAAGATGCACCTCATCCTCCTCTCTTCCCCTTCTATATATTTGAATTGATTTTATTGTTTGGGGTTACACTCTTTTGGTTGTTTTACTTTTGCATACTTTTTTTGGGGACAAATTCTTTGCTATTTGGAGCTTTTGCTTTTGGAGAAATTTGCATACTTTTCACAGACCTGTGTTTCGTTGATGTTGGACTATTTTGCACTAAAACGCTTGTGGTTGGGAACTTGGAAACAAACTCCATTATGGAGAGGTAAGAGCTTGGCTCTTGAAATGCTCTCCTTTTATTATGAAAATTTTATTGTTGTGAATGTTTTGGCTTATGTATGGGCTGTTTGGGTAGATGGCCTAGGGATGGTGTAGGAGAAGACTATGGGGTATTTTTATGTGAGCCATAAGTGTTTCGCGGAGGTATAAGTGTGGAGGGAGTTGGAATTTGGGTTCCACCTTACAAAGAAATAGCTTGCATTTCCTTACTCATTATGGGGTACCATAAGAGGTTGGGGACGCATCAAGAAATGTGAGAAAATAGGGGTACTTGGGGGGGCAAAAAGGGCAAAGGGCATGTATATATATTATATAATATATATATATATATATATATATATATATATATATTTGGTGGTTGTTTTCAAGTGATGATACACATTTCGCTTGAGAGACATAAGCATCATCCCCCATAGTTTCTTGCTCTCTTTTCTTGCATGAGGAATCTTGAGTGTTGTTTGTTATCTTTTATCAATGTTTGCAAACTACAATTTTGTTTTAGACTGTGTTTTTAGTTGTGAATTTTCATGTGTTGTGGGAGCCTCTTCTGCCATGAGTTGAAACACATTTCTTATTGCATTGTGGTTGGGGATCGGGGGCCAATGATGAAGGATGGCTTCTCCTTTTCATTGGATGTCTTGGTTGGGTGGAGAGTGTTGCCTTTCCCCTGCTCTGTTGTGATCAAATGGAAATAAAGAAAATGGAGGATATTCATGTTGTTGTTCTGGAGTAGAGGAAAAAAAAAGACAAGTTTGATAGTCCTTGTTGAGAATATTTCGTATTGTAACCTTTTCCCACTTTGAAGTGGAGGACCTTGTACATTATTTGTGATGGAAAGATGTTTTGTATTGGCTATGAAAGTTGTAATTCGAAATGTGAAAGAAATGTACTTTGTATTCTGCTTTTGAAAGAATGTGAAAGAAATTGTAATTTGGTTGTTGTATTCGAGGAATGAAAGAAGAAGTGTAAAGGTATCTTTCTTGAATCAATAAAAGATTGTATTAATTTTCTCAAATGACATTATTAGGTATTGAAATCAGATTGTTGAATGTATTTTGAAATTTGATTGGAAAGATGAAAAAGGTGAATACGTATGGAGAAATGTCATAATGCTTTGTTCTTTAGAAATGAATGTTTTAGAAATCAGAATCGTAATTTGGCATTTGAATACTTTTATTTGAATCAAATTAATGTGTTAGATTAGATCTGGAATGAATTCTAATACTTAGAAGATGATAAATGGAAAATAGATCTTTCCGAATTTGATCTCTGTTAGATGCTTTCAAAGCTACAAAATATTAATTAGAAAATGTACAGGATGACTCTGCCAACTATAGAAGACAAATGAAATGACAAATTGAACCTAATATGATCAAAACGATCTCAATTAGACCTTAACACTTAAGAAATTATTATAGAATCTTTCAAATTGGGAAAAGGCAAAATTGTAGACATCTTGCTATATAAAAACTGGTAATTTGGAATTGCAAATCAATCAAAAAATTTAACCCTCACAATCCAACCTAAATTCCTCCAAGTGCAATCCTCCATGTCTGTTGACATGTTGAGAAAGAAAGAATGTCGAAATTGAACAAAATTTTATAAGTTAAAAATACCAGTTCACATTTTAGAAGCCTACAGAACGTTTTCTTAAAATTTACCCTTCAAAATTTATCAAAATTAAAATTTTATGCTTCTTGAGAAAAGAGGGCTTTGAGAGCTTTCCAAAAAGTCCTCGTTTTCTTATAACTCAGTCCCGAGTCAAAATTTATGGGCTTCTGAGGTTTTACTTCATTTGGCTTCAAAAATAAAAATTAATCTAACTCTCAATTTTAAGTGAATAAAATATTCTTGGGCAGACCCATAGGCTAAAACTTTCCTTATTTTCTTTTTGCCAAAAATCACAAAGTCACGAAGTTTCTCAATACTCCATTGACCTGCAAGCCTTCTTTTTGTCTAAAAATGATCTAAGTCCAAATAAAATAAAAATTAGTTGGCAATTTTTCCTCCGCATCCCCACCGCCCTGCAGCCAATCATTGATCGACATGTGGCTTCATCGGGCATCGGAGGATGCTTGGATCAATTTTAACCTTTTGCACTTTAAAAATAAATTTAGAAAAATTTGTAAGTTTTCCCCATGACCCGTCGACCATGCAGCCAATCATGTGTTGCCACAAGGTGTTGGCAGAGGAGTGGATCTTTTTAGTCATAATGCTTTTAAATAAAAATTTGTTAAAAATTCCTAGTTTCTCTCGTGGCCCCACATCCCCATCGTTGCCTTGGAAAAACACTTCCGCAGCACGTGGGTCCACGTTCTAAAACTTAGCTTTAAAATTTTCGAGAAAATTTCTAAAAGTTTCTCCACCGGCCCACCTCCCCACACGCCTAATGAAAGGATGGCTCTTGGATTCATGAAACAATGGAAGAGGAGTGGTTGATCTCTCAACCTTAACATTTCAAAATTCTTTTGGCAAAAATTTAAAAGTTTCTCCACCGCCCCGCCACCCGCAACCAATGAGAACCTAACATGTGAGATCGTTTAGCATCAATGAAGGCATGGTTAAATCCTAGCCTTTGTGCTTTTATATCACAAAGGTGTTTAATTCTTAAGTTTCCCCACAAGTCCGTTTCTCGCATGAATCTGGGATTGACACGTGGCGCCTTGGGTGACGGCAGAGGCGCAGATCATTTTGATCCCTTAACACTTTTGGTAAAAAGACTTAATTTCTTAAGTCCTTCCGGTGGCCGAATTCCTACCAAGGCTTGGAAATGCTGACACGTGTCCCTTATGGGCTCGCAGCGCATGGGGGCAGCGCTAAAATTCTTCCCCACCTTTGTTATGGCTCACACATGGGAAAATTTGTTTCCACCGCCCCATCGCAAACGTGCTGGTTTGTGGAATTGAAATGCACTTTTCACCCAAGGGCGCTAAGGGCAAAATTTCTTCCCCAGGCCCGCAGCCCGCCCTTGGGAAAATTTTCTTCCCAAGGCCCGTCAACCCATAACTTGAGAATTATAGGGAGTTAGAAGGACTTCTTTATATCATTGGAAAGGGGAAGAAATTTCCTATCTAATGGTTTTGTTTTCAGGAAAAGTTTAATGCGTTAAATATGTGAAAAATCAGGTTAAAGTGCAAGGTAAGCCTAAGAGTGGGTAAGTGGGAAATAACTCCCCATTAATTTAAAATGTTAATTCTAAAGTATGGGTTGACCCTTTAAGGGGTCATGTCATGGGGTAAGTGAATGTTTTCCTAACCCCATGTAAATGAGAACCATGTCTAATGTTTAATACCTTGGGTATTTAATTTTTTTGACCCCTTTAACCCTCTAAATTTTATTAGGGAATGTTTAATCTTAGTGTTAATCTAATTAATTGATAAATCAGCACCTAAAGGAAATTTAATCTCTACTTGGTTGATTATACTCATTAATTATATTGTGATCTTTATTTTTGTTATAATGGAAAAACTTTATCTTCTTAACATAATTGACCTTGATATATTTCTTTTTGTGACAATTGTTGCTTGAGACTTGTTTATAATATCACCTTAAAAAAATTATTTGATAATTTTTATGACTAATCCTAGGTTGTTCTTGGGTCTCAAGTGGGTTGTTTTAGCAGGATTTACACTTGGTATTAGAGCCGTAAAGGAAACTTAACCTCTACTTGGTGAGTATACTCATTAATTATATTGTGATCTTTAATGTTGGTTATAATGGAAAAATTTATCTTTTTAACATAATTGACCTTGATATATTTCTTTGTGACAATTGTTGCTTCGAGGCTTGTTTGTAGTCTCACCTTAAAAAAATTATCCCATAATTTTTCTGACTAATCCTAGGTTGTTCTTGGGTCTCAAGTGGGTTGTTTTAGAGAGAGTTACACTTGGTATCAGAGCCATGAGTTCAAATATTAGACCCTTGGGCACACTAGAAAAACTTGAGACATGAACTCTAAACTTAGTACGATATTAAACCTAGCACACTTTCAAATCTAGAGAACAACCTTGTTGAAATTACATACTTAGTAAACATGGAAAACTGAATAAAACTTAGAAAGAAGAACTAACTCGCCTAGGTCACGTGCGGGGAGGTGTAGATGGGAAGAAGGGTATTTTCACATAGAGTTAGGCTTGTCACCACCAGATCATGTTGTAGTGGCCATCCTACCATAGATTTTACATACACTTCAAGATGTTAATGTCACTCTACGCAGAGGGACCATAGGAGCACATTCATTCGACATGATAGGGTGACATCCATTGAGGATCATGCATCTCCTCGGCATAGTGAGGAGCATAGAGGAGAGAACACCCACGAGGAGTCTGTCAGAGTAGAGTCACCGCAGAGGTGATAAGGAGACCGAGTTTCAAGGCATAGAGATAGGTCTCGGAGCCCTAGGCTTAGAGATGGGTATGTAGAGAGGCCTAGGGGTTTCCAGACCACAATCGTAGAACATATGAGGGAGATCTTGAAGCTTCGGCCATCACATTATTCAAGTGACATAGGCAGCTCTCAGGTAGAGGCTTGGTTGGTGAGCTTGAGCGGATGCTTCAAGCTCTGCCCTTGTTCTAGCAACACAAAATCTCGTGTTGCGATCCATCTTCTAAGGGATGGAACAAGCGTATGGACAAGGATGGAGGAACAAAAGCTCCATGTTTATTATGAGACAGTTACCTGGATCTCTTTGAGGAGCATTTCAGGAGTAGATATTTATCTCAAAGGTTCATACAACAGAGGATTAATGAGTTTCATTACCTTTGATAGGCGTCTCTTATAGTGGCTGAGTATGAGAGTAGATTTTGGATCTACTCCAGTATGTTGATTACATGCAGGATGAGTGAGAGTGGATCCATAGGTTCATCTAGGGACTGAATCTGGATATTGGAGGTGCAATATGGATCCATTTTCCACAAACATTGGCTTAGGCCATTGAGAAGGTCTATATAGCAGAGGAAACTAGGGAAAGCTCCGAGCTAGAGACCGAGTCCAAAGCCATATATAGTAGATGCATGACAATAGATTGAGGGGGTCAATACCTCCTCCTCGTGGTGGACAGGGTTCAACATAGTCATCTTTTAGACCACAACAACAGCAGCACAGTCTCACCCACCATATAGACCTCCACAGAGATTTGATGCATAGAGGGGTCGAAGTATGGGGCCTCCTCCTAGGGGTCCCATTAGGACACAAGGAGCACCTAGAGCTCAATCAGCAGGAGCTCGCCAATAGAAACCTCAAAGTAGTCCATAACAGGGTCATCAGGATCCATAACACAACCCTCTAGGGCACCGACTAGAGCTGCTACTCAGGGGAGAGGATCAGGTGATTGTTTTGTGTGTGGCATTACTGGACATTTTTGGAGAGACTACCCATAGAACCCTAATAACAAGGGTAAGGAACAGATCTCAGAGCCAACTCTTGGTGACAAGGGGTGTAGTCATTGGATGTACGCAATGGATTAAGAACAACTAGGTAAAGCATCGATTATAGTTATTGAGACTACAGTAACATTGGTGGTATTCCTACCTCCATTTTATTTGATTCTAGTTCTTATGATTCTTTTATTGCACCATCTTTAGTAGAGTGATGTGCAGGATGCTAGCAGTTAGAAAGGGTCTTAGTTGGGACGTTGAGATGGCTTTGGGAGCCAATATCTCTATAGAATCGTTAGTTAAGGAATGTGCAAAGTGGATTTTGGACCTTTCACCACTACCTCGGATCTTTGTATCCTTCCATTTGGCTCTTCTGGAGTCATCTTGGGCATGGACTGGTTATCTACACACAGAGCCAGAATGGATTGATACCATAAGATCATATCTTGTACAAATGATCTAGGAGTTGAGGCAGTGATAGTGGGGGTCAAGAGACCCGTTTCTATTCGCACCATCTCCGATATACAACTTAAGCGGTATGTGTGAAGGGGTTGTCAAATTTTTTTCTGTCATAGTTAGTGACTGATCACAAGATGGGTCTAGTGGACCATCGTTAGATGACCATCACATTTTGAGAGAGTTTGTTTATTTATTTCAAGGGGAGCTACTAGGGTTATAACCCCCACGAGAGATAGATTTTCATATAGATATGGTTCCATGAGCAGATCCTATCTCACGAGAATCTTATCGATGACTAACCCTTAGCTATACAAGCACAAGTTTCAGCTTGAGAGCCTTCTGGAGAAGGGCCTAATTCCTCCTAGTGTATCCCCTTGGGGTGCACTAGTGATCTTTGTAAAGAAGAAGGATGGATCCTTGTGGTTGTGTATTGATTACCGCTAGTTCAACAAAGTAACGATCAAGAATCGTTATCCCCTTCCACGCATTGATGATTTGTTTGATCAGATGAAGGGAGCCACACCTTTCTCTAAGATAGACCTTAAGCTAGGCTACCATCAACTAAGGATTTTGGAGGTGGACATTCATAAGACTTCCTTCCATACGAGATATGGTCACTATGAGTTCACATTGGTACCTTTTGGTTTAATGAATGCCCCCTCAGTGTGTATGAGTTTGATGAATGGGGTATTTAGGACCTTCTTAGATAATTTCATGCTCATCTTCCTTGATGAAATTATGGTTTACTCATGAATGCGTGAGAAGAACGAGGGCACTTTTGCTAGGTTCTCAAAGTGTCTTCGTGAGCGATAACTTTATGGGAAACTGGAGAAGTGTTCATTCTTTCGAGATGAAGGTGCGGTATTTGGGTCATATCATTTCGGGGAAGGTATCACCATCGATCGTTCAAAGATTAGAGATATTATTGATGGGCCAAAGCACCCACCAATGTGGTGACATGCGCAGGCTTCATGAGATTAGCAGATTCTTATAGGAGATTTGTTCGGGACTTATCCCGGATTACGCACCCCATCACTTCCCTTCAACGGAAAGGGAAGAAGTTCGTTTAGTTCAGTCAGACATGTACAAGAAGGCCTTTAAGACATCGAAGGAATGTCTCAAGACAACAACTATCCTTTCGATTACGGATCCATAGGGTGAGGTTTTTGTTTGCACTGAGATGCTTCTTTAGTAGGGCTTGGAGGTGCATTGATGCAAGAGGGAAGCAGTAGTGGCTTTTGAGTCTCACAAACTCAAAGATTATAAGATTAATTATCCAACTCATGATCTTGTGCTTGCTGCGGATTGTGCACACTTTGGTTCAATGGAGGCACCATCGCTTGGTCGAGAGATTCACACTCGGGATAGATCACCCGAGTCGTTGCCACCTCTTCACACAAACCAATCTCAATGCTCGCCAATGGCATTGCATGGAGATTCTTTGTGAGTATGATATGGAGATAGAACATGTGAAATGGAAGGATAATTTGGTTGCAAATGCTCTTAGAGATGGATACATGTGGCTATGGCCAGCTCGGTGAGCACAGATTTGTGGAGCAGGATTCTACATCAACTTCCTCACGACAGCTTCTACATTGTAGCTAGAGAAGAGATCGAGTCTAAGAGACCCCTTGAGGGGAAGTTTGATGGTTTTTCTTTAGAGGCAGATGGTCTGTTTTGGCACAGAGGCTAGATTTATGCTCCCAGAGATGGAGGATTTAGTTAGAACATCTTGGCAGAGGCACATCGTGCACCCTATTCAGCCCATCCTAGGGTGAAGAAGATGCACACCACCTTGAGACAGTTGTATCATTAGTGAGGACTTCGTAGAGATGTGGCTCAATTTTTTTCATGCTGTTTAGAGTGCCAGAAAGTAAAGGCCAAGCATCAGCTTCCACCTGGCCTTCTCTATCCTCATGCTATATTGGAATGGAAGTGGGATACCATTTCTATGGACTTCATTATTGGGATACCAATGTTGAGATACCACCATGACGCCATCATGGTCACCATGGATAAATTAACAAAAGTGTTTCATTTCTCTCCAATAAAGACTACTTATACATCTAGTGCAGTGGCACGGGTATATCTTGATGAGATTGTTAGGTTGCATAGGATTCTGTGGAAGATCATTTGTGACCGCGATCCTTTATATACTTCCCATTTTTGGACCACCATGTAGTATGCCCTCGGGATGAGGATCAACTTTAGCATAAGATATCACCCTAAGATTTATGGCCAAACCGAGTGGGTGAATCAGATCATGGAGGACATGCTTAGGATGTACGTTATGGACCAGCAGTCCAAATGGGAGGAGTACCTATACTTGGTGGAGTTTTCCTACACTAATAGTATTCAAATTTCTATGGGCATGGCTACTTTTCAAGCCTTGTATGGAAAAGAGTGCAGGACACATCTTACCGGGACAAGATAGAGGACATGGTTTCTCTAGGACAATCTTTATTGCGGGACATGGAGTGGTAGGTGGTTATGATTAGATAGAGGCTACAAGAGGCATAGGAACGATCGTAGTTTTGATGTGGGCATGAAGGTGTTCCTTCCTATCATGCCACACAAGAGCCCTATCCATTGTGGAAAAGGTTATAAGTTAGCCCCTAGATGTTTTGGTCCTTTTGAGATCTTGAGCATATTGGCCCTTTGGCCTACCATCTAGCATTGACACCTAGCTTTTCTCGCATACATGATATGTTTCATGTTTCATTTCTTAGGAGATAGGTTGCAGATCCTTCTCATGTGTTAGATTGGACATCATTAGAGATGAAGGATCGGGGAGAGGTGATGGTGGAGCCTATTCACATTATAGATCGCAAGACCCTAGGCCTTCGAGGTAGAGAGGTTGATCAAGTTTGGGTGCAATGGGACAGATATGATAAGACATTAGCTACATGGGAGCATGCTTCTATATTACAACTTTACTTCCCACCTATGTTCCAGTGACTTCCGGGAGGAAGTAAAACCAAAGGAGAGGGGATGTAGTGTCCGCTTTCCTTTGACACCTTGTGATATTGATCCGATCACCGCTAACTATATTATGGACATTGTTATAGTTTAATTTAGCATGGTGTTAGATGTTAGATCATGGTTTATTGTGGACTTTTCTTCATATATGGTACATGATGATTATTAGAGACATTTTGGATATTAATGTTGATATATTGTTTGACATGGTTACATTATAGATGTTGTTCAAACTTGTGATATTTGGATATTTTGAGTAGACCTAGAAAATGAGAATTGAATTAAAATTGGTGATGATATAGTTGTGGATGAAATTGTAAGTGATACTGCTGATTGTCTTGATGTTTGTTGAGATTCACATATATGTCAATGATCTTGAAATTATATTTATATTCATTTGGATGTTCTAATATGGCCACAAGGCCGAATGAGGTATTTGTATTTTTCAGGTTTAAAATATCACAACAAACATTGGGGATTAGAGACCAACCACATTGGAATTCTAGATGAATTCAACAAGGTCACAATGGAAACTTGTATTTGTTTATGTGTTTGATTGTGTTAGGGATTCCCATGGGGGATCACCTTTAAACGTGACCAAGGGTTATGTGTATTTATTTATTTTGGTTCCCTTTTATCGATGTTTGTATGTATTTATTAAGTGATGAGTAATCATATTGTTAAAATAAATTAAAAAAATTGGATCATAAGAAAGTAATTATTGGAGTGGTTGACTCTTGTATTAAATGTTGTAAGATATGTGTAAGCAATGTGTAAGTGATGTGTAAGAGATATGTAAGTAAAATTTGGAGTATGAAACACTTCATCTTCTTTAGAATTCGAAATTTTCATTGGAGACTGATTTTGGAGGCTTGTGGGACAAGTTAAACTTGTCCCATACCTCTTAAATTTGTATACCAACCTTACCTATGGTTGGAGAGTTTAAATCTAGCTTTCATTATGCATTTTGTAAGTCTAGCTAAATGTTTTAATCGTACTTCTTTCTTGAAATCAATTTCATTCCTTTGGGATATGGGCTTGATTTGAGTGTGTAAGTAAGACTTTCATATTATTCACCTACTTATTTATTGTGTCTTGGAGATTGAAGTTGATTTGTTTGGGGTTACACTCTTTTGGTTGTTTTACTTATGCATACTTCTTTTGGGGAAAATTCTTTACTATTTGTGGCTCTTGCTTTAGGAGAAAGTTGCAGACTTTTCACAAACCCGTGTTCCGTTGATCTTGGGCTATTTTGCAATAGATAACTTGCATTTGGGAACTTGGAAAAAAAATTCCATTAAGGAGAGGTAAGAGCTTGGCTCTTGAAATGCTCTCCTTTTATTATGCAATTGTTATTGTTGTGAATGTTTTGGCTAGTGTGAGGGTTGTTTGGGTAGATGACCTAGGGATGGCGTAGGAGAAGACTATGGGGTAATTCTTTGGGAGGAATAAGTGTTTTGGGGAAGTATAAGTGTGGAGCGAGTTGGGATTTGGCTTCCACCTTCCAAAGAAATAGCTTGCATTTATTTACTCATGATGGGGTGCCATAAGAGGTTGGGGATGAATAAGGAAATGTGAGAAATAAGTTGTACTTGGGGAGGCATAAGGGCATGTCATAGATTTGAAATGATATATATATATATATATATATATATATATATATATATATATATATATATGTATGTATGTATGTATGTATGTATGTATGTATGTATGTATGTATGTATATATATATGTATGTATGTATGTATGTATATATATATATATATGTATGTATATATATATGTATATATATATATATATATGTATATATGTATATATGTGTATATGTATATATGTATGTATATGTGTATATGTATATATTTATGTATATACATACATACATACATACATACATATGTGTGTGTGTGTGTGTGTGTGTGTGTGTGTGTGTATTTGGCGATTGTTTTCAAGTGGTGATATGTATTTCCCCTTGGGACACATAAGTAGCATCCCCACGTTTCTTGCTCCTTTGGCTTGCATGAGGAAGTGTGAGTGTTGTTTGTTGTCTTTTATCTGTGGTTGTAAACTACATTTTTGTTTTGGACTATGTTTTTAAATTTGAAATTTCATGTGTGTTGTGGAAACCTACTATTGCCATGAGTTGAAACATATTTCTTATTGCATTATTGTTGGGGCTCAGAGCCAATGATTAAGGCCGGCTTCTCCTCATCATTGGATGTCTTGGTTGGGTGGAGAGCGTTTCCTTTCCCCTTGTTCTATTATGGTCAAATTAAAATAAATAAAATTGAGGATATTCATGTTGTTGTTTTAGAGCAGATGAAAAAAGACAAGTTTGATAGTCCTTGGTAAGAATATTTCGTATTGTAACCTTTTCCCACTTTGAACTGGAGTACCTTGTACATTATTCATGATGGAAAGACGTCTTGCATTGGATATGAAATTTTTAATTCGAAATGTGAAAGAAATGTACTCTGTATTTTGATTTTGAAAGAATGTGAAAGAAATTGTAATTCTTGTCGTTGTATTCGAGGAATGAAAGAAGAAGTGTACAGGTATCTTTCTTGAATCTATAAAAGATTGTATTAATTTTCTCAAATGACATTATTAGGTATTGAAATTGGATTGTTGAATGTATTTTGAAATTTTGATTGGAAAGATGAAAAAGGTGAATACATATGGAGAAATGTCATAATGCTCTGTTCTTTAGAAATGAATGTTTTAGAAATCAGAATCGTAATTTGGCATTTGAATAATTTGATTTGAATCAACTTAATGTGTTAGATTAGATCTGGAATGAATTCTAATACTTAGAAGATGATAAATGGAAATTAGATCTTTCTGAATTTGATCTCTGTTAGATGCTTTCAAAGCTACAAAATATTAATCAGAAAATGTATAGGATGACTCTTCCAACTATAGATGTAACGCACCAAAAAATACCAACACAAGGACAACACAGTGAAATACAGGATAATTTTTTTGACTTGCTTTGACACAACACGACACAACATGTCGTCACAAGGTTACAACCAACACCAGGAACCACTTGTTACGGGGGAGACCACAAGGTCAGCACGAGAACGTTCACACCTATCAAGGACAATGTACTTTTCTCTTCTTGACAGAACAACATTGGAGTCCAACCACAAAACACACTTACAGTTAGGGCATCCCATGAGGAATTTCTTGTTAAATTTTCTTGTTTGCTAAAGTGTCTCTTAATTCTTAACTTACGTTCTTATACAATTTCATGTAACGATTCACACAATTCTTTTCACAAGGGAGAACTTCTTTCTTTTCAACGGTTGGCTAAATAGCTTAAGGCCAAGCTTTCTAAACTGGGATCATCAATTTGATGTCCAAAACTTTTTATTCATTTGATTTTAGAACATTTTCCATTTCTTACAAGGTTAATTAATCTTACTCAAGCCACTAACTCCTGTTTCATACCTCTATTGCACAGGTGAAAGCATAAGTTCCGATTGAGGGAAAGTACCGCTTAGGGTTTCCTAACAATAACTTTCTTGTTTAAGGATCAAACTTTGACCTTGCTTAAGAAATATCACCATGAATCAAGGCAAGGATTAACAGAACAGGACAGCAGAATTTAGCTTCAGGGTCACATTGTTTACTATCAAACTTTCATTGAAGTTAAGAGTTTATCGAGATTGGTTAAGTGTTCCATCTAGACTTTACTTAATTAAGTTTGACAAAGGGGAACATTTCAAACGATAAAGAGATATTTAAGGTTTTATTAATCACTTTCACTCCTACTTATTAAATCCTATCATTTTCTAAAATCTAACCATTGATTTCACCATGAGATCATTTAAGGTTTCACTGAAAAAGGATAGTGTTTATTGGTTTGGCTCGGGAAAGAAATAAGTAATCATATTTCGTTACAAGGATAGTTTCCTCTTGATTGTTCCAGGTCTCAATGCTATCGAGTAGATCACATCTACATTAATATATTCATCTATATAAATTTTAGTTTTACTTTTATAAGGACTATCCAGTTCACTTTATAGTGCTTACAAACTCATTGCTACTATGCCTTAGGAGGGTTTACAACTCAACGTTTTAACTCAAGAGCAAAGTTTAACAGTACTCGTTTGCGGAAACAAAACAAGGTTATATCAATTCATTCCAACACGGTGCACAAATCAAAGGGACATACCATCTCTATCGAATAAAGACTAGGGAGCAAGAGAGTAATAACATGGGACATGCCCCGCTACTATTCTAAGGATTAAAATTCACTAGAATATCACATAACCAAGCGGTAATCAAAATTTCATCTTTCACATGATAACCAAACAAGCCAAAGTTTCAACAGTTACAACAACAATACTTTACAATACATTTACTAGGCACTGACCCTTCTTCTAAAATGTCCAAAGGCCCTTTCCAAATTTTATAACATAATACACATTCGTACAAAGGAACAATATAACCAAGATTGATGCAATAATCTACAAGTCTTTCCATCATCTAACCACGTAAGCCATCTGCAACAATTAATAACCTGAGTCGCCACGAGAACCGAGCAAGATAAGACTATACATAGCAACAATAAGCTACTAGCTAACAGTACCATGAAAGGAAACATTCTATTTCAGGAAATGGATCAAAGTTCTAACCTCTAACAACCTTTTGAAGCAAGATGTAATTTTCAACATATCAACTAAGAAGAAAACCATAAGTTTTAGTTATGAAAATACCTCTAAAACTACAAAAGTTTGACAACCAAATACGCAAGACTATGAAATTTAAATGATTAGACACAAGAGTTGAGAGTATTAGGATTTCAATCATGTAATCCCGTAGATTACGTGATTGAAATCTAAAGTGTAACCCTTCAATCCACATTCTCAAGGTGAAGTCAAAAGATAAAAACCAGACCCGATCTTAGCTGCCAAAAGAATATAGTTTTGGAATCGTTCCGTAGGGCCATAGGTCTAATAGGCTATAAACGAACAACGAGGGTAAAAACAAAGTTCCATCATGTAATCGAAAAGGTTTAAAGGATGAAAATCTTATATTCAAACCCACAACCATTATATCTTAGGTAATAAGTGACTTCATGGCTAATAAGGATGAGTGGAAAGGACGGTAAGAATGTCCGGAATAGGTATTGCCTAACAGCTTACCTACTGAACATAACCAGGGCCGGAATAGTGACAAGCCTCCTTAATACCCAAGTTGAATAGGCAATCTAGTACTCTAAACACATCCTTGCAATTTTCATAATACCTTAGATTTATAACCCTCCCGTTCTAGAGGAACATAACCATGAATCTAGACTTGGTTGAAATTTTCCGACGTCAACTCACTTCCTAATATCATAAACGATGTATACAAGGAAAAGGTCTCTCAACTCTCCTTAATTTACATCTCATCACTAAGTTTATGGTAACCTATGCAGAGATTAAACACATAACATACCATTGAAGATAGATATCCTCCAATAACGAACTCTATAACGATGTAATCACAATTATTACGTTCGACACATAAACAAACTATTCCATAACTTCTTTTCCCTTTTTGACAACAAAATATATTCACGACCTTCCATCACAATCATTCTAAATTTGCAATGAAAGGTCACTCATCAAGAAGGAAGTACAAACAAGTTTGACTAATTTAAGGAACTTCATGTTACCTTAAGCAGTTGATGAAAACCTTAACTTTCACGAACCATGAAAGATATTACCTTACTCCATCAAGGCATTATGTCGATACATGATTAAATCGATCACACAAGGAATCATCAACATACCATATCTTAACACCATAAAGGTCATTAATTTTATCAAATTTTACTCATCGAAAGAGTAGAATCAAAATGGGGTTCTATCAATAATTTATGCCCTTCTATCAACCCAGGACATATTTTCGGCCCAAAACTTCCTTCTTAACAAGCATATATATTGAACTTCTAATTTCCAAAAGCCCTAATACTTTGCACAATACACGAAGTGCATAATCACGCTTATCATAAAAATAATAATAATAATTTAACTGTATGTTTTCCTCTAGGGCAACAACATAACAGGAAACCAATACTAGTCAACGCTGCAACGTTCTAGGGGCGATTACATACCCAGGTTCACAAAAGAAACAATGACATTTTTGCAGAAGGAAGTAACTTTAAAATTATATATACATATATATATTTTCCATGTGATCAATCAAAGCATACACTGAGAACCTTTGTTTGTTTTATATATATATAAATGGGTTGATCACGTCAACAAGAACAACCAACAGAGGCAAATCCAGAAGTAACAAACTGTTAACCATGTACTGAACGCAAATCCACAAAATCACATATTTAAACCAATTTCTAGAAAGAAAAAGTTTCATTTCAAGAGGTTATTAGATACTAGCATATTATGTATATGGTTAGTCTATCTTGCCTGTTTTAACGCATCCACCAGTCGTGTACATCCAGCAAGGACTGCTACAGCCACATGCCCTTCGCTTTATCCTCTAGCATGTCTAATGGCCACCGACTGGAACACTCCCCAATCAGCTTCTCCCATGTGGACAGCCCTTCCAGGGCTTCCGAGTTCCAGTGCAACGCCAGCAGCAGAAGCATCTCAACTGCAACAAATCCCACCACTGTGAATGTCAGCCACACACACTTCCTGCTTGAAAACAGATGAGGATACAGCCTGCCGCCATTTTGACCATCAGTATATAATCATAAACCCTCCTGTGTTTGGTAAAGCGGCTGATACTGCACACCAGAGCTCTAAAGCAGGGTGCAAACATTGTGTTTCCCACCAAAATCTGAAATGCCACTATCATTAACAGGAGCCCATGATTTTTTTTTGAAGGGATACATATTTTCATTCAGTGGAGTGAATCCACAGTTGGCAAATGATGATACCACTGTAAACACTGCAAACATAGAAATTCTTATGCCTCTGCTGCCGAGGATGTGTTTTCCACTCGAAGAAAAATAGAAATAGATGGCCACTGCTGTGATTCCAGCTATCTGCACCAGCCCCAGATATAGCAGAGAAATGTAGCCAAGGCGCCTCAGAGCTTCATATTCTATACCATATTCACCCTCGGAGTTATCCTTGTTTGGGTACACTTCTATTTCATTATTCTTCACAATCATATCAAACTCCATTCTCAAATTATCGCCAGGCTCCGGTACAGAGATATCATGGCTTCTATTGTTTCTTGTAATATCAGGGTCTGCCATTTCTATGCCATCCGTATTTCTTTCCTGGAGAAATTTGTTGGAGTCATGGAGCCTTAGCCAAGGCCGAGCCTGGTAAGGTGAAGACACAACATGGATGTGAAAACTTCTCCACCAAGAAACATCAGAATTACAAGCACAACGAGCTGCAA
Organism: Taxus wallichiana var. yunnanensis; assembly: GCA_018340775.1. Taxonomy (NCBI): domain Eukaryota; kingdom Viridiplantae; phylum Streptophyta; class Pinopsida; order Cupressales; family Taxaceae; genus Taxus; species Taxus wallichiana. The sequence continues at coordinate 393,331,034 of CM031239.1, read as the reverse complement.
CTCAGATAAATCTTGCATTGGGACAACACCCAAGCTGCTCACTGTCGTAACCGATACAGATGAGTAAAAGGCGTTCAGCAGATCCATATATATATTTTTTTCTTGGAGAAAACAAAAGAGCAAGCATGCCCACTATAGAAATCCCAACAAAATAGCAGACATGAAGCCAGTATGGATTTGAAATACTGAAAAACAGCAAGTGGTATTCGATTCCAAAGTCACCCTCCTTGGCCTCTGTTTCTCTGTTTGCCCTCATGATATGATGCCACCTCCAAGAGACCCTCTCCCATGAGCTACATCGTAAAACAGTGAGATCTCAAAAGAGGAACTTGCAAGGGAGTTTCGTCAGGTCTCCTGGTAACACTCTTACTGTCACATAGTCGATTTGATAAAAAAAAATCTTGAAGGAGAGTCCCGAACTTGAAGATGCAGTCGAACTGAACAGATAACAACATAGTGGACAACCTGCTCATTGGAAGCGCTCAAAACAGCTTCTGCTACAGCTGCAAGATTTGATCGAGCTCCTTCCATGTTAAATTCACCACCTGGACAGAAGCAACTTTCCAAAATGAAAAGGCAAGACAACTCAACAAAAACTTTATCTCGTTCTTCTACTACAGCTGCAAGATTTTGCTACAACTGATCACGACTGTGTGGTCGCGTGCAACCAGAACATCAGCATCAACACCCACGGCTCCTTGGACTCACCCTGTAGCAGCTGTCACACCCAGCTCTCTCTGGGCCACGGATTTTCTGAGATAAGCTTACTTCTCGACCCTGTAGCTGCTGAAAACGGCCAAATGCCTCCTCACGGCACTCCCAGGAGGAGTTTAGTTCTGCGCCCCGGATTCTACCTGTACAACAGCGTGATTTTGGAGACCCGCACCCACCTGCACGCATTGAAGGAGGATCAGCACGAGATCTTGGCGAAGAAAAAATGAGGCTCCACCCACTCCTGTCTCCCTCACGCAAGGACAGCAAGGAAAACATGGTGGTCAAATCAACCCATAGGTCAGGTGGTTGGGAGGGGGCAGGTAGAGCAAAAAAATACGATGCCCATTTTGGGCATTACAATAGAAGACAAATTAAATGAAAAATTGAACCTAATATGATCAAAACGATCTCAATTAGACCTTAACACTTAAGAAATTATTATAGAATCTTTCAAATTGGGCAAAGGAAAAATTGTAGACATCTTGTTGTATAAAAACTGGTAATTTGGAATTGCAAATCAATCAAACAAGTTAACCCTCACAATCCAACCTAAATTCCTCCAAGTGCAATCCTCCATGTTTTTGACATGTTGAGAAAGAAAGAATGTCGAAATTGAACAAAAGTTTATAAGTAAAAATATCAGTTCACATTTTAGAATCCTATAGAACATTTTCTCGAAATTGACCCTTCAAACATCATCAAAATTAAAATTTTATGCTTCCTAAGCAAAGAGGGATTCAATATATTTCAAAAATTCCTCGTTTTCTCATAATCGAGTACCCAGTGAAAATGTATGGCTTTCTAAACTTTTATTTCATTTATCTTCAAAAAAAAATCTAACTGTCAAATTTAAGTGAATAAAATATTCTTGGGTGGACCCACGGGCTAAAACTTTCCTATTTTTGATTTTTTCCAAAAATCACAAAGTCATGAATTTTCTCACCGCACCATCGACTCCGCAAGCCTTCTTTTTTCTAAAAATGATTTAAGTCCAAAAAAAAGAAAATTTATTTTACAATTTTTCCTCTGCGGCACCACACCCTCGTAGCCCCATAGCCAATCCTTGATTGACACGTGGCTTCGTTGGGCCGATGGATGCTCGGATCAATTTTAACCTTTCACGTTTTTCAAAAAAATTATAAGTTGTCCCCGCAGCCCGTCGACCCATTGCAGCCAATCAGGTGCTGCCACGTGGCTTCACAAGGCGTCGGTGGAGGAGTGGATCTTTTTAGCCTTAATGCTTTCAAATAAAAATTTGGAAAAAATTCCTACTTTTCTCTCGTGGCCCCACATCCCCTCCCTTGCCTTGGAAAAAGCACTTCCATGGGCACGCGAGTCCGTGTTCTAAAACTTAGCTTCAAAATTTTTGAGAAAATTTCTAAAAGTTTCTCTGGCACGCCCGCCATGACCAATGATTGGTTAACACATGGCTTCATGAGACGATGGTGGAGGAGTGATTAATATCTCACCATAAACATTTCAAAATTCTTTTGGCAAAAATTTAAAAGTTTCTCTGCCGCCCCACCACCCATAGCCATGATGAGAGCGACACATGGCATCGTCTCAAAGCGTCGATGGAGTTACGACTCAATCCTAGTCTTCGTTCTTGTGTATCAAAAAGGTGTTTAATTCTTAAGTTTCCCCGCAAGTCCATTTCTCTACACGAATCTAGGCTTGACACATGGTGCCTTGGGCGATGGAGGCGTAGATTGTTTTGATCCCTTAACACTTTCAGCAAAAAGACTTAATGTCTTAAGTTTTTCGCGGCTCGACTTCTTGAGGCTTGGAAATGCTAACACATGTCCCTTATGGGATCTTGGTGCATGAGGGCAGCATCGAATTTCTTCCCCACTCCGCCGGCCCAAACATGGGAAAACTTTGCTTCCCAACCTATCGTGGGCGCACGGAAGTGAAATGCACTTTTCACCCAAGGGTGCTAAGGGCAAAATTTCTTCCCCAGGCCTGTAAGCCCACCCTTGGGAAAAATTTCTTCCCAAGGCCCGTCGGCCCATAACTTGAGAATTATAGGGAGTTAGAAGGACTTCTTTATATCATTGGAAAGGGGAAGAAATTTCCTATCTAATGGTTTTTTTTTAGGAAAAGTTTAGTGCGTTAAATATGTGAAAAATTAGGTTAAAGTGCAAGGTAAGCCTAAGAGTGGGTAAGTGGGAAATAACTCCCCATTAATTTAAAATGTTAATTCTAAAGTATGGGTTGACCCTTTAAGGGGTCATGTCATGGGGTAAGTGAATGTTTTCCTAACCCCATGTAAATGAGAACCATGTCTAATTTTAGACCTAGTGGAATTAAATACCTTGGGTATTTAATTGTTTTGACCCCTTTAACCCTTTGAATTTTATTAGGGAATGTTTAATCTTAGTGTTAATCTAATTAATTGATAAATCAACACCTAAAGGAAATTTAATCTCTACTTGGCTGAGTATACTCATTAATTGTATTGTGATCTTTAATGTTGTTTATAATGGAAAAATTTATCTTCTTAACATAATTGACCTTGATATATTTCTTTGTGACAACTATTGCTTCGAGGCTTGTTTGTAGTCTCACGTTTATAAAAAAATATCCCATAATTTTTTTGACTAATCCTAGGTTGTTCTTAGGTCTCAAGTGGGTTGTTTTAGTTGGTGTTATAGATGTGGTTGCAAGAAATGTCCATGACTACAGAATATACAAAAAGGGATCTAAAAAAGAACCCTCCACCCAAACAACCAACAGTGTCTAGACCGATCAACTCACATTTTCCAACTTTGTATGTAGCTAGGGACAAAATAACAACTTTAAATGGGTTAAGAACATCCACCCGAGCATCAAAGAGAGGATATCCTAACCCAACATCTAAGCTAAATAAGTAATGCATTCAACCTCCACAAGGGGCTTCCAAACCATCCCAAAACCGGATGCATGCCTCAAAGAAAAACAAAACAAAACTAGTACAGGTGGCTAGTACTAAAATGGCATTTAGCCCACCCAATGCATGACAAGCATGCACCCAAAATTCAATAAAGAAAGGAAATAGCAAGACAACCAGAAAACAAGGTAGAGAAGATGAACCAACTAAATAAAACCAACGGCCAAGGGAGGAAGGCATACGATGAGGGGAAATATTAATTGCATTGAAAGCACTGGCTGGAGCTCAACCACTCACACCCACCAGCAAGTAGATAGGATAAGAATTTGGATCCCCGCAATCCACGCCAAGCATGCAAATTAAATAACCCTAAATAAATATGAAAGGGAGGTAGGCTTCCCATCATAGGGATCTCCACACATTCACATGCCAGAAAACAAGGAATAAAGGAATAAAGGAAGAAGATTAAATTGCATACCTAATGCCAAGCCAAAGGAAGATAAAATAAAATTATCCTTTAATTTAAACGATTAACACAACATGCATGCAAGCCTGATCGACCAAGGGGAGAAAACTAGTGGTTGACATTTCAAAAGTGAACACGGGATAACAACCAACCATGGCGCCACAACAGGGTAATCCCTTTTTTAGCGCGGAACGAGGCTTGGTCTACGAGAGTGATCAAAACGATACAACAAAATAACATAAAGATAATTAATATTAATATCAATAACAATCACCAATAAAATAATAATAGAAATATTTGCCGATCGATAAAATAAATTAATAATATCATTATTATCATTATAATTATTAATTTTACATTTCTTAAAAACAATTATTATTCATATTAATAATGACGAAAATCAAGCTCGATAATTAAGAACATGATTTTCCTTTACTAGGATAATCGTAAAGGACGCTACGGACGCCAAAGAACTAGAAGCATCGATAACAACATGAGAAGTCACGATGAAGAGGGAGGATGCTAATTCTTCTCTACGACAAGGTCAAAGCCAACGAATGATCAACGAAGTACAACAATGTTCAACACTTAACAACAAGGTCCCGAAATATGAACCGTAGTAACATCGAACGGAACATTACAATATATGTATATGTATATGTATATGTATGTATGTATCCACATATATGTATTTATATATATATAGATACATGTGTGTGTGTGTATACTATATATACATACAAATATATACATGTATATGTGTATATATATAATATATATACATATATACATGTATATGTATATATGTATATGTGTGTGTAGTTATGTATACATATATATGTATACGTATATACAAACACATATGTATAGATGTGTGTGTGTGTATGTGTATATATACATATATATATATATATACACACACACACACATACACATACACATACACATATACATATACATATATACGTATACGTATACATACATACGTACATACATACATATTAAGTCTTAGAAAATATCATACTCCATTTGATTGGTAGAGGATGAAGTATCACACAAGTGCAACTCTTGAATAGGTGTTTAATAATCCTAGGGATGTGAGAAGAATGAAATATGCGATGTGAGACACCAATATTTAAGTAAGTCTCTTCTAATAAAAACCCATTGTAGATTAAACATGAATTAAAATTTTAAAAAATTGGAGTAGGTCTTGGTGTCCATTTATGATTCAAATTGAAATTCATGTTTATGGGCTACATAACTAAATCAAACACAGAAGAGAAAAGACGAATAAGCTACTATAGCATGGAATATCATTGGATCATAGAAAACATTCCCATGACAAATAGGAGGTTGAATCTCACATTTGTATAACATATATATATGGCATAATATCTTAACTGACAAAAATCGTTCAACGGCTCCATCAGATGTAAGCTTATGTATCTTGTACAAAATTATCCAAGAAATGAAAATATGAGAGAAAACGTGATCTCACACTTTAAGGGGAAAGACCTTGTAGTATGTCACACTTTTATATCTAGATGTGGTACGTGTAAACTACAAAATGTGAAATTTTGAGTGTAGAATATTATTACAATTATTGAAATAATAATTATACTTTCTCTACTTGTTTTAGCAAGACACTAATTTATTATTGTAAAGAATAATATTTAACAGACAACTTAACTCAATCATATGTTTGTAATGAAAAATAGTTATTTAAGAAATATTTTTTAATTCATGGTATACTTATGATGATAAGGATCTCTTTATCTCGTGTGTGTTTGTGTTTATCAATTTCATAAAACAAAAAAAAAAATACAAATTTAAATTAAATTTTATGATTGCATCAAGGTCTATTTTTAATGATTTGGATATATTTGTGATAGTTAATTATATATATTATAATTTTATGTGTGCCAATAAATTAGTTACTCTTGAAAACATCATCAATTACATTTAATCACATTATTTTAATAATCAATTATCTCTTTCTTCGAAGATACCAAATATCACTTACATGGAAAAAAATATCCCTTATTAAATTTGACGACAATTTTTGCCATGATTAGGTTGTCACATACGCATTTAGAAAGCACATCATGTCTTACTAGCCAAATTTGGATATGAGACTTTAGTACATTTTAGAATCATTTCTATGACTCAAAAAATCTTTATTCAATTAAAATAATAATCACGTATTGTTTGGTTTTCTTTGTTTGAGGTAACATATAAACTCTAATATTCATTATACCTTAATACTAAAATGTGTGATTCTGCAATGAAAATGGCCCTATTATTAACATGATGGTTGATTACTGCGGGATGAGTCCTAAGTATGTTTGATTGTTTGGCCTTCTCATCTCATTTTATATAATGTCATCATTAATAAATCACTTCCTACCCAAATTATATACACTTCTTTAATACATCTTCCCCTCTTATATGCATTCAAATTATTCACACACACACACACACAAAATATATATATATATATAACATGGTGATATGTTTTGCTTAAAAGAGTAAATTGTTGGCATTTCCAAGGTCTTTGAATTTGCAAGGTATGCTTACATATTAATTTTATAAGCCGACAAATAAGTAGGCATTAATAATTAAGTTTGTAATGTGTGTATTAGAAATTGTCTTGAATCGTGCCCTATTTCCACTCTTATTTAATACCACTAAACAATCTAATCATAAAAAAATATTTTGGTTTTCCTAATTTTGAAATATATAAAATTCTAATTATTTAGAAATAAGCGTTGATTTTAAAATAGGGTCTTATTGGGATATGAGTATCTATCTTAAGCATAGGTTATAGTGTGTATAGTTTTTAATAGACAACGATCTCTAGTAAATAGCATATTATTATTGTTCACTAATCAAAGGTATATTCTATATGAATAATTTTAATGTAGAAAATAGAGATCAATTATTCAATAGAAAGATAATCTTTTAAAAAAATTAGTTAAATTATTATTTTCTAGTAATAAATATGTTGCACGCATTCTACAATAATAATATTTTATATTTAGTTTGATTTCATTTTCAATATTAAATTTAATATCTATTAATTATGGGTGTGTAAAAATTTCTAATTAAAATTCATTTTTCTAGCTTAAATTTTTTTAAAAAATTAATATGAAAATCATAATATCTTTGTCATATATAGTCTTTTCTTCTATAATGTTTTGACATCCAAATAATTATTTTGCTATAGGGATATTATTTGTTATAAATAATCAATTTGCTACAGGATACTATTTCTTCAATATATATCTTTAATTTATTGAAACAATAATGCCCCATTTGGTGTCAACTTCCGTTTTTACTTCCGCCACCGTTGTTAAAGGTCGAATGTTTATATGAGCTCCCTTCTAATCATTAGGTGATTGTAATCTTGTTGCAAAGTTATTTTAGCATCTTTTCTTCCCGTCATACCATCTAGTGCCATCGTTAATGCTTCTTATTGTTGTGGGTCTTTGTAGCATCATTTCGAATGTTTTTTGGGGCATCTTGAGTTATCAATTAATTGTGTTGCTTAGCGACACCATTGTTATAAGCTCTGTAGGATTATTTTATTTTTTCTAGAGTGCTACGGCGTGTTTTTAAAAGGTACCTAATATTATATTATTTTAAGCTAAGTTTATCTTGGGTCGATCTTTCCTCGTGGGCTAACCTCGACTTGCGTGTAAGAAAGGGAGAGTCTTCTTTTTTTTGGTGGCACCATTGTCTAAGAAGTTGTTTGCGTGTTCATTAATGTTTGCATTAAAGGATTCAACGACTAGTTCCACCTTGGCCGACCTTGTATCCACGCATGGCCCTTCTGAATTACAAAGTTAAAGGTTAATTTATTGATGCATCCGCCGACTCTGCCTCTTCCTTTATTGTTATTAATAAAATTATCCTTGGCATACGTTTTGTGGGACTGCATGCTAGTTTTGATGTTTGGCAGCTACCTCTTATTTGTTTTGTTTTGCCATGCCTTGGGCTCACAATTTGTTGGGTAGGAATGCCATGATCTGGGTGTCGGTTGCATGGACTACTCTGGGAGGTTATGTTTGTTAGTTTTGTGGAGTGAAGGGCCAAAAATTGTGGGCCATGTGGACTATTTTGAGGAGGAGACCTGCCCCAAATTATTATTAGAACTACCTTTGCTTAATTCTAATACGGGATGGCATTTGCTGTTATATAGATATATATATATCTCGCTGATTTTGTTGGAAATTGTTAATGTTGTTATTGACAATTGGGGGTATATATATATAGATATCTTGTTGACTTATGAAAGAAATTGTTAAGATTATTAATGACATTTGGGGTATTTATATATATAGATACTTTGTTGATTTATGATGGAAATTGTTGTTAAGATAATGGCATTTGGTGACACATATAAATGCATATTTAAGAGTGGTTTTGAATATGGTAACGATGGTTACTTTAAAAGAACTTGTGATGAGAAAGTGGTGATCCATTTTTATAAACTAAAACTATAGATTTATTAAGGAGGATTATGAATCTAAAGTGCTATGAAACTTGGATGGATGTTTAGAATGCTAACTTGCATGAAGGACTTGGGTAGTTATGAGACTTTTCGTTGTTCCGTACTTGGATATATCAAGTAACTAGGCTACTAGGAAATGCCTATTTCGGACTTTTGTTAGCCATCATTTTCTCTTATCATTATTATTTTGGAGTCACTTATTAGATAAGAAAATATAGATTGTTGGTTTGAATATCATATTTCAATCATATAACCTATATGATTACATGATGGAACTCCCATTACACTCGATTGTTGTTTCTAACTTATAAGGACAATGGCCCCTTCTGGAATGATTGTTAAACTATTGTTATTTTGAGACAATAATCGTAATCGGTATTGTAGTGCCCACTTCCCTTCGACACTTTTGATAATGATCATGATATTGCTGAATCTATTATGGACATTATTATAGTTTTGATTTAGTATGGTGTTAGATGTCAGATCATGGATTATTATTGACTTTGATTCATATATGATGCATGTGGATTATTAGAGACATTTATATGGATATTGACATGTTGTTGACATGGTTATATTTATGGATGTTGTTCGGACATGTGATATGTTGATATGTTGAGTAGTGTTACGCTCAAAATTACTAGAACTGGAAAATGAGGATTTTTTTAAACATACATAAAAATAGATTACACAATTGCAATTGTACAAATTTATTTAATCAAATTATTTAAATCAAATTTGTTCTTTTTATATATCTAATAACATCCATGTAATCCATGTGTAGCTAAGAAGGGTGTATCTAGATCTCCATGATCTCCCTTCGCCACTACTTTGAGTGACAATGCTTACTAGCATTTTGGCTCAACCTTTTTCAAGTCATGGGAACCATGTGAAAGTCCTTAGGTCTACCACGAATATATTTTTACGAATTTGTATTTCAAGATTCGATCATTTCCTACCTCATATTCAATGTTCAACTTCCCATGATCAGGTTACTGGAAATTTTAATTTAATTGGAGAACTAGGTGATCAAACAATGCACAACCATCAATGCATTACTTTGGCCAAAGTTTTCCACCATGCAGGTTATAGCTAAACTCAAGACAACACACTAGTCTTATGATTTTAATTCTTGTCACCTCACAACTATCCCTTTCACGAGTTATCTAGATCTTATAGTTTTTATTTTTTTATTTTTAATTGAACCTATCTTGCAATATTTTATATCGAGATACATGCTAAAGGCCGACTAGGATCATCATGAGATAAGTACATTCATTATGCTGAAATGTTTCTATTTCAACATTTCACATGTACTTATCCCTGTAATATGCCTAATGGATCTTTTCATCTATTTATCTTCCCATTTAGTTTCTCTTTTCATGATACTTGGTTTTTTAACCTAAAATTACCTTTTACAACGATTTTCTTCCATTGATCTCTATACAACATGATTTACAATTTAATCATATTAATACAAAGTTTACTAAAAGGCTGAATTAAATATATATTAAACCATGTATATTTAATTATTATTTCGATTAGCTATGCCACTAAATAGCTTATTTAATTTAGAAATTAGAGACAATTGATTGTTACAATAATAACCCAATTATCGCTTCATACATCGACAAATATCAAATAAATAAATTCAACAATTTATGATAAGTAAGATTTCTTATTTCTAGTATTTATCATTTATTCATATTGAGATATTATTACATACAAGGTAATCATCTCTTTATTAAAATCATAAATTACATATGCCGTTAAGGTGAAATGTATAACTATTACGGTAACTCTCACATAATGAGGTTTGAATATTAACAATAGGTCCAAGATCCCAATAAATTTAGTCAAATTTTGGGATATCATCCTTCTACAAATTGAAATTCAAGTGTCTCATTTAGATCCATGCTACGATAAAACTTCACAAGACATGAGTTTCCGCATATTCGAACGTGACGGCTAATTGTCCTGCAAGACTAGAGTAATGGTATGTTGTCGATTCAAATGAACTAGCATGAATATTGCCTCCATTTTCTCGATGCAATTATTTAATAAAATATGAAATGATATACATGTTATTTTATCAAAAAAGTATGGTAATAGAGCAGAGAATCTATTATTACATGTTTTTCATCAAGATACAACTATGAAAGTACACAAATAGAACAACCAATTTCTATTTCAACAATCATGTTTCACTCTAATCATAAGGATCAAGAAATAATCAAACCATAATCATTCAACATCAAAATTCTATTAAACCACAACCAACTCATGCTTCACATGGTACATATGATTCAATTATTATTTTTCTTACCTTCAATTCAAAAAATAACTTAACAAAACTATCTAAAATCATCATTTCCAAATACCAATTAGACATATTCCATCTAGGTAATGAGTAACTCTATAAAACATACTATAAATTTATTTTTAAAAAAATACATTTATATATATTTATAGGATAAGTCCAACTAAACAGTGTAAAAACACCTCTATTAAATGATTTTAACATGTTATTTCAGGTAACCGACAGATTAACAAAACAAATTGACCCACATACCACAGGATGATAATTTTGAAGTCTATTTGCATAGAGAAACAACAATAAGTTTTTAACACTTCCAGTAATGAAATCCTTTAAGAAAAATTAAGTTATCTTACATAGACTGTCAACACTTATTTATTTTTCACTTAGGTAATAAAATTATACCTACAGGCAAATCAACTAGTACATATCCAAATCAGTTCATTCCAACATTAATTTCTTTTTGTTTAGAAATTATTAGAATCTGGAAGCATATATATTAGGCATGATGAAATACTTAGTAAAAACATTTTTCACACTACCCAGAAATCGCTTTGCTCATACAAATAAATTATTGTTTCACTATAATAAGACCCGAGAGGTAGAAATAAATTTGGGTTTCAAAATCAAATTTAAATAGAAAATAAACTAAAATAAAAGTTGATTAGGAACACCCATCCGCATTTTTTGTAGGTTTAGGTAAAACCACACAAAGGAAACTTAAGAGAATACAAAATCCATCAATTTCCTTTTTAGATTTCATTTCCAAGAAATTAAATCAGAAGTTGTCCACAAATTCATTTAATTGTCATTTAAAAGCAGAATGCGTATTTCCTCACTATTTACAAAAAATTCTATAGAGAAGGGAGAAGATATTCATGCTTGAAGTAAACCCAAAACCATCAACCTCTTACTCTTCCAGCTCTAACAAATTCAATCCTTCCTTCCTCCCAAAACTCACACAAGTATCACAGAAGAGAAGAATGAAAATAGACAAAGGAAAAATAAAATAAAATATAATGAAGAAACTATACTATAATGGAGAATTTTCGGGCTTCCCAATGTTGCTTCATGCGTCAATGCATGTCACATACTTGGTGTCAGATGAAGGCGTGTCCCTTTCAAAACTCTCGAGATATTAAATATTAAAAGATTATTTTATTATTCTTTTTATCTTTTGATTTACATGCCAAATCCTTGTAGGATTTAAATACATAATTTCACAAATTAATAATGCATTTTTTAATTTTATTTTATTTTTAATTGATACCTAAGTTTAATGGTAAAATTAATCATCATAATATATGTCCACATATTTCCAATAATATGTTATCGTAATAATTATTCGAATTCCCATGTTCCATATAAAACATTCAAACAAATGAAAATCACCAAGTCCGTAAATAATAATTCGAATATTCTCATAAAGCTAGTTTGATATAGCATTGTCAAATAAAATAGAGGCAGTATTCATCACGGTCATTGCAAGAGTCGAACAAAAGAAAATATGACCAAACCGATTAAAATAAAGTAACCGGAATACAAATAACCAAAATATTCACTATCATTTATGAATTGTTTTACCTGTGATTAAGGCCTAATCATGTTTTAGGAAGGATCATCAAGGTGGGTGCGGGGTTATTCGTTCCGCAATGTCATGCCCCATAGTAGAAGTTATGGGTCATGATACGACAAACCTAATAAATTTTACACCCAATGATGATCTCATCTAATCCTGTTTAGACTTAACCGTAGTTATTTAACTTACAATAAATTTTGGGATGTAACGAATAGACCTAGAAAATCTAATTAAATGTGATGATCATATAGTTCTTAATGAGATTGCAAATGATATTGTTGATTGTCTAGAAGTTGTTATTATTCATATATATATTGATGATTTTAGAATTATAATTATATATATTTTGGATGTTTTGATATGGCCATGAGGCCAAAGGAGGTATTTGTGTTTTGCAGGTTTAAAAAAAAATATCACAACACACATCGGGGGATTGGAGACCAACCACATTGGAATTCTAGATGAATTCAACAAGGACACCATGGAAACTTGTTTTGTTGTGTGTGTTTGATTGTTGCTAGGGATTCCCATGGGGGGATCACCTTCGAATGTGACCAAGGGATTTATGTTTTTCTTTTAATTGTTCCTTTGTTAATGGTGTATGTGTATTTTAAATTGATGAGCTTTCCCTGTTCATTATTTATACAAATTGTGTGTTAATATTGTGAGTAATCATATTGTTAAAATTAAGTAATCAAATGGGTCATAAGATTTCATTTATTAGAGTTGATGGCTCTTGGATTAAGTGTTGTAAGTGATGTGTAAGTTGATTTTTAGAGTATGAAACACTCCACCTTCTTTGAAATTCGAATTTGTCCTTGGAGGCTGATTTTGGAGGCTTGTGGGACAAGTTAAACTTTTCCCATACCTCGTAAAATTGCGTACCAACCTCAGCTATGGCTAGAAAGTCTAAATCTAGCCTTTATTATGCATTTTTGCAAGTCAAGTTGTAAGTTGTAATTGCATTTTCTTACATGTTTTTAATTTCAGTCCTTATGGGGTGTGGGCTTGTTTTGGAGTGTGTAAGTAAGTTGTCATATTATTCACCCACCTATTTATTGTGCCTTGGAGATTGAAGTTGACTTATGGAGTTGGGGATGTGTGATGTGGCATCCCACTTGGATCCACCTCATCCTCTTCTCTTCCCTCTCTATATATTCGAATTCCTTAGCATTTTTGGGGTTGCTTCACTTTTGCATACTTCATTTTGGGGTGAATTATTTTTCTATTTGGAGCTCTTGCTTTTGGAGAAATTTGTAGACTTTTGCGGCAGTCTGTGTTTCGTTGATCTTGGGTTGTTTTGCATTGGAAAGCTTGTTTGGAACTTGGAACAAACTCCATTATGGAGAGGTAAGAGCTTGGCTCTTGAAATGCTCTTCTTTTATTTGTGCAAATGTTATTGTTGTGAATGTTTTGGCATGTGTGTGGGATGTTTGGGTAGATGGCCTAGGGATGGTGTAGGAGAAGACTATGGGGCATTTCTGTGGGAGGCATAAGTGTTTTGGGGAGGTATAAGTGTGGAGGGAGTTGGGATTTGGGTTCCACCTTATAGAGAAATAGCTTTTATTTCTTTACTTATTATGGGGTGCCATTGAACGAATGATAACCAGATCGTACCAAGCCAAGAACACAAATGCTAATGAAACAAAGACGATCAATAAAATGAAATCAATTCACCGAATAACTTTACATAAAACCTTTGCAAACAAATGAGAATCAATATCATATATTATTATAGAACTCAATGCAATACATTGATAATGGGCCTTGTTTATACAACTAAGCAAGGAATAACAATCTAAGAACCAAAGTGAAGGTCGAGATCAAGCCATAAATCAAGGAAATTACTAGTCATCAAAGAACTAGTCAAGATCCTAGATTTAGGAGAGAACTAGAAATCAAAGATCTAGTCAATACCATAGATGAAAGAACTATATGTGTGGGATAAATCTAATACGCACTATGTCTTCAATATAGCACTAGCTGAATTTGTGAATCTAAAGTACCTAGGTGAAAAGAAGGCCCTTCTAACACTGAAGCTAGGCACCAAAATCGGTGTGATAGATCGAGTCGTGAGGATGACTGCTCGAAGGCTCAATCAATATCGAGCTCGAGGCGTGATTGAGATCTATGGGTTGTGGAATACGTGGAAAATGACCTGGGATAGTTTCGTGTATGTCTCCAGATAAGGTCATATGGTGGGTAGTGAATACAATCGACTCTACGGACGATTCTCTGGCCTAGTCCAGAAATCTCTAGCTTTGCGAGCTACGGTGATATCTAGTAAGGATAACTGTTCGACGATGGTGGGTGGAAGTGGGGTAGATCTGAATACTAGTGTACGTAGGCCAGTGTCTATGTCTAATTCTCCTATGGATTCATTGGGTTGCGGGATTTGTGGGTCACAACCGTAGACTCTTGGTTGTTGCGGTCCTGCTATGGTCATGTACGAAATCAGTCCCTGATCCCTAGTATCCAATAATCATATGCTTTTTCAGCCTCTATATTTAAAATTAATAACTGTGCGATCTTCTCAGAGTACCTCACAGTCGTTCTTGCAACCTGGATTCTTAGGCTGGTATCTATATCTAGAAGAGTGTCTCCTGCATCTGGCTGTGGGACCAAAGGATCACAACCAAAGGTTTGTTCTCTTTCGAACCCTTCTACAGTCATATGAATGTTTCCTAGGGTAATCTGTAGTTCGGTTGATTTGACCAAAACGTGTGTGCTTGGTCGTCTTCTATATTTAATCCCCTCAACTGAGAGCTGATCTGTCGTAAATCTATTGTTGTTTGGAAGATTTGGATTCTAAGATTCTGGTCTATATCAACTATTGTTGTGATGAGATTGGGTTGAGGCACAATTGGCTCAAATACGTATTCTCTGGGTTCCCTAGGTCCCGTGATTGTCATACAAAACAATAATGTAAATCTAACTGCAACAAAGCAAATTTAACTACGTGGAATAAATCTAGAACATATATAACTTCTATTTTTGTATTTTCTGAGAAACCTTAAGAACTAAGAAAGCAGCTATTTAAAATATCTAGAATTGACAACTAAGATAAAACTTAAAACAAACAAAATAACCGAGTGTAGTTATTTGTCTGTGCAATTTGTAGATCTATTCTAAATAATGAAATAACTTGCCTAATCTATTTTCCAGACTCTCGATCCTACCTCAGAAGTGAGGAGTGAATCATAGTTTCTCAGAAACTATCAATCCCCACAGCTTCCCTGGCAATATCGAAAGTAAACTTGACTGAAAAGAAGTGATTATCTACTTTATTTGATATATTTCTAATCTTAGAACTTTGAAAGCTAGAACCTGGATTCTGCAGAACAGTGGCGAATCCAATGGTGTGTGTGATCTTGTCCCCTCAGTGTGATCTCCTCGTTCCTTCGTGTTCACGTGAATCTAGAAAAGCGTGTAATGCTAGCATCAACAGAAGTAGATATTGGGACAAAGGCAGCTCTAGAATGAGACTGAATATAATGCGAGTAGGAGAGGGATAGCGCAAGAGTACAGAGCTTGGCTTATGCAATTCCTAGCGGGATCTATTGCGAGTCATGCAACATAAAGCGTCCAGAACCTGAAACTATCATGTTTTGAGGAGCAAAACCTGCAACTTTAATGGCTTCCTAAGCTATTCTACTCAATGGATTGGGTGAAATAACAACATTGCTTGCACAAGATGGATATGTGGCTTACCAACAGCTGAACAATGCTAACTAAGCATGCAAATGAACTGAAACTATGGCTTCTAAATGAAGTAACAGACTGAACTAATGAAGTGAACTTGAAATGAGAAGATGAGAAGTGAATGAGGGCCATTTTGTTTGAGCACAAGCCATTTATTTATAGCTTTTCATTCACCCAAAGATCAAAACCAAACTGAACTCTAAAACTATAAACAATGGCCAAACACTATTCCAGGGGACCAAAAACATAAATGCAAGCCCAAGCGGTAAAAAAAGCTGGTGAATCGTTGATTTTTACGTGAGTCGCGTTAAAAACGCTTTCTGGAAAATGCGTAAAGGACCGCCGCTCACGAGCGGGTGGCGATTCTGGACCGCCGCCCATTCGGGGCGGCGCGGCGGACCGCCGCCCAGCGGGGGCGGCATGCTTGAAGGAAAAAGGTCCAGAAAAGAGGAAAAGAGATAAAAACAAAGGACGCAGGGGCTAAGCGGGGCATGCGGGATGTTAACGCATACTTGGAGATCTTTTCGGATCCGAACACCTTGCGAGGAGACCTGTATCATCATTGGGGCACTTGTTACGTTGTTTCGGCAGTACAGTACCTTACAATTTTGGGTACGTACATATTGCCCCCTCGGAGAAGCGTTTTAGCCATGAAGAGGCGTAAAACGGTGGGTCCGAGTATGGCGAGTCCCGAAATGGGAAGTTAGAAGTTATACCTGATACGTCCGTGTGTTGAAATGACGCCATCCAATATTCCCACTACCTACAAAATGAAAAGAGAACTCAAGTGCAGATAGACACAATAGTTTGAAAATAAATGCTAAAATAACAGGGAATGAGAACGTACCATTTGTGCGGGGATAGGAACTTACCTCCATCAGCGCTCCAAACCTGTGAAAAAGTCATTTTAAAACGAATCAGAGTGCTATATATATGAAAGTGGGCCCATTTTCCTATTCATTTGCGTGAGTCGATTTGATTGATTTTGAGCTCTGGGACCCACGGTGACGGTTTCTTGCGTGAGTAGAGTCAAAACGTCCGCGACGAGATAGCGATCATGCCTCCACGTGGCACATCGACCCATGAGATCACAGGTTAGTTTTCTTCAATTTATCCTTTTTACCCCCTTAATTTTGAAATGTTAAAATCTTTGTCATGGGGGTAATTTTTGAAAATGTTAGTGTCAAAAGGTTCATCTAGGGGGGGCGCCTACTGGGTAGGCTTTGTTTTTACGTAAAATGGTCTTTTTAAACGTTTTTAGGCTTTTTGGGTTTAAAAACCCGCGTGGATTTTCGGACCACGACCGCCGCCCTGCCCAGGGCGGCGGTTACATGACCACCGCCATCCTGCTCAGGGTGGCGGTTACATGACCGCCGCCCTTAAGGCGGCGGTTACAAAACCGCCCCCTGCTCAGGGCGGCGGTTTTGCACAGAATGCAAAAGGAACCTCTTTTTGAGATTGTGTTTGTATTTTTAGCATTTCTACGTGCTTTCATGATTTTCTCAGTATTAATTGGATGCTAACTTGCTTTGTTTTGTGTGTTTTTGGGTGTATGCAGGCGAGAGAGGAGTATATCCGGTGGAGTAGAGAGAGGGAGTGTGATTGGCTCCCAGGAGTATTAGATGCCCTCTCACAGGATGAGGAGGATACACTTCAGCGGGCCGGGATACTACGCATCTCACGCGTGCCCCATGTTACACCATCTAGTCACATTCTTTGTGACCTGTTCTCATACTGGGATGCAGATCGGAACACCTTCGATTGCCAGGGGTCCGCGGTGAGTGGACCATCACATTGGAGGATGTCTATCGTATTCTGGGGGTCCCGATCATCGGGAGACGACTTACCCTAGAGACAGCAGGCTCACGGGCACAGATTGCATAGTGGGCCACATATATGGGAGATGCAGTCATCTCCACGGGGTCGAAGAAGGGGGTGAGAGTTCGATCTATTCCTTCTTTGCCCATCCCCCTACTTCGCCAGGCCATCATGGGGATCCTTGCCTCGAGGCGATCGGGGACGAGGAGGAGATACTATTATATCTTCTTTGGTCCCCCATCATTGCACAGATAGAGGGACATGGACGGATATATGCCTAGGGAGCAGACATACTTGGGACTACCTACCATGACTTATACAGGGTAGTCCGTTTACAAGGGCAGTCATTGAGCCACCCGACTCTAGTCATGAGTTGGGTCTATGAGCATTTCATCCCTTATGGCAGGGGTGTGGAGGTGGCGAGATCACGGAGGCTGTGAGGGCAGCCAGATGGATAGACATGTCGGTGCTTAGAGCACCTCATCAGCCAGTTGCCTCCCTGACCACTGCCGACATGGAGGCCACACCATATCAGACTATGGCGGGCATATGGGGCGAGGAGACTCTTACCTTGATCTCCTGCTCCATGACAGGGCAGCTTATTGACAGAGTGGGACGTGTGGAGATGCACCCCTTTGGCCGAGTTCCTCAGTAGTTTGGCCTACCCTACATGGGTATGCTTCCCCAGTGGCGCCAGTATATAGATCAGTTCGAGAGGCCAGAGGGGGGCCTAGAGGCCGGGGTTGGACAGTGGTTACTCCTGGCATTCCTATTGCAGCCAGGAGGATAGTTCGTGCCAGAGGGAGAGCCGGTGTGCCTCAGGCACCTTTACTTCGGATTTCCGCGGGTCCTGCCCACAGCAGCGATGACCCTATAGAGGTAGACTCCGAGTCTGAGGAGTTTACGGGGGGGAGACAGAGGAGGAGACCGAGGACAGTGATCCTGAGTGGCATGATACTCAGGATATCATGCAGGCAGAGAGGGCTGAGCAGAGTGCAGAGAGGGATACTCTAGTTTCAGAGGAGCCACTCTCCCAGGGCCATGGGGAGGATGAGTCTGTTGCGGGGCGTTACGTTGCTCCAGCTACAGGAGCAGCCCCTCAGTCGGTAGCGGCATCCGTGGCGGGCGCTGACCCCATAGATCCATCCTGGAGGCCGGGTGATCCGAGTAAGTTACCCTCTCTCCCTTCTAGTGTTTGTTTCTTTGTTAGGACCTCCTTAGTTGCTATCTTGTATCTTTTAATTCCTTGTTTGGTTTCTAACTTGTTTTCTCCTTTGTTTGTAGAGACCGCCGATGGGTGGTGAGATTTGATTCGCAGGGTATGCACTGATTCCTGATGATCCCCATGGATAGGACCCGTGCGAGAGAGCTGTGCAGATAGGCGTTGGGAGCCTTGGCGGCCGGTAGGCATACATCGCGTCTTTGCTCGAGTCGGCATGTGGCCAGGATGGTATCGACCCTTCGCACCGAGCTAGCGGGGTACAGGACGGCTGAGCGTCTGATGAGGAGCCATTCTCGTGGTGAGGCCGTGGCTGCCCCTCGGGATCCTGAGCCCTCCGTGCATTCAGAGCGCCGGCGTAGCCGGAGTCCTAGGCATGGGCGTGCACCTTCAGAGGGGTCCCGTAGAGATTGAGAAGCGCTTGGCTCTCGTAGATTTTTGTACGATACATTCTTTTGTATATCCCGGGCTCTTTGAGCGTTTTGACCATGCTTAGTGCATGATGGCATTGTACATAAATGTTGATCATATATATATATATATATATGTATATTCTTTTTGGATCAAGCTTTTGGCATTGATGGCTTTGTTTCCTTTTCCAGTTTCCCTATGTATACTACGATGTATGTTTATATGCTTTTTAGAATGTATGCAATGGAGAACAAATGATGCAAAATGTTTGTTTTCCTTTTGTATTTCATGATGCTGATATATGATAATGTAGACATAATGTGATTTTGAATCTTAGTTTCTTTAAGCAATTTTTGATACTTCATATTTGTTTTGGCAAAGTGATGAATATAACCGGTATGATGAGCAGATAAACCTGCCCCTACTCCCAACTCCACACAACTAGTAAGATGCGAGGGCTCATCACCGAGAGCTAGAAAGGGCACAAGTTGTGAAATATGCTGAAATGATAGTGATGAAAGACAGACAAAGCTTTGGTGGAACCAAATTGGAAGCTACAAGCTTACTCTACCCGAGTGACTTCATAGTTTAGAATGCTACTTACTTTGCGGTTTATCTAGACTTAGATCCGTAGATGGCCACATAGTAGACAAAATCTGGGTTTTTAGGATTTTAACTCTCTTGGAATTTTGAACATCTGATTCATTTATCTTTGATTTAAGACCTCAAGATTTGGATTGTTTGCTTATGACCTTTAATGTTTGCTTGTCAAGAGGACCCCCTATACTTTGCCCCATGCTACTAGTAAGAAGCGTGGGTTTATCACCATGGACAAGGTATAGGCGAGTAAGGGCATTTCCATCCTTTCCCAACCCTACGTCACTAGTAAGAGACGCAAGCTCATCACCGAAGGTTGGTGGGGCAAGGAAATGTGTAAAATTAAAATTTTCTGTTTGATCACTTTTTGACTCGTTTTCTTGAGTAAAATGTCAGTATGTGCTTATTTCCAAAGAGACATATATATGGGATAGATGTGACACCATGAAGCTTCTAGAACAGACCATAGGCAAGACACCTATCCTAAGAAGAAACTAAAAGTGAGAACAAGCCCATGAGATCTTGGTATGGTTACCGTTAAGACTTTGCCATGTCTAGCTTTATTTGATAAAATGATTCCGAGATAATTGATGATATCATGAAAATGGAGAGGTATGATTAGAAAGTTTATGCCAACAACATCATGAGTTTGTAATGAATTGCTTTGAGAATAGATTCCTTGATCACCATTTATGTAAGAAACAAGTGGACAAAATGATCTTAATCTATATGAAGATGCAATGTAAATATATATAAGTAGTGCTAGTTGCTTATGCGTAGAACCGCTTGAGGTGCAGGGAATTGTCTGTTTCACCAAATTCCTCACCTTCTAGCGTACATAGGAGGTATGCACCATTTCCATAGTCCTTCATGACTCGGTATGGGCCCAACCATTTAGGCCGGAACTTCCTTCCTTCGCCGGTCTTCTTGTCGATCCGACTGTCTAGCCTTAGAACTAAATCACCTTCATATATGTCGCGTTCATAGACCTTTTTGTTATATTGCCGGCACATCCGGTCAGCATAGGCTCTGTGCCATTGTTCAGCATCTAACCTAGTTTCATCTAGGCTTTCTAGTTGGGAAAGACGTGCTTCTCTGTAAGCGTCTTCATCCAGAATCCCTTGTAATGAAATGCGGAGACTGGGTATTTCGACCTCAAGTGGGAGAACTGCCTCTGCCCCAAATACTAGTGAGAAAGGAGTTGCTCCGTTGGTGTTCTTATTGAGGTTCGGTGGGCCCATAAGGCCGGATATAACTTCAAATGCCAATCTCGTTTGTTTTCTTTCACAGTTTTAAGGAGAATGGCTTTCAGTGTCTTGTTTGTTGCTTCAGCCTGTCCGTTGGCTTGAGGGTAATACAAGGAAGCCGTATGATGGCTTATTTTAAATTTATTGCATAGTTCGCGAACTTCATCATTTTTAAAAGAAGTTCCATTATCTGAGATAATGACTTGTGGGATACCGTATCTGCAAATGATTTGGTTCAAAATGAACTTGGCGATTACAGAACCTGGTACAGTAGTAAGAGGCATAGCCTCTACCCACTTGGTGAAATATTCGGTGGCCGTGATTATAAAATTATGGCCATCTGTAGATGAGGGAGAGAATTTCCCTATCAAATCAAGACCCCATGTAGAAAAGGGCCATGGAGTAGCAATTGGTTGTAGAGCTTGTGCTGGCATATGAATCTCGTGGGAGAATTCTTGACACTTATGACACCTGCGTACAAACTCCACTGCGTCGTGTTCTAGAGTGGGCCAGAAATAGCCCATTCGATGTATTTTGCGAGCGGTGGCATGGCCACCGAAGTGGCCTCCACACATTCCACTGTGAGATTCGTGGAGAATCTTCTTGGATTCTTCTGTGTCGACACATCTCAGGAGCATTCCATCGAATGCTTTTCGGTAGAGCACTTGCTCTATGATGACGTATTTGGCTATGATAATACGTAACCACCTTCTTTGTTGTGGTGTAGCTCCTTCTGGATACGTATGGTCCATGATATAATTAATGATATCAGTGTACCAGGGACACTCAGAGATAGAGGGTCGGGTTTCGATGTAGTATACGCACTCATCTGGAAAATCTAAATCTACTAAATCACCTCCATCTAATGGGTTATCAGCTAACCAATCTGCGATGATTTGTCCTTTAACCGACTTCTGATTTACAAATGTTAATTGAATTCCCCCATTAAGGTTATAAAACGTCCAGCCTTTTTAGACAAGGATCCTTGTGTGAGGAAAGTTCGTAAATGGTCCGTTTTTACCATGACCCTTGTTTCTTGATTCAGCATATAGTGTCTTAAGCGTTTAGTAGCAAAGACTATGGCAAGGCATTCTCGTTCTGCTTGTGTATAACGTGTTTCATAGTCAAGTAATGTTCAACTAATGAAATAAATCACGCGTTCCCTTCTTGTCATCGTCTTCTTGGGCCAACATACAGGCCAGCGAGACATCGGTAGCTCGTGAATACAAAATTAACGGGCGGTCTAGCTTAGGTGGCATTAGCGTAGGTGGTGATAATAGGAAACGCTTAACTGCATCAAAGGCTTCATTGCAGTCTTGGTCCAATCAATGCTATAATCCTTCTTGAGTAAATTGTTGATTGGATGAATGGCGAAACTTAAGTCAGGATGAATCTCGGATTGCACCAAGTTTTCGAGAAATGACCTGATTCCAGATTCATTCGAAGGTGGGACCATTTCGAGGACAACCCGAATTTTGGTTGGATCAACATCTATCCCTCGTGACGATATGATGTAACCTAGGAGCTTTCCTCCTGTTACACCAAAGACGCATTTCTCTGGATTTAGCGTGACTCCGTATTCTATTAGGCGTGAAAGAATGATGCGGAGTACTTCGGATGGTCACAACGCTTCTTGGCCTTAGCCAACAAGTCATCTACGTAGGATTCCATGATTTTATGAATTAGATCGTGGAATATATATGTCATAGCTCGCTGGTACGTAGCACCAGCGTTCTTGAGACCAAATGGCATAACAACATAACAATAGGTTCCCCAAGGAGTTATAAACGTGGTTTTAGCTTGGTCTTGTTCAGATATTCTGATTTGATTGTATCCGAGAATCCATCCATGAGAGACAAGAGTTCAAATCCAGTTGTTGCATCAACAATGACATCTATGGATGGTAATGGGAAGTCGTCCTTAGGACATGCTTTGTTAATGTCTCGGAAATCTATGCAGATGCGTATCTTCCCATTTTTTTAGAACAGGAACGATGTTAGATACCCATTGAGAGTAATCGACTGGTTTGATGAATCCTACTTGTAGGAGTTTTATTATTTCCTCTTTCACCATGAGAGCCACCTTAGGTTTCATGGGTCTTGATTTTTGTTTAACTGGTTTTGCATCAGATTTAGTGACGAGGTTGTGCACTGCAATGTGTGGTGCAATGCCTGTCATTTCCTTATAATTAAATGCAAAAGCTTTCTGATGTTCCTTGAGGATCTGAGTGTGTATTTCTACTTCTTCCGGGGTTAACGAGGACCCTAATTTTAAGATTTTTGGTTCATCCTCCGTTCCGATGTTAACATCAATTGTTTCTTCGATTAAAGAGGCATTACCCTCTTGACTCGGAGGTGGGGTGGAGGTAAATCCAAATCGTCCCCACTTTCTACATATACTAGTATGTATTGCTAGGTTCCATCATGGGATTTCCGAAGTAGGAAGATGAATGTGGGATTAAGGACAAATCTATCATATGATAGGAGAGATGTAGTGCCGCATAGGTGTTTAAGTAATCCAAAGTGGCCATATCACTATCAATGTGGTCTAGGATAGTAGATTGTTTTCATTTTTCCGTTTAAAAGAGAATTTGTCGTTGCTTTTATCAATGGTTCATCACGAAGGGATACTATGAAAGCGGGTATCCTCTAACTTATTTCTTGGAGTAAAACGTGATGCGGAAGTTGCTATTGAATCAGTGAGAAGATTTTCTTCTCGCGGGATTGCTTCAATTGATATGAAGTCAAATTCCTTGCTTAAATCTAATACAGCTTTTTTGTAAAGCTGTAAATGCTCGGCTTTGGTTTCATATATCTCAGAGACTTGGTTTGCTACCAATTGTGAGTCTCCTAACACTCTGATGTTATTAATACCGATCCTCTTGGCTAAAATGAGGCCAAGGAGGAGGGCTTCGTACTCAGCGCCATTGTTTGTACATTCGAAATTGAGTTTAAAGGCAAAAGGTAAGACTTTTCCTTCAGGGGAAGTGAAGATTACACCTGCCCCTGCTCCATAACGGCATCTAGCTCCATCAAAATGGAGTGTCCAATATTTAGCTGGGAATATGGATGCTGGGATATTTGTTGTGTTTGCGCATTCTACTTCCACCATACAGAGATCCTCTGCTGGAAGAGAACCAACACCTAGGGAATTTCCCATGCCCACAGAATCAAATGGTAAGAACATTGGTAGATCCTGTTCCAGTAATTCAATGATTTTTGTAGTAGTTCCTAATGATACCATTTCTACAATGTTAGCCTCATCTTTTGAGGCTGGGATTGTCTTGACTAGATTCATAGTCTCAAGATCCGTTGTAGGTACCAACTTCTCCTCTGGTTTTGCGTCAGTGGGTTTATTAAGTTGGTTTGTTGGAAGTTCAAATTCCGAGTGCACACCTGGTCTTTTCTTTAAGTCAGCTAGGTGTATATCGAATGGCTTTGGATCACCTTTGGCTACAAACACCTTTCCTAGATGCAAGAATCTTACTTCTTGGAATAACGTAGAAGGGATTGCCTTCATACGGTGTATCCATGGTCGGCCGAGGATCATATTATAATTAGTTTCCCGATCTATAATATAAAACTCAGTCAGGATTGTTTTGGGTCCTAAGGTGACCGGTAGTATTATAGTTCCAATCGAAGTGGCTTTAAGGCTATCATAGCCTCTCAATGTATTTCGAGTGGTGGAACAATTTGTTTCCCCATATCCTAATTTTTGAAGGAAAGAGAAGGGGACTATGTTAACTGCTGGCCCCATCATCAACCATTGCTCGTTTTACGTAGTTATTATAAACCCATACTTGTAAGTGTAAGGCTGGATCGCCTCTACGTGTAATTTCAGCATCTGTAGGCATTTTACTTATTTCGAATATGAATTCGACATCCTTATCCGGCTGCCCGGAGGATGGATATCAAAATCTACATGGTTTACTTGTGTTTCAGGAGGTGGAGTGATATTAATTAGATGACCTAAACCTAATGCCTCTAGAAGAGCAGCTCTGTGGGCAGGGGAATTCTTCAGTAAGTCCAAAAATGAAATGTGCGAGAAGGTTTTTGTTAGGTCGTTAATTAAATCATAGGCACCTACGGGTTTTTCTACTATTTGTTGACTCTTATCTTTTTCGGAGAGTGACTTGGGCTTGGTTGAGAGAAATACTCTCGTGTTCTTGTTATAGCTTCGATAGGTAGTTCAGCGTCTAGTTCTACTAAACTGACTATCTTGGGTCTCGGCTGATTTCCTAATTGTGGCGCAACTGATGGATTTAGTGAAGTCGAGGCTTCATGATCATTGTTTCCCGTCATTACGCTTTTGTTTGTCCCATTTAGATTTAGCCTATTGTTATCGTGATTTGGGAGTGGATCGTTAAAGATCTTGAGGGGAGCATTCTGAGGGGAAACTGCCCCTGCGAGCGTGCTTGGTGGTGGTGACACGGGATCTGCCAAAAACAAATCTGTGAAGAACTATCTTTGTTCTTCTGGCAAACGTTGCATGAATTTATTGTAGTCACGGCACGTTCTAGTGTCATGACCTCGAATTTTGTGGAAACCACAATATGAATTGGGATTGTAATTCCTGGTTTGTTGGTTTGGTGTATATTGTGGCCTAAAATTCTGATCAAACTGTTGCCTATTAGGATTAAAGTTTTGCATTTGTTGTTTCTGGCTTTGATTTTGGTTTTGATAACCAAATGAGTTTTGGCTTAGACCCTGTGTGGGATTTCGCCGTTGTTGTTGTTGTTGAGGATGATTAAAATCCACTGTATTGATTGTGGGGGTAAAGTTATTGTTTCGTTGATTGTTCATTGGTAATGAAGTATTCACAGTATTTACCTTTTTAGGCTGATCAGTTACTCCATCTGTTGTCACCCCGCGATTTTTGTTAAGGATTTTAGGTCCTTGATTGACGTTCGTGGTAATAGGATAAGTTGTAGTGTTCTGGCTGGAGATGATTAACCTCCCGTTTGTTCCATAAGTCTTACGACCACTATCAATTGTTGCTTGATCTATTCGAAGAGCGCTCTCAAGTACTTCATCGTAAGTTCTTAGTGGGAATTTCTGGACTTCTTCCTTCACCTCTCTGCTGAGAGAATGAAGGAATAAATCACATAGTTCCATCTGATCCATATTTGGAGCACTTGCCGAAGAATAAAGAACTGTACGCCACCTTTGGATGAAATGGGTGACAGATTCATTGTGTTCTTGTTTAATGTGCAAGAATTCCCTGATTCCTGTTCTTAACAGTTTGTTCATGTCGAATGCTTTGATGAACTCTGAAACGAGTTGTTTAAATGAATGGATTGAAGCCTCAGGTATTCTATAATACCAATCAAGAGCGATGCCTTCCAAGGTTTTTGGGAATATTTTAGCAACAACCCCATCCCATGGGAGTAGTTCGAATGGCTGTAGCGTAAGCTTTGATATGTGCGTTTGGATCTCCCTCACCTTTGTACTTGGGTAAATCGGGAAGGGGTCTTGGAAGCATGACGCTTCGTATGGTGAAGTCTAAGGGCTCTTTCAAATATTCTGAATAAGTCCCTATCGCATAGGTTTCGACCATTGATGGTGCTTGCTGAGGGAGTGGTGGTGGGATGGGTTGTTGATATGGCGCAGCGTATGCGTTGGCAGGGGCATAAGGAAGTCCCTGTGTTTGAGAAAAAATGCCGGGAGAGGAGAACATATCCCCTTGTGGTGATTTGGAGTACATGTTTAAGTATGACGGGGTATTGTCCAGGAATGGATTGTTTTGTACTAGACCGGGAGGAACGGTGTTAGAGATGATGGGCCTAGTTGGTGTTTGTTGTGGATACTGAGGAGGCATGCCTAACGTGCCTATTCCTGTGAGGAGGTCTACTTGGCTAGGATGGTGTGGAGGATTGGAACTCCCTGCTTGCATGAATTGCGAATTTTGACTTGCTTGGGCAAGTTCTAACCCTCTCACTTTTTCTACTAACGTTGAAATGACTTCATTTGGTGAAGTCACGGTGCTTTGCCTTAGCGGCGTTTGTTGTATACCCTGGTGTTGTATAGGCATGTGATATCCTGCTATGAACTGATCACTATCTTGCCAAGTTTCTCGAGAGTATTTCCTATATGCAGTGGCATAGAGGTATTTTCTTGAAAAGAGACCTCGGGTTGTGGTTGTAAACCTCCTACAGGTGGGTACATACCCCGAGAGCGTTGTTCACTCCTAGGATAACGTATTGACTATTCATCATCTAAGACCAGGTATGGGTCTGATTGTCTACTAATTTGTGGTCTAAGTAGCATCTGAGGAGATGAACCAGATTCTCCGGTAAACGTCATATTATTCGAGCCTGAAGGCTCTGTTTGTTGTTTTTGAGGGAACTGATCTAACTCCTCAGTTTGAAAAGATGAATTATATCTGATTTTTGGAGTTTGTGTTGACAACTGATTAGTTGAGTAGTTGTCACCCCATACCGAGAGTGAGGGTGATGATTGTCTATTCTGTTGGGCGTAGTATGCCTCAAGACCCAGAGAGGGTCTGCCATATGCATCGAATCCCGACATATTCGGGGGGTATATGAATACCCACAGAATAATGGGAAGGAGCGAAGGTGAAAGATGAGAGAAGATGAAAGTATCTAAACTTGGAAGAACACGTGATACTCGACTCTAGATTGAAGGAAGGTTGAAAATTTTGTTTGTTTCACGTCGGGTTCACCAATTTTGTACGCTAATGGAAAGGACAAGTGAGCGTGGGAATCTCAAGTAACTCTTAGCGTACCCGACCTCCCGAGGTCGTGCCGAGACAGCCGGTGGGGATGGAATATGCGTGGGATGCAGAAAAACTAGTTAGGCAATCTAATGTCTTCAATACGCACTAGTGGAATTTGTGAATCTAAGGCAAAGAAGGCCTTCTAACTGAGGCTGGTGTGATAGATCGGTCGAGCGTGAGGATGACTGCTCGAAGGCTCCAATCAATATCGAGCTCTGGCGTGATTCGATCTATGGGTTGTGGAATACGTGGAAAATGACCTGGGATAGTTTCGTGTATGTCTCCAGATAAGGTCATATGGTGGGTAGTGAATACAATCGACTCTACGGACGATTCTCTGGCCTAGTCCAGAACTCTCTAGCTTTGTTAGCTGCTATATCTAGTAAGGATAACTGTTCGATGATGGTGGGTGGAAGTGGGGTAGATCTGAATACTAGTGTGCGTAGGCCAGTGTCTATGTCTAATTCTCCTATGGATTCATTGGGTTGCGGGATTTGTGGGTCTGCAACCGTAGACTCTTGGTTGTTGTGGTCTGCTTATGGTCATGTACGAAATAAGTCCCTGATCCCTAGTATCCAATAATCATATGCTTTTTCAGCCTCTATATTTAAAATTAATAGTTGTGCGATCTTCTCAGAGTACCTCACAGTCGTTCTTGCAACCTGGATTCTTAGGCTGGTATCTATATCTAGAAGAGTGTCTCCTGCATCTGGCTGTGGGACCAAAGGATCACAACCAAAGGTTTGTTCTCTTTCGAACCCTTCTACAGTCATATGAATGTTTGCCTAGGGTAATCTGTAGTTCGGTTGATTTGACCAAAATGTGTGTGCTTGGTCGTCTTCTATATTTAATCCCCTCAACTGAGAGCTGATCTGTCGTAAATCTGTTGTTGTTTGGAAGATTTGGATTCTAAGATTCTGGTCTATGTCAACTATTGCTGTGACGAGATTGGGTTGAGGCACAATTGGCTCAAATACGTATTCTCTGGGTTCCCTAGGTCCCGTGATTGTCATACAAAACAATAATGTAAATCTAACTGCAACAAAGCAAATTTAACTACGTGGAATAAATCTAGAACATATATAACTTCTATTTTTGTATTTTCTGAGAAACCTTAAGAATTTAAGAAAGCCAACTATTTAAAATATCTAGAATTGACAACTAAGATAAAACTTAAAACAAACAAAATAACCGAGTGTAGTTATTTGTCTGTGCAATTTGTAGATCTATTCTAAATAATGAAATAACTTGCCTAATCTATTTGCCAGACTCTCGATCCTACCTCAGAAGTGAGGAGTGAATCATAGTTTCTCAGAAACTATCAATCCCCACAGCTTCCCTGGCAATATCGAAAGTAAACTTGACTGAAAAGAAGTGATTATCTACTTTATTTGATATATTTCTAATCTAGAACTTTGAAAGCTAGAACCTGGATTCTGCAGAATAGTGGCGAATCCAATAGTGTGTGTGTGATCTTGTCCCCTCAGTGTGATCTCCTCGTTCCTTCGTGTTCACGTGAATCCAGAAAAGCGTGTAATGCTAGCATCAACAGAAGTAGATATTGGGACAAAGGCAGCTCAGAATGCAGACTGAATATAATGCGAGTAGGAGAGGGATAGCGCAAGAGTACAGAGCTTGGCTTATGCAATTCCTAGCGGGATCTATTGCGAGTCATGCAACATAAAGCGTCCAGAACCTGAAACTATCTGTTTTGAGGAGCAAAACCTGCAACTTTAATGGCTTCCTAAGGTATTCTACTCCAATGGATTGGGTGAAATAATAGCACTGCCTGCACAAGATGGATATGTGGCTTACCAACAGTGAACAATACTAACTAAGCATGCAAATGAACTGAAACTATGGCTTCTAAATGAAGTAACAGACTGAACTACTGAAAATGAGAAGATGAGAAGTGAATGAGGGGCCGACCATTTATTTGAGCACAAGCCATTTATTTATAGCTTTTCATTCACCCAAAGATCAAAACCAAACTGAACTCTAAAACTATAAACAATGGCCAAACACTATTCCAGGGGACCAAAAACATAAATGCAAGCCCAAGTCAGTAAAAAAAGCTGGTGAATCATTGATTTTTACGTAAGTCACGTTAAAAACGCTTTCGGAAAATGCGTAAAGGACCGCCGCTTTGAGTAGGGGTGGCGTTACCACCGCCCGCCACGATCGGGCGGCGGTTTCAGAAGCTTGAAGGGCAACAAGGCTAGAAAAGAGGAAAAGAGATAAAAACAAAGAGCTCAAAAAAATCGTACAATCTTTGAAGAAGTTTGGTGTACACCGTGGTCTAAATCCACCTCGATCACAAAACTCAAAAACAAATAACACCTGGGCTCCACCAGAATAGCTCCATACAAGGAGACTGTCAATGAGTGATGTCTAAAGTGTAAAAAACACCAAACATAATTCGATCAACTACTTCAAATAGGTGTGCCACGATCCAAGAACAATAACCAAAGCACCAAGGTAAGGACACAAACTCCAGAGTGTCACGATCCATGAAAAGCCAAGGTAAAAATGCAAGGACACAAAACCTGAAGAAGCAGGATCAGCACCACACCCTCCTATACTACTGAATGGTTGGAGTGATGCT
This sequence comes from Taxus wallichiana var. yunnanensis, assembly GCA_018340775.1. Taxonomy (NCBI): domain Eukaryota; kingdom Viridiplantae; phylum Streptophyta; class Pinopsida; order Cupressales; family Taxaceae; genus Taxus; species Taxus wallichiana. The sequence continues at coordinate 393,300,242 of CM031239.1, read as the reverse complement.
ACACATCTCGTATGAGTTTTCAAAATAACTACTTGAACACTGAAAAACTAACACTGGGCTCCACTAGAATATCTCCCCCATAAGAGAGACTGTCAACATACCAAAAGTGTCAAAAATACAGATACAAAATATCTCAACAAACAAGAGAGATACACTACACCTGCTAAAGAAAAATGCTCAAAAAAAGAAGCATCACAATGCATAAGGTATAGAAAGTGGAGCAAGAGGCCGAATGGTGGAGGAGCCATGCCTATAGAGTCCTCTCAATGAATTCCTATGTCACCTCCATGAGTGATCAGATATCCACCCCAAATCAACACAGATGGATGAAGAAGATGCTTGCATATGACTTGGTGCAAAATGCACAATGGGTGCATGCAAAATAACATCAGAATGTGTGTCAGGTTGATCATGTCTGATAGCTGAAATCTCAGGTTTCTCAATCTTGAGTGAAGGTGCAAAACTCATGTGTTGCTCATGATCCTCAGAAAGAGTCAAGCGAACAAAAAAATGAGCTATGTCAATGTGTGATCCCAATGAAGTATCTACTCGAAAACCAATGTCATGACGAGAATTCCACTTAACATGTGGAATAGAGGAAACAATACCTGTGAATGTCTGTCAATGACTCTGCTAGTGAGACCGATAGAATGGAGCATGCAAGAGCTCGAATGCAGTGGTATGTTTCTTAAAAAAACCATGCAATGAAGCAGAATAGGATACACAACATGTGGTACTATAATAGGCACAGATGTGGAAGAGCATGCAGTAACAAGCCTCACAAGTTTAGAAGCATCAAAAGTAGGTTTAGGCTCAAAGACTGGTAGATCAATATCAGTGGGTACAAGAGAAACAGCTGCAAGTGGACTAGGATCATGGATATGGTTGTCCACAATATGATGGTGATGTTGTAGGTGAGCAAGATTGTTCAGTAGGGAGTGTATTATTATATCCTTATCGTGAATGAGTGATCTATTTTCTTCCACAAATTTTACAATATCCTCTTGAAGTTCACATACTTCGAGAGAAAAGAATATCATTCTCATAATCCGTGATAGGTAAAAACTGCAACTCCCAAAAATTTAGGACGTCGGGCTCAGATGAAATTGCATCCACAATTGATTACAACACTCCTCCATATTTGACACTTTATAATTATAGTGCAAGTCTCAAAATAAATAACTCCAATGGAAAGAGCATGAAAAAACAAGCACTTTTGCAAAAAAACGGCACTCAAAACCGAGTTACCGATCAAAAGTTACAAGTTTTTTACTATTTTTCTCTGTTATTTATTTTAGGTGCCACTAAAACAAAGTAAAATGTTGTTGCCTTCACCACACAAATAAAATTAAAGGGGGCTGAAGTTAAGCACCTACTAGTAGGAATCACAAGTTTTAAGCCCTCATATGACCATACCATATGACCAAGGGCTAAGGATTTTAATGGGTGTGACCTTTATTTTCCGAAAATAGCAACCTGTGGATTTTCCCAAAATAGTAAATACGTGCACAACATCCGTGGACCCCTGCCAAAAAGGAAAGATCTGAAAACCTTCCTGCGCACAACCGAGATAGCTACGCCGCAACAAAAAATTACCCTACGCAGATCTCAAAAAAATTGATGAGACCCAAAAGAATCCCGCGATTTCTTTTTTTGTGGGCACAAATCCCGAGGTGAATAGATGTGCTTCTCCGCAATAATAAAAATCCAAAAAAATGACTGTCTATAGAAATGGCCAAGTTTACAGTCGATCTTAGGGTTTTCATGCCTTCCGGATCCAATGGAAGCCTCTGTTTTCCATAAAAATGCATACAGCAACAAAATACGACCAAATCCCAAATATATGAATACACAAATAATTTATTTGCAAAATAAAACTTACAGACAGATGCTAACAGCAATCTCCAACTCTGATACCATGAAAGGAATGATAACCAGATCATACCAAGCCAAGAACACAGATGCTAATCAAACACCACGATCAATAAGATGAAAGCAATTCGCTAGAATAAATTTACATAAAACCTTTGCAAACAAATGAGAATTAATATCATATATTATTATGGAACTCAATGCAATACATTGAGAATGGGCCTTGCTTAAATAGGCAAGAAATAACAATCTAAGAACTAGTCAAGGTCGTAGATCAAGCCATAAATCAAGGAAATAACTAGTCATCAAAGAACTAGTCAAGACCATAGATTTAGAAGAGAACTAGACATCAAAGATCTAGTCAATACCATAGATCAAGGAAATAACTATACCTAACAACTAGATAATATCTCCTAATATCTAAATAAGATAAAAGAAATATCCACACACATAAGTGGGTGAGGATAAATACAATAAAGGTAAATAAAGTACCTAGGTGAACATGAGCTAAGGTAAATACCTACTCTAACAGCCATAAGAGGTTGGGGAGTCATAAGGAAATGTGAGAAATAAGGGGTACTTGGGGAGGTATAATGGTATATCGGGATTTTAAATGATATGTATTTTTGTGGTTTGTTCTCGGTGGTGATACAAATTTCCCCTTTGGGAGGCATGACTAGCATCTCCCATAATTTCTTGCTCCTTGGGCTTACATGATGAAGCATGAGTGTTGTTTGTTGACTTTATTCGGTGGTTCAATTTGTAGTTTTGTTTTTGACTGTGTTTTAAATGAGAAATTTGTCTTTGTGATGTGGAAGTTTGTTATTGCCATGTGTTGGAAAACATCTCTTATTGCAATATGGTTTGGGCTCGGGGGCCAATGAAGAAGGGTGGCTTCTCCTTTTCATTGGATTTCTTGGTTGGGTGGAGAGCATTGTCTTTCCCCTTGTTCTATTGTGATCAAATGAAGTAAAGAAAATGGAGGATATTCATGTTGTTGTTCTAGAGCAGAGGAAAAGACAAGTTTGACAGTCCTTGTTGAGATTATTCTTATTGTAACCCCTTCCCACTTTGAAGTGGATGACCTTGTACATTATTTGTGATGGAAAGATGTGTTGTATTGGCTATGAAAATTTTAATTTGAAATGTGAAAGAGATATACTCTGTTTTCTATTTTTGAATAAATGTGGAAGAAATTGTATTCTATATATTGTAATTGAGGAAGAAGACAGAGTTCTAACAGTCCCTTGCGAAACTTATTTTGTAACCGTTCCCACATTGAGGTGAATGATCTTGTATATTATTATTTTGGAAATACTACTTTGTTTTAGCTATGAAATTTGTAATTGATTATGGAAGAATATATCTTGTATTTAGTTCTATGAATAGAACATAAAGGTATTCATTTGGTATGTTGTATTTCAAAAATAAATGGAAAAGAAGTTGTAAGAGATTCCTTTGAATTAATAGAAGTATTTTGCCATGTTCATATGACATTATTTCCATTGGAAATTTGTGTCTAATATACATTAGGAAATATCTGTTTGTAAAAGTGAAAAGGAAGCACGTATGAAGAAATATTGCACTGCTTTCTATCTCATTTGAAATGTTTAATTTTATAAAAAAAAATATAGAAGTTGCATTCTTTTCTCTATCATTTGATTGAAGGAAACAAAACTATTTACAACTAGCATGGAATAAATTCAATGTTTTTATTCATGCGTGGCAAAAGAGATAGTTTAATCTCTCGTTCTTGAAATGTATAAACTTCATTTCTACTTCATCTGTATACTTTACAAATTCCATTTTATCAAATGTACAAAAAACCCCGAAAATCTATAAGAGACAAATGAAATATCCAAGTCGACCAAACTAAACTAAAACACTCGATTTTTTTTAAAGAACCTTTCAAATCGAGTAAAGGTGAAATTATAGGTTTTCTGCTGTGTGAACATTGATAATTTTTGAATGCAAATCAATCAAGAAAATTTAATCTTACAATCTATCCTAAAATCTTCCAAGTGAAATCCTCCATGTCTGTTTGGCATGTTGAGAAAGAATTAATGGAAAATTTGAACAAAATTGATAAGTTAAAAATACCAATTCACTTTCTAAATGACGAGAAGGACGTTTTCTCAAATTTGACCCTATAAAATTTATCAAAATCAAATTCTTAAGGTTTCTATGCAAAGAGGACATCGAGATATTTCTAGAAATTCCTCGTTTTCCAAAAACTGAGTTCCCTATCAAAAGTTATGGCCTTCTGAAGTTTTTACTTCATTTTGGCTTCAAAAATAATCTAACCATCAAATTTAAATGAATAAAATATTCTTCAAGAGACCATGCAGCGAAAAATTTCCTTTTTTAATTTTTTTCCCAAAAAGTGCAAAGTCATGAAGTTTCCCACCGCTCCGCTAATCTGCAAGCCTTCATTTTGTTTAAAAATGATCTAAGTCCAAAAAGTTAATTTGGCAATTTTTCCTCCATAAAGCACCACCGCCCATGCAACCAATCTTTGATCGACACGTTGCTTCGTTTGGTGCCAAGTGGGACGCTGGATCAATTTTAACCTTAAGCACTTTCAAAAATAAATTTAGAAAAATTTGTAAGTTTTCTTCGCAGCCCCGCCGACCTGTAGCCAATCAAGGACTGCCACGTGGCTTCACGAGGCGTCAAGGGAGGAGTGGATTTTTAAGCCTTAATGCTTGAGAAAAATTTTGAGAAAAATTTCCATAATGTCCCCGCTAGCTCACCAACCCGCAGCCAATGGTTGGCTGACACGTGGCATCTTCTCACATCGGCGGAGGCGCGGATTCCTTTCATCCTTTTTGCCTTTCCTTTTGAAAAGTCAAATTTTCCAAATGTTCCTAGTTGGCCCGCTGACCCACAGCCAATAAGAAGTTGCCACGTGGCCTCCCTGGGCATCGAAGGGGGTGTAGGAGTAAAATTCTCTTTTTAATCCAAATGGAAAAAAGTGCTAAAGGCTTCCCAGCACCCGGAGGTCCGCTTGGGCAAAATTTCTCCTTGGGCGATGAAGCCCGCCCTTGGGAAAAGTTTCCTCCCAAGGCATGCTGGGCCATAACTTGAGAATTACAAGGAGTTAAGAGGACTTCTTTATATCAATGGAAAGGGGAAGAAATTTCCTATCTAATGGGAGTGTTTTCAGGAATTTTTAATTATGTTAATCATGAAAAATTAAAATTGAATCTTTAACCCAATTCTTGGAGTGGGTAAGTAAGAATTTACTCGATTATTTTAAATTTGTATTCTTTTCTCCACTATAATTAAACCATTCTCTTGTCTTAGATCTTAGATAATTAAATACCTTGGGTATTCAATTGTTTTTGTACCTTAACCCTAAAATTTTAATCGGGAATATTTAGCTAAAATGTCAATGTAATCAGTGATTAAATTAATCCCTAAGGAGATTTGAGCTAGGTGTGGACTTATTACACTTGTTGCGTTATAATGTGGAATTAGTAATTATTATAATGGGAAAAGTTATCAATTGAATTTAATTGTCCTTGAGACTTTGGTCGTTAACACTTTAAAAAAATTATTCCATAATTTTCTAACTAAACCTAGGTTGTTCATGGGTCTCAAGTGGGTTGTTTTAGCGGGCGTTACACTTGGTATCAAAGCCGTGGGTTCAAATCTTGGACCCTTTGGCACACTAGAAAACTTGAGACATGAACTATAAACCTAGCACACTTTTGAATCTAAGAAAACAAACTTGTTTGAAAATTGAAAAAGAAATGCGTATGAAGAAATATTACATTACTTTATTCATTTGAACTACCAAAATTAAAATAATAATAAAATAATAAGTTGTTTGAATTGTTGTACTCACTCAGTGGTGTTTTGTCTGAACCCAGGTAACTAAGAATGTCAAATTAAATTGATTTTTGTGAACTTCTAGTGTAGTGGAAACTTGGTTCCCCTTTGAAAATGTGTTGTTTTACAAGTCCTAAAACTTGATTTAATTATATGATGCATTAAGCCCTTTGTTGAGACCCTTCCTTATTGGATTTGTTGGAATGATAAATTGTATGGTGTGAATCTTGTGGTTGGATAATAGTGGTTGTGTCCTAGGGTCAAGAAGAGTTAATTAGAAGCTGCTTAGAGCTTCCTTCCTTCAGTAGTTAAGAAAGTTGGTCTGGTTGTTAGTTTTTAATTTTGTTACCCGTGTGGGAGAGTGGACATTAAGTTTGGGTTTAGTTTATGACCCAATCCTACGCATGTGTCCTTAATACTGACCTCAAGGTAGAGTACCCCTATTGGCGGCCATGAAGGGCTGCAAAGTGAATGTGGTGTTAACATTTTGTATTTTACATTCGTAAACTTGTGTCATTTTATCAAGGACCAACATCTTATTTTATGATTGGATTGAGAAGCTCTGAGGCTCTTCTAGTTATTTATATTTTTGTGAGAATTTTCAGACTTTGCAATACAACTACTTAGCCACTTTCTTTGATTGCTGACATTTATTTGACTTTATTTTGATTGGCTTCTCGGAGATCGTTATGTTATTGGCTACTTAGCTAAATGTTACATGGATTTCTTCTTGCATGATGATGAACTAGTTCTATGCTACTTGTAATCATACATTTTGTTGTATGGGGGTACACCCTAGGTGTCTTGAATGTCCTCTTAGGTGCTTAAATTTATGCATTGGTTTTAGATACACGGAACCTTGAGTTTATCTAGGATCTTAGAGTGACCTTTTCATTACTCGACCTTATTGGGAAGAGAGTTCGTAGTGTTGTGCGTTCTAGTTGGTAGCCTGTTAGCGGTGGTGGTGATTCTCTTAAAATCCGATAAGAGCTTGAACCTCGTTGGAGTAGAGGTGTTTAATTATGGGTTGATGAATTATGGTGGGATCAGTTTGCTTTTTACTGGCTATGGATGTTAGTGGAAAAGTGTTTGTCTAGTAGTGGCTTCTCTTCGATGGCATGCTAGTTTTATCAAGAGTTCTTCATTTCATTATATTAAGTAGTGAATTCAGAATTGTATGCATCTTAGTAATTAAGGTTAGATTTAATCCCATTTGAGTATTGTGTGTAAATTAAGTGTGTCTATTTTCTCTCTTGACCTATAAATAAGTCTACCCTTTCCTTAACTTTTTTAGTTACTATGAATAATACTCTACAACCTATTAATTTTGGATTATGTGTAGGCACTTATGGATGCTTTGAGCCTTTTGGAGCATGACGTTGGTGATGATAGTGTAATTTGACCTTGATAATTTAATCTCGGTGGTATTTTATAATGTGATTCTCTTATGAAAGCTGTAACTCTTGGTTTTAAAGCCATGTTGAATAAGATGGTTGATTATCTCGCTTACATTTGACGCTTCAAATGAGTATATGGGGTTCTTATAGTTAAAATATTTCCTTTTCATTTTGATTTCTTGGTTTGTGGTATCTTGTGGTAATATGGGTGTAGATTTGAAAACTTTCTTGTCTTATCAAGTGATTAAAATATTTTTGCCAAAACAACAAACATTGTTAAACCGTAGTAGATCAAGAAAAGTAATTATGCTTCCTTAATGGGTCTTCCTCGTAACTTATTTTGAGAACTTGTAGAAACCGACTAGGAATGTTTTATGATACTTGTAATTAGTGGAAAAATCTTGAAATATTGTTATGATCCATGTTGGTTGATTGTTTCCGTTCTTAGCAAATTAATAATGTGCTTTCTATGTTGAACGTCCCCTTGTTTCCTTAGAATTAAAAATGTGATGTGATGAATTACCTCTCTCTCCCATAAAATTGATAGTGTGATATGTTTACCGTTCCATCTCATTAATTTTTTTAATTGACAAATTGACTCACCCAAACATCATAAAGCGTAATTGAAGAGATTTGGCTTTGAATCTTAACAAATAAACTAGAACATAAAAAGAGAAAATGGTCCTTGCTTTAACCTTGGTAGATTAATAGAAGGAATAAAAACCATGTAGAAGAACAGAAAAGGAAAAACTTTTTCCATCCACCTCCCCTAGGAGTAGAAGAAATATTTTTTTCATCCACTTATACGAATGGCGAGATATCATGGCCACCTTAGTGGTGATCCTTATAACGCAAACATGTGATATCAGAATAAAAAGGAATATTTTAATTAAGAAAACTCGTAAAGGAATGTGCTAGGAAAAATGAAACTAAAACTTTTGACTTAATTAGTTGAGTTATAAAATAAGTAAGATTTATGTGTATTGAGTGCAATGTATAGTTGAACCTATAGTTCTATCGCCTACCTGAAATTGTGAAACACCTGGTGGATAGTAATGTGTTCTAGTTGCTTAGTACTTCTTGTTCATAGATGTATGTGCCTTTCTTGTGGGAGTTTTGGGTCATCATACCCTTATCATCCCATAGCTCGACAAATGTGAGTTGTGGTCCTTTTGGATTGAGACTTATCTATTGTTTGAGAAGCAACCTCCTTGCGTGTTGTCTTGTCCTTGGAGACCTAAGTTATTGTAATTTTAAGGCAACATATGTTAAGGATATAAAATAACTTTGGGAAGTATTCTTTTCTTCATATTTTCTTGGGTCACCTTGTTGTTGTTGCCCCTTTTCCATTAAGATAGAAAGTGCAAGATAATGTTATTCACTTTTGATACAATGCACCCTTGGATTGTAATGGACCCCTTGTTACTTGTTCTTCTCCCTAAGCGACCTTGAGTGGTCCTTAGTGTTTCTTGTTCTCTCTTTATGGTTATTCCGAGCTTGAGTAGGAAATAATTAAATAAACCCCATTGTGCTATAATGTATGGTACTTGTATTTGATATTTTAGTTGTTAGGGAGATATATATATTTCTTTCCTTTGATAAACAGTTGACTTCTTTAGATTTGGTTGGTATGGTGTGTTCGATTCTTAAAAAAAAGTGTAAAAATCAGACTATAGGAAACCTTGTGGTCTTGACTTCGCTTGTATTACCATGAAAAGTTAATTATACCCTCTTGAGTTATAGAAGTGCTTTCCTTGAATAGTTCTTTGATTTTAAATGTTTTGCTGATTTAGGTTTCCTTGTTGATTACCCTCATTATGTGTGATCCTAAAATTGTGGGACCTTAAGTAGACTTGTTCCTCGTGCAAATTTGGTCATAGTTGATTTTTGTTAGCCTTGTCTAAACAACGAACCTTGAAATCATGGCTTAAACATGTAGAAACCTTAAATTTTATTAATGTTGTATGTTGTATTCCTTGGGAAACTATGTGGTCATTCTCAATCTCATGTAATTCTCCTTATTATTCCCCTACTTTGTGGTTACTCTTAAGACTCTTTTTAAATCTTCATGTTATATTGTTATGTGTGGTATCTTGGTTGATAGCATAAATTTACTCTCTAGATTTAAGTGTTCGTAGCCTTGCATGCGTAAAGTTTAGAACTCATCCCTTGCAATCTCCTTCTTCTTTTGAATTGCATTGGACCAAACTTAGGTTCGTCAGAGACCCACACTTGTTTGAAGCAAGCAATCTCGTAATGGAGTGATCATTTTTCTATTGCATTTGTTCCTATCTCTCTTTCCAGTGACTTCCGGAGGAATTCAAGTCTAAGGGGAGGGGGATGTAGTGCCCACTTTCCTTCGACACTTTTCATATTGATCATGATCTCGCTGACTATATTATGGATATTATTATAGTTTTGATTTAGTATGGTGTTAGATGTCGATCATGGATTATTGTTGACTTTGATTTTTATATGATGCATGATGATTGTTAGAGACATTTTATATGGATTTTGACATATTGTTACACATGGTTTAATATATATTTATGGATGTTGTTATCACATGTGATATTTGGATATATTGAGTAGACTGATAAAATTGAATTTAAAATTGATGATTATATAGTTGCTGATGAAATTGTAAGTGATATTGTTGATTGTTTGGATGTTGTTGTGATTCATATATATATATATTGATGATTTTGAAATTATATTATATTCATTTGGATGTTCTGATATGGCCACGAGGTTGAAGGGGTATTTGTATTGTGCAGGTTAAAAATATCACAACAAACATTGGGGATTGGAGACCAACCACATTGGAATTCTAGATGAATTCAACAAGGTCACCATGGCAACTTGTATTGTTCGTGTGTGTGTGTTTGATTGTTAGGGATTCCAATGGGGGATCACCTTTAAATGTGACCAAGGGTTATGTGTATTTATTTATTTGGTTCCTTTTTATTGATGTTTGTATGTGTTTATTAAGTGATGTGTTTAACCCTTTTACTATTTATTAATTATGGTAAATTAATGTGAGTAAACATGTTGTTAAAACTAATTAATCACATTGGGACATAAGAAAATAATTATTAGAGGAGTTGGCCTAAAATTAAAGTGTTTTAAGAAATATGTAAGTGATGTGTAAATTAATTTTAGAGTATGAAACATTCCACCTCCTTTTAAAATTTGAGTTTGTCCTTAGAGGATGATTTTGGAAGCTTATGGGACAAGTTAAACTTGTCCCATACCTCTTAAATTTTCATGCCAACCTTACCTATGGTTGGAGGGTTTAAATCTAGCCTTCATTATGCATTTTTGTAAGTCAAGTTGTATGCTTTAATTGCACTTTCTTACATGCTTTCAATTTCAGTCCTTATGAGGTGTGGGTTTGATTTGAGTGTGTAAGTAAAACTATCATTTATTCACCTACTTATTTATTATGCCTTGGAGATTGAAGTTTACTTATGTGTTGGAGTTGAGGATGTGTGATGTGGCATCCCACATGGATCCACCTCATCCTCTTATCTTTTCTCTTCTATATATTCGAATTCCTTGGCTTGTTTTTGGGGTTAAACTCTTTTAGTTGCTTCACTTTTGGAGATTTCATTTTGGGTGAATTTTTCTTGTTGTTTTGGGAGCTCTTGCTTGGAGAAGTTTTTGGAAGATTGTTACATGCTTGTGCTTGGTTGTTTTGGATTGCTTGCATTGAGATAAATCTTGTTGTTTTGGAACTTGGATTAACTCCATCATGGAGAGGTAGGAGCTTGGTTCTTGAAATGCTCTTATTGTATATATGTAAATGTTATTGTGTGAATGTTTTGGTATATATTGTGGGTTGTTGGGTAGATGGCCTAGGAATGGTGTAGGAGAAGACTATGGGGTTATTTTGTGGGAGGCACAAGTGTGTTTTAAGGAGGTATAAGGGTGGAGGGAGTTAGGATTTGGTTTCGACCTTACAAAGAAATTGCTTGCATTTATTTACTCATTATTGGGTGCCATAAGAGGTTGGGGAGACATAAAAAAATTGAGGCATAAGGGGTACTTGGGGGAGGCATAAGGGCATGACGGGGTTTTGAAATGTTTTATATATATATATATATATATATATATATATATATATATATATATATATATTGGTGGGTTGTTCTCAGGTGGTGATACCCAATTTTCCCCTTTGGGAGGCATAAGCAGCATCTCCCATAGTTTCTTGCTCCTTTGGCTTGCATGATGAATCTTGAGTGTTGTTTGTTGTTTTGTTTTGTTGTGACAAACTACAGTTTTGTTTTGGATTGTGTTTTGAATGTAAAATTTACATGTGTGTTTGTGGAAGCTTGTTGTTGCCATGAGTTAAATTACATCTTCAATTGCTTTATGGTTGGGGCTCGGGGGACAATGCAGAATGATGCCTTCTCCTTTTCATTGGATGTCTTGGTTGGGTGGAGAGCATTGCCTTTCCCCTACTCTTGTTGTGATCAGAATTAGAAGAATGATAAATCTACACGTTGTTGTTTTGGAGCAAAGGAAAATGAAATAAAAAAGCAGTTGATCGTGTCCTTGTTGAGATAAATCTTATTATAACCTTCCCACTTGAAGTGGATGAACTTGTATATGTTTTGTAATGGAAATATGTTGTATTTATCTGAAAGTTGTAAGATTGAAATGTGAAAGAGACATACTTCATTTCTGTTCTTTTGAAATAAATAATTTTATTCTAATTTTATTCTCGTATGATGAATTTGAAGAATGAAAGAAAGAAGTTGTATGTTGTCTTTTGGGAACCAATAAATGATTGTACTACCTTTCTCAAATTGCATTGTGGTATTGAACTTGATCATTTAAATGTATTTGAAATCTCTATTTGAAAGGAAGAAATGCACGTGAGGAAAACACATGCGCTCTGTCTTTTGAAATGTGTAAAATTAGAAATCAGAATTGCATTTTGGTTTTGAATAGTTTAATTTTAATCAACTAAATGTATTACATTGGAATTGGAACGTATCCTAATACTTGGAGGAAGACAATGGAAAATAGATCCTTTCGAATTAGATCTCTCTGTTAGACATTTTCAAAATGGTAAATAATTATCAGAAAATGTACGTAATGACCTTGCAAACTAGGAAAGACATTTGAAACATTAATACAAGATAAGAAAGATCAAAAAAATCCCACACAAACTATAATACTTAAGAAATTTTCATAGAACCTTTCAAAATCGGGCTCAAACAATTTCTAGTCATTTTTGCTATTAAATTAGGGAAATTTGAATTGATCTTCAATCAAACAATTTAACCCTTGAAATATATTCTAAAATATTCCAAGTAAAATCCTCCATGCCTGTGTTCAAGTGGAAAAAGAATTAACGACAAATTTGAACAAAATTGATAAGTTAAAAATACCATATCACTTTTTAAGTGACAGAAAGATGTTTTCTTAAAATTGACCCTTTAAAATTTATCAAAATCAAATTCCTAAGATTTTTGTGAAAATAGGATGTCGATAGATTTCTAGAAAGTCCTTGTTTTCCAAAAATCGAGTTCCCAATCAAAAGTTATGGCCTTCTGAAGTTTTTACCTCATTACGGGCTCAAAATAATTTCATTGTCAAATTTTAAATGAATAGAATTTCTGGGTGGACCCGCATGGGCTAAAAATTTCATTTTTTTTTTTTTTCCCAAAACATGCAAAGTCATGAAGTTTCCCATTGCTCCACTAATCCACAAGCCTTCATTTTGACTAAAAATGATCTAAGTCCAAAAAGTTAATTTGATAATTTTACCTCCGCGCCTTGCCGCCCCGCATCCAATCATTAATCGACATGTGCCTTTGTTGGGCGTAAAAAAAAAAAGGATAAAAGCCTTAAAAATATTTGGAGGCCTGACTTTCCACCAAAATTTTGAAATGCCAACACATGTTCCCTTATGGACTCATGAGAGCGTGAAGGAAAATTACTCCTTTTGTCCCGAAAAGGGAATAGTGCTAAATGTCTTCCCCGCTCCATCGAACCGCGTCTCTGGGAAAAGTTTTCTTCCCGATCCTTCGATCTACTTTTCTCCTCTCTGGGAAAATTTTCTCTCCGATGTCCGTAGGTCCAAGTTGGGGAAACTTTTCCTCCTCCAGTCCGTAGGCCAACTCTTGGGAAAATTTTCACCCCAAGTTCTACTGGTCCATAACTTGAGAAATATGAGGAGTTAGGAGGACTTCTTTATATCACTGGAAATGTGAGGAAATTCCCTACCTAATGGGAATGTTTTTAGGAAGTTTTAATTGCGTTAATCATGGGAAAAATCAAATTGAATCTTTAACCAAGTTTTGGGAGTGGGTAAGTAAGAATTTACTCTGATGATTTTAAATATGTATTCTTTTCCCCATTGTAATTAAACCCTACTCTTGTATTAGATCTTGTGGAATTAAATACCTTGGGTATTTAATTGTTTTGGTCCCTTAACCCTAAAATTTTAATAAGAATATTTAGCTAAAATGTCAATGTAATCGGTGGTTAAATTAGTCCCTAAGGAGATTTGAGCTAGGTGTGGACTTATTACACTTATTGCTTTATGATGTGGAATTAGTAATTATTATAATGGGAAAATTTATTAGTTGAATTTAATTGTCCTTGAGACTTTGGTCATTAACACTTTAAGAAAAAATTCATAATTTTCTAACTAAATGTAGGTTGTTCATGGGTCTCAAGTGGGTTGTTTTAGCGTGTATTACAATTTCATTATAAAAAGTATTGACTTGTGGATTGTATGCATCTTGGTAATTATGATTAGATTTAAGCCCATTCGGGTAGTGTGTTTAAATAAGTGTGTTTGTTTTTCTCATGTTGACCTATCAATCTTGGGGTTACATGGAGACACTTATGGATGCTTTGAGTCTTTTGGACCATGCCACTAGTGATGTTAGTATAATTAGACCTTGATAATTTAATCTCGGTGGTATTTTATAATGTGATTCTTCTTTTAAAAACTGTAACTCTTGGTTGTAAAGCCACGTTGAATAGATAGTTAATTGTCTGCTTACATTGGATGCTTTATAGTAAGTATGTGGTGTTCTTATAATTGAAATTTTTCCTTGTCTTATCATGTGAGTAAAATGTTTTTGCCAAAACAACAAACATTATTAAAACCCTAGTAGATCAATAAAAGTAATTATGTTCCCTTAATGGTATTTCCTTGTAACCTCTTTTGAGACTTGTAGAACCCACTAGGAATGTTTTATGATACTTGTGATTAGTGGAAAAATCTTGAAATATTGTTGTGATCCATGTTGGTTGATTGTTTCCTAGTTCTTACAAAATTAATAGTGTGTTTTCTATGTTGAATGTCCCTTGTTTCCTTAGAATTAAAAATTTGATGTGTTGATTTACCTCTCTCTCCCATAAAATTAATAGTGTGATATGTTTACCCTTCCTTCTCATTAAATTTTTAATTGACAAGTTGACTTACCCAAACATCATAAAACTATAATTGAGGAGATTTGGACTTGAAGTTTAACAAATAAAATGGAACATAGAAAGAGAAAATTGTCCTTGCTTTAACCTTGGTAAATTAATAATTCAAAAAACCATGTAGAAGAACATAAAGGGAAAACTTTATCCATCTACATCCCATTGGAGTAAAGTAAATAATTATTCTCTTTTCTACCTTTATAGAATGGTGATATATTGTGCCTCCTTAGTGGTCCTTATAATACAAACTTGTGATGTCATAATAGGAGGAATTTAATTAAGAAAACTTGTAAAGGAATGTGCTTAGAAAAAAACTACCACTTTTGACTTAATTAGTTGAGTTATAAAATAAGTAAGATTTATGTGTATTGAGTGCAATGTATAGTTGAACCTGTAGTTCTGTCGCCTACCCATAATTGTGAAACACCTGGTGGTTAGTAATGTGTTCTAGTTGCTTAGTACCTTCTTGTTCATATATGCATGTGCCTTTCTTGTGAGAGTTTTGGGTCATCATACCCTTATCATCTCGTAGCTCGATGAGTGTGAGTTGTGGTCTTTTGGATTGAGACTTACCTCTTGTTTAAGGAGCAACCTCCTTGCATGTTGTCTTGTCCTTGATAACCTAGATCATTGTGATTTTAAGGCAACGTATGTTAAGGATATAAAATAACTTTGGGAAGTCTTCTTTTCTTCATATTTTCTTATGTCACCTTGTTATTATTGCCCCTTGCCATTAGGATGGAAAGTGCAAGATGATGTTATTCACTTTTGTCATGGTGCCCCTTGGATTGTAGTTGGACCCTGTGTTACTTGTTCTTCTCCCTAGAGACCTTGAGTGCTCTTTGGTGTTACGATTTATGCTTGTGCTCTCTTTATGGTTGTTCCGAGGTTGAGCAGGAAATAAGATAAATAAATCCCATTGTGTTATTGAGAATGGTGCTTCTTGCATTGTTATGTTAGCTGCTAGTGGTGTTGGTTACTAAATGTTTGACATCTTTAGATTTGGTGGGTGTGGTGTGTTCGAATTTTAAAACAAAAGTGTAAATATCAGACTATAGGAAAACTTGTGGTCATGAATTTGCTTGGTATTACCATGAAAATTTGATTGTACCCTCTCGAGTTATATAAGTGCTTTCCATAAATAGTTTCCTCGATTGGAAATGTTTTTGTTTTAGATGTCCTTCCTTGTTGATTAACCTCATCTTGTGTGATCTCAAATTGTGGGACCTTGAGTAGACATGTCCCCTATATAAAATTTTGGCCATGGTTGATTCTTGCTAGCCTTGTCTAAGCAACGAACTATGAAAAGATAACTTAACCTTAGTGGAAACCATAACTTTTGTTATTGTAGTATGTTATGATTCATGGAAACTATGTGGTCTTTCTCAAACTCATAGAATTCTCCTTATTATTCCTATAATTGGTGGTTACTCTTAAGACTCTTTTGAACTCTTCACGTTATATTCTTATGTGTTGTATCTTGGTTGATAGTGTAAATTTACTCCCTAGATTTAGATGATTGTAGCCTTGCATGCAGAAAATTTAGAACTCATCTCTTACAATCTCGCTTCTTCTTATTGAATTGCATTAGACCAAACATTGGCTATGTAGACCCACACTTGTTTGAAGAAATTAATCCCATAATGCAGTGATCTTTGTTTTGTTGCATTTGTTCCTATATCTTTTCCGTGACTTACTAGAGGAAGTCGAGTCTAACAGTAGGGGATGTAGTGCCCACTTCCCTTTGACACTTTTGATATTGATCATGATATTGCTGACTATATTATGGACATTATTATAGTTTTGATTTAGTATGGTGTTAGATGTCAGATCATGGATTATTATTGACTTTGATTCATATATGATGCATGTGGATTATTAGAGACATTTATATGGATATTGACATGCTGTTGACATGGTTATATTTATGGATGTTGTTCGGACATGTGATATGTTGATATGTTGAGTAGACCTAGAAAATTGAATTAAATGTGATGATCATATAGTTGTTGATGAGATTGAAAATGATATTGTTTATTGTTTGGATGTTGTTATGATTCATATATATATATATATATATATATATTGATGATTTTGGAATTATAATTATATACATACACACACACACACACACACACACACACACACACACACACACACACACACACATACACACACACGCATACATACATACATACATACATACATACATACATATATATATATATGTATAGGATGTTCTGATATGGCCACAAGGTCAAATGAGGTATTTGTGTTTTACAAGTTTAAAAAAATATCACAACACACATCGGGGGATTGGAGACCAACCACATTAGAATTCTAGATGAATTCAACAAGGACACCATGGCAACTTATTGCATTTTGTGTATTTAATTTTTCTAGGGATTCCCATGGGGGATCACCTTCGAATGTGACCAAGGGATTTATGTTTTTCTTTTAATTGGTCCTTTGTTAATGTTGTATGTGTTTTTTTAAAGTGATGAGCTTTCCCTTTTCATTATTGAATTAAATTGTGTGTCAATATTGTGAGTAATCATATTGTTAAAATTAAGTAATCAAATGGGTCATAAGATTGCATTTATTAGAGTTGATGGCTCTTGGATTAAGTGTTGTAAGTGATGTGTAAGTTGATTTTTGGAGTATGAAACACTCCACCTTCTTTGAAATTCGAATTTGTCCTTGGAGGCTGATTTTGGAGGCTTGTGGGACAAGTTAAACTTGTCCCATACCTCTTAAAATTGCATACCAACCTTACCTATGGTTGGAGAGTCTAAATCTAGCCTTTATTATGCATTTTTGTAAGTCAAGTTGTAAGTTGTAATTGAAAATTATTACATGTTTTTTTAATTTTAGTGCTTATGGGGTGTGAACTTGTTTTGGAGTGTGTAAGTTGTCATATTATTCACCCACCTATTTATTGTGCCTTGGAGATTGAAGTTGACATATGAGTTAGAGTTGGGGATGTGTGATGTGGCATCCCATTTGGATCCACCTCATCCTCTTCTCTTCCCTCTCTATATATTTGAATTCCTTAGCTTGTTTGGGGGTTGCTTCACTTTTGCATACTTCATTTTAGGGTGAATTCTTTTCTTGCTATTTGGAGCTCTTTCTTTTGAAAGAAAGTTGATTTTTACGGTTGTGTTTCATTGATCTTGGGCTATTTTACATTAGAAATCTTGTTGTTTGGAACTTGGAAAAAACTCCATTATGGAGAGGTAAGAGCTTGGATCTTGAAATGATCTTATTTTATTTATGCAAATGTTATTGTTATGAATATTTTGGCATGTGTGTGGGATGTTTGGGTAGATGGCCTAGGGATGGTGTAGGAGAAGACTATGGGGCATTTCTATGGGAGGCATAAGTGTTTTGGGGAGGTATAAGTGTGGAGGGAGTTGGGATTTTGGTTCCACAATACAAAGAAATAGCTTGCATTTATTTACTCATTATGCGGTTCCATAAGAGGTTGGGGAGGCATAAAGAAATGTGAGGAATAAGGGGTACTTGGGGATGCATAAGAGTATGTAAAAGATTAGAAATGATATTTATTTTGGCGGTTTGTTCTCGGTGGTGATAGCATTTTCCTCTTTAGGAGGCATACGTATAATCCCCGTAGTTTCTTGCTCATTTGGCTTGCATGATGAAGTCTAAGTGTTGTTTGTTGTCTTTATTCTATGGTTACGCAAAAACAATTTTTTTAGACTTTGTGTTTGAAGGAGATTTTTCTTTGTGTTGTGGAAACTGTTGTTGCCATGTGTTGGAAAACATATCTTATTGCAATATGGTTGGGGCTCAGGAGCTAATGAATAAGGGTGGAAACTCCTTTTCATTGGATGTCTTGGTTGGGTGGAGAGCGTTGTCTTTCCCCTTGTTTTGTTGTGATCAAATTGAAATAAAGAAAATGGAGGATATTCATGTTGTTGTTCTGGAGTAGAGGAAAAAGACAAGTTTGACAGTCCTTGTTGAGATTATTCTTATTGTAACCCCTTCCCAATTTGAAGTGGATGACCTTGTACATTATTTTCTATGGAAAGATGTGTTGTATTGACTATGAAAATTACGATTCGAAATGTGAAAGAGATATACTTTGTTTTATTTTTGTATAAATGTGGAAGAAATTGTATTCTGTATATTTTAATTGAGGAAAAGATAGAGTTCGACAATCCCTTGCGAAACTTCTTTTTGTAACGATTCCCACCTTGAGGTTAATGATATTGTATATTATTGTGTTGGAAAGACTACTCTGTTTTAGCTATGAAATTTGTAATTGATTTCGAAGAATATATCTTGTATTCAGTTCCGTGAATAGAAAATAAAGATATACATTTGGTACGTTGTATTCGAAAATAAATGGGAAAGAAGTTGTAAGATATTATTTTGAATTAATGAAGTTTTTTTCCATGTTCATATGATATTATTTCCATTGGAAATCTATGTCTAATATACGAGTAGGAAATATTTGTTTGTAAAATTGAAAAGGAAGCACGTATAAAGAAATATTGACTACTACTGTCTCATTTGAAATGTTAAATTTAAAAATATATATAAGTTACATTCTTGTCTCTATAATTTGATTGAAGGAAACAAAACTATTTACAACAAGCATGTAATAAATTCAATTTTTTTATTGCATGGCAAAAGAGATAGTTTAATGTATGTTCTTGAAATGTACAAACTTCATTGTATACTTCACAAATTCCTTTTTATCAAATGTCCAAAACAACCCTGCAAATCTATAAGAGACAAATGAAATATCCAATTGGATGTAATGAGATCAGAATGATCCCCAAACTAAACTAAAACACTGAAGAAATTTTTAAAGAACCTTTCAAATCGAGTAAAGGTGAAATTACAGGTTTTTCATTGTGTGTGAACATTGATAATTTTTGAATGCAAATCAATCAAGAAAATTTAATCTTGCAATCTATCCTAAAATATTCCAAGTGAAATCCTCCATGTTTGTTTGGCATGTTGAGAAAGAATTAATGGAAAATTTGAACAAAATTGATAAGTTAAAAATACTAGTTCACTTTCTAAGTGACAGAAGGATGTTTTCTCAAAATTGACCCTTTAAAATTTATCAAAATTAAATTCCTAAGGTTTCTATGCAAAGAGGACGTTAATGATTTCCAGAAAGTCCTCGTTTTCCAAAAACCAAGTTCCCTATCAAAAGTTATGGCCTTCTAAATTTTTACTTCATTTGGCTTCAAAAATAATCTAACTGTCAAATTTAAATGAATAAAATATTCTTGGGTGGACCCACGGGCTAAAACTTTCTTTTTTTGCTTTTTGCCCAAAAAGTGAAAATTCATGAAGTTTCCCACCACTCCGCTAATCATGCAAGCCTTCATTTTGTCTAAAAATGATCTAAGTCCAAAAAGTTAATTTGGCAATTTTTCCTCCCTAGCAGAGGCTCGGATCCATTTTAACATTAAACGCTTTCAAAAAAAAAAAAAAAAAAAATTGAAAATTTTAAGTTTCCTCCGCAGCCCCGCCAACTCGTAGCCAATCGTCGAGTCTTTGCCGCCATGTGGCTTCACAAGGCGTTGGCAGAGGAGTGGATATTTTTAAGCCTTAATGCTTCATAAAACTTTTGGGAAAAATTTCCATAATATCCCCACCAGCCCACCAACCCTCAACCAATGGTTGGCTGCCACATGGCATATTTTCGTGTCGACAAAGGTGCGGGTTCCTTTCGACCTTTTTTCCTTTCCTTTTGAAAAGTCAAATTTTCTAAATGTTCCCCATGGCCCGCTGACCCGCAGCCAATAAGGAGCTACCACGTGGCCTCCCTAGGCATCGGTGGGGTGCGGGTGTAAAATTCACTTTTCGCCCAAAGGGCGAAAAGTGCTAAAGGCTTCCCCAGGCCCGCAGGCCTGCTTGGGCAAAATTTCTCCCTTGGGCCCACTGACCCGCCCTTGGGAAAATTTTCATCCCAAGGCCCTTCTAGCCATAACTTGAGAATTACAAGGAGTTAAGAGGACTTCTTTATATCAATGGAAAGGGAAAGAAATTTCCTATCTAATGGGAGTGTTTTCAGGAAGTTTTAATTGCATTAATCATGGGAAAATTCAAATTGAATCTTTAACCGAATTCTGGGAGTGGGTAAATAAGAATTTACTCTGATAATTTTAATTATGTATTCTTCCCCTATATTTAAACCTTGCTCTTGTCTTGGATCTCGTGGAATTAAGTACCTCGGGTATTTAATTTTTTGTACCTTAACCCTAAATTTTTAATTAGGGAATATTTAGCTAAAATGTCAATGTAATCAGTGATTAAATTAATCCCTAAGGAGTTTTGAGCTAGGTGTGGATTTACTACACTCATTGCTTTATAATGTGGAATTAGTAATTGTTATAATGGGAAAAGCTATTAGTTGAATTTTATTGTCCTTGAGACTTTGGTTGTTAACATTTTTAAAAAATCCATAATTTTCTAACTAAACCTAGGTTGTTCATGGGTCTCAAGTGGGTTGTTTTAGCGGGCGTTACAGGTATATTTGACTTCTCTAAGAAAATATAGATTGATGGGTTGAGTATTAGATTTCAATCATGTAATATATAGGATTACATGATTGAAATCCCAATACTCTCAACATTTTGTTTCTAACTTATAAGGTCTATGGTCTTACCGATTGGTTGTCAAACTTTTGTTGTTTTTAGAGACATTGTTCATAACTGAAACATATGGCTTCCTTCTTAGTTGGCATGGTGAAAATTTTATTTTGTCTTAAGAATTTGATTAGTGGTGAGAGCTTTGATCCATTTCTTGAAATAGAATGTTTCCTTTCATGATATTGTTAAATAGTAGCATATTGTTGTTATGTGTAGTTCTTATCATGCTCAGTTCTCATGAACTAACTCAGGCTAATAAATGTGTAGATGGATTTTACGAGTAGAAAAAGGAAAGGCTTGTAGAAATTTGCATCGGTTTTTCTTATGAAGTTCTTTTTTACGAATGCTTAATGTGTTGTAAGATTCTGGAATGGTGTTTGTGGAGAATTTTGGAGGGCTCATTGCTTTGGTTTTCTATATTTGTGGAGTAAGGTTGTCATAACCAGCTGAAACAAAAACTTGTAAAATATTTTTGTGAATGATATAAATTGATCATTGCATTGTTATGAGTAGTTTATGGTATTATAGAAACTTTGAAAGATATCTTATCTTGTTTGGACTAATATTGCCTACCTACTTGTTTTCAAGTCAAGTACATTAGAATCTCTTTATTATCCTTGGTTGTGTATCTTTTAGATAGGGTATTATGTATCCTTGACTAGTTCAAAAGGGAAATGGTAAAAATTTCTTTGAGTTATAATTTTTGTAGTAAACCCTTCTAGGTCATGACAATGATGCATTTCTAGGCATAATAAAATGGATTTGTAATCTTCATAAAATTTATACAAAAAAAAAAAAAAGTTGTGATCTTTTAGATGAAGTCAAGAGTCCTTAAGTGGAAGAAAAGGAAACTATCTACTTGTGTTAAAAAGAACATACCTTACTACCCTTAAGATATTGATAAACTTTATCCTTATTGTTGTGAGATGTAAAATGATATTAAAGTGTAATCAATGATTAGCTTTTGGGAGAATAACTAGGTCTTAGTAAGTAGGGGTAATTGATCAAGAAACCATTAAATCTAACTTATCTATTTAAAAACTTGATTTGTACTCTTTTGATGAACTTAATCAAGAGAATCCTAAATGAGGCTTTTACCCAATCTAAATTAATTCATAAGTCTCAATAAACGACTAGTTAATGACTAATGAGATCATGAAGATGAATTCAAATTGACCTTCTTCCTCTAACTCTTGTCAAGGTACATTGTAATCCTTTCTTAGTGTTGTTAAACATTTGATCCTTGCACAAAGGAGGTTATAGTTCGAACCTAAATGGTACTCCACCTCAATTGGAGCTTGCGCTCATCTCCTTGTGTAATGGAGGTATGAAATGAGTTTCAGTAGCATGAGTTTGGATAAATAGCCTTACAAAAATTGAATACGCCCTTTATTAAACAAACGAATTAAATAAGTAATTGACATATTAGAGATGATCTTAAGCTAATTACTCAATAGTATAAAAGGAAGAAATTTAGCCTTGTAAGAAGAATTATACGAATCATAACATGAATCTTCTAGAACGTAAGTTAATAATTGAAAGACGTTTTTAGTAAATAAGTAACCTTAAAAGATTTTACACCGTGGGATGACCCTAACTGTAAGTGTGTACTGTGGTTGGACTATTATGTTGTGTCTTGTCAAAAAGAAAAGTGAATTGTTCGAGATGGGTGTCGTATGTTCCCTTGTTTCCTATGTGGTCAATGTTGTGTCAAGCTTATCGTGAGTTGGTTGTAGCCCTTTGAGATCACCTGTAGTGTCATATAAACTTCAAGCAAGTCAAAAAAAAAATTATCCGTTATTTTTCGTGTTATCCTTGTGTGTGTCTAAGTGGGCATTAAAGAAACAAAGATAAGTACAGATATATAAAAATCATGGACGACGGGAAGTTTGAGCATAGTGTTAAACAATTCGTATATTACAGCGCAGAGAGGAATCTTAAGTTTACAGTCGACGATGAAGATATTTATCAGAACGGATTTCTCACGTCTATGGCGTTTCATAATGGTCTGGGCGCCACCGACTTTTTTGATTGGCACCGGCAGAGCCTACCAAAGAATGTGTCCACCAGTTGACCAACGAATTTTAGTATCTTTGACGATCACGTGAGTTTTGTCATTTCTTTCGTTGCTTTTCATGGTGATCAATATTCTGATGAAGTTTAACAACCTTACTTTAATCATTTGAATTTTTTTTTTTAAAGTAACCTATGTTTTTGGAAGGACCAGATAATACGTTGTACATATCAGAATTGGAAATTCCAATAAACGTGAAACTTGTTCAAGATACGGGATGTATGATGCATTCGATAACTTGTTCATGATGCCCAGGCTGGCATTTTTCTAGAATTTGTTTTTGCTCTGGGTAGTAAGGAAATATGATAGGGAGGATGCTAAAAATTTAAGGGCCATTACTATTGGGAAGCATACAAAACTAAGAGGATGGTACTCTCCACGATGAAATTCCACTTGTTCTAATTATTAAGTAGCCCGTGACACAAGCAAGCACTCTCTATCTATATGATAGAGGTGTAAAAACTTTAACATCGACAAAATATCGCACATGAGAATTTTAGCAAGAAGTTCTAATGATAGAATTTTCTTTTGGAGATGAGCATTGTACGCGTCATTTTTTTATGGTTGCTAACTATTCTTCTATACATGTAGGGTTGCGGATGCCTTCTCCTCTTTAGCAGTGTCTTAAGGGGTATGCAGGGATTTGGGTGTGATTGAATTTAGTCATGTACTTTTCTTCTCCTCTTCTGATGCCTTATTCTCTTGAGTGAGTAGCTTAAGCAGTATGCAGGGATTTGGGTGTGATCAGACTTAGTCATGTGGGCTAGACCACAACATTTAAGACAAATCGCTATTTATGTTTAGTTAACCTACCATTTCCTCATTTCTTCCCTTTGTGACACATTACACTCATTATGTCCACTTATCCCATTGTGTCTACTTACTTCTTCTTAGTGTGCATTAGTATTCCTACTTTCGGTCACTCTAGACCTTCATGATTCACATTAATTTACCTTTTGGCCTCCATTCCTCATGTGTTTTTGCTCTCGAACTTAGGGTTTCACCCAAGGCCGATGCCATCACCTATGGGCAATAATGTTTGTTGTGAATTTCCATAGCCGATGTCATCACCCATGGGTGATGGCATCAGGAATATATACTTGACCTTTATCCTTGTGAAACTGCCACATATAATCAACATAACTAGTTTACAATAGCTTGTTTACACATGCAATTAGTCTTAATGCTGACACTAATTCGCACCTATTGGATGACTTCAGAGTCGTTGAGCCTACCTATTTTGCATTCTAATCATTGTAGTGTGATAGTCTTTGGAGATCTTCTTGTTGAGTTTTCCCCTTTGCCACCCATAGTTCAATAAAACTTTTTGTAGTGAATTTTCATTAATTCATGAATATTTAGATTTTTGAAATTGACATTAAGCAATTTAGAATAGTACAATGCATTATTTCACTAAAATTATCAAGATACAAGTCACTTTTATAGATGGTCTCATCTACTCTTTAAAATAGATTTCATATTTGTGGTTGTATACTTTCTTAAAATTCAAATTAGGTGCATTCGTCGTTGTAAACACTATATAAGACTCCAAGCATAGATCTTATTGAATCGCAATTCTTCCCCCATCCATTTACAATTTTATGGTGTTGCGTTTTGAACCGTTACATACTAATTTAAAACGTGGTCATGCTATGCTTCTTGAACTACCAATCTGCATTATTAATAGCCTTGTCATAGTATTTTCAGACCGTTGATATTTTCCAACCATCCATCTGAAATTGAAAGGTGTGCTATATTTGAACCGTCCGTTTGGAAATTTAACACGTGGTCCATCTTGAAAATTAACGCGGGGTATGAAAACAACATTGGTCTGGAAAGTTCACGTGAATCGTTTGTCCATAATTAATGCATGGTATTTTCAAATCATGCTTGTAGTTCTATAGTCAACACAAGTTAAACGCCATTCATCAGTTTATATATTTAACGTGTGGTGTTTTGAAATTGCCATCTATCTTTAGAGTTAAAACGTCGTATTTTGAACTTCGCATCTGGATTATTTATAACCTTTTCATAGTATTTTCGAACTGTTTGTCAATATGGTTAACACATTGTATTTTCAAATCATCCATCTTATAGAATTTTAACGCATGGTATGAAAATACCTTCCATATGGAAAATCAACACGTTGTATGAATATACCATTCATGTAGAAAGTTATCACGAACCATCCGTCTATAAAGTTTTTGGTATTTTTGAATTACAGACCTTATGCGTAAGGTGCTTTTCTAATACCTAGATTTTGACCCTTTTGGATTGTGTGTTGTAGCAGGTACGATGCAGTGCAAAAACTAAAGACAAGAGGGGGTTTTCTAACCCTACAAAAATGGTTATTGTAGTTCCGGGCTTCCATGGTTGAGGGGATAGATAAGAGCACGAAAGCTGCGATCGATGGGCCACTTCAACCGAAGCCTATGAAGGGATCGATAGGTTGATTTTGCAAGCAAAGAACATTGAATCAATTAACTAATATGATTGATAATTGGGTGTCATAAGATTAACCAAGAAGGGTTTGATGTGAAATCCCCTCAAGTGACAAATATTTGGAAGGCCTAGGTTGCCACAATAGGACAAAAATATGGCAATTGAAGACATGGAAGTGGTGATAAGATGAGCACATAGATTCTAGAATGGGGCACAATGAGACGTT
Organism: Taxus wallichiana var. yunnanensis; assembly: GCA_018340775.1. Lineage (NCBI taxonomy): Eukaryota > Viridiplantae > Streptophyta > Pinopsida > Cupressales > Taxaceae > Taxus > Taxus wallichiana. The sequence goes on along the minus strand of CM031239.1, from coordinate 393,274,307 downwards.
GTATAGAGCGTGTACAAATGTGGATTAGAGAGCACAGAGAAGACGGTGTGTGAGGGTGCACTGGAGTTTATGTGGGGTGGAATGTGTGCAAGCACGGACAAAGCACATGCAAGCGGAGGCGAAGTGTGAAACAAATGAAGGAGAAGGTGTAGGTCCTCCCAGTCACACTAGCGATCAAGAAAACTATGTTGGGGTTGTTTTGTTATTTTTATGGTATTGTACTCATTTTTACAAAGGAGGAGGGATAAGGGCCAAGCCCAGTCGACATGCTGAGGGTAGGTACCATTCGTGACCATGATCAATTTAGATCATGTTTTCTTTGCTTGTATCCACTATTTTTAAAAACAAGAGATGTAGTTAATCGCAAGCATGACCAGCCAAGTAGGGCCCGATCACCGCCGTGGTGGCCGGGAGATTAAAAAGATTATATTTTTTGAGTGGTTATTTTGTGCTTGAAGGGGAAAGGGGATGGGATAGTTGCGGATGCACCAAACCATGGAGCACCTAGTTGTAGCCACAACTGACCTGGTACTTTTTTATGGTTATAGGGGCTAGTCACATATTTCATCGGGCGAGGGGTAAGGATGAAAGAAATGATGGTGTAAGGGAGGAAGGGTGAGGATCAATAGAGGCAATTAGATGAAAGGGGAAAAAATTCCCCATTCACATCGTGCAGCCAAGCAAGGAGGACCGGTAGTAGAGCGAATGACCTAGGGAAGTGAGAGTTGTGAGTGTGTGTAGGTGAAGAACCGGTCATAGGTATGACCGGGCATAGGTGGAGCTCTACAAATAACGAGAGGGAGTTGGTGAAGGGCCGGATGGAGGATGTGTTGGTACCCGAGATATAACCTCATTCAAAGACCGAGCAACATCATGGATTAGACAAGACACTCAGAGGCAGATAGACAATCATTTATGTCGTTTTACAGCCGGGGAAGCAATCTATCTGACTTGTTGGCACTCAAGCTTTGAAGGGAGTGGGTAGCACATTAAAAAGGATGTGATCTGATCCTAACTATTTTAGGTTGTGCCTTTCAACCAAGGTAAGAGAACCTATTTTGTAACCTCTATTATATGAAAGGGGATACAGGTACTTTTCTTTGCATAAATTTTATAGAGAAGACCTTGGGGAAAATATGATCAACACACCAGATCTGACTCTCATGAATTGTCACTTCCATATCATGGAGATACTTTCACAACAAGGAAAAGGTTACTATATACATTTCAGACCCTGATTGCTTCTGCATGTTTTGGTGATGAGGATTGTGCATTGGCATACACACATGACAAATAGGGGTAGTATGGGTAGGATTGGTTGTTGTTAAATGAATATTTTGGTGGGAGGTGGGGCAGGGTGGAACTAGATTCACCAAATCCTTGAAGAAACTTACAAAATTGAAAGTGAGACCAATAGAATGTCACATAATAGCTAAAATGTCTCTTCAACTAGAATATGTGCTTCAATGGAGGCCCAGATTAGCACTCTTTCACACAATCTCTGAGATTCTATCATGAAGGCTCGAGTTAGAAAACCCAACAAAGCATCAAGATTTGAGCCAAATCACGCCTAAGGTACACCCAAAGGCTTACAGACAATCTCTGTCAACAGATGAGAGAAAAGTGATTTTAAATCGTTTATTCCAATCCCAAATGAAAGCTCTTCTGAGAAATGGAATTGCAGATGCCACTAAACTGTCACAAGGATTGAGGCCTATGTGATTGAATCATATTTTAATACAAGATTGCAATAGAAACAAGAAAAACTACTTGTAGACATTCATAAATAAAACAAACACATTTTACTCAAGACAACAAAGAAATAACTTGAATTTCATTAAGTTTGTCAGTAGGGAAAGTTTCTAGAATAGTCTCAAAGCTTGTCAATGGTTGTACACTTGCAACCACCTTGACATGATTAGATTTTAATACAAAAGAGATATACAAGCTTCTTGAATGGTTTCTCAAAAGGGATGGGCTCTATCAAGCTTTCGATTAGAAAAATCAGTCCAGACCCCTCACACTCCAACCATTTGCATGAAAAATTTGTGCCATTTATAGCATTTACAATAGAGCCTCCTCTCCCCAAAAGACAAAAATGTTTAATGCACCAGTGTTCGCCATTATTCTTTCATGATTCTCAGAATCAAATCGTAAGAAGTCTCAGTGCTCGAGGAGGCGATTTCATTAAATGCCTTCTACATTCAACTCCTTGCTCTTGTAGATCACTTTTCCTTCAATTTTCCAACCAGCCCACCCCTAATATGTCAAATCAGGACCCTTTCATGCTCAGGAGAAGAAAAATGGAAAATCCGGTCAGGCATAAAAGTTAGACCATTTTAATGGTGAAAGACGTCCTCCAAATTTTCCCATAAAACTTCAGATATCAACATTAACTTCCTCTCTACTTGGCGTGTAGAAAAGACCCGAAATCATGGAGACTCGCACTTCCGGATGTGTTTCAAAGAAATGGGGGGAAAATCATATTTAGACTCACAATGATCATTGATCTTTACTTTGAATTTTGGTGACCATGTGGCAGATTCAAACTTTAGAACAGACAGGGCTTTCTTTCACTTTTTACAACTTTTCAAAAAAATGGAAAAAATTTCCATTTTACTCCACACCTCCGCCTTCGGAGAAAAATCTTGACACGTGTCTAAATGTGATTGGAGTAGAACCGTGCTCAAATTATGCCGTTTTACTCTCTTTTTAGAAAAAGTACAATTTTCCAAATTTTCCCGTAGCTCTACCCTTGGGGAACAAGCTCGACACATGTCCAAATGTGATTAGAGTGAGGTCGTGCTTCCTTTTTACTTTTGACTCTTTTTTATCAAAAGGAAATTTTTCAAATTTCCCGAGAGCCTCGCACCTCCATTGTTTACCGAGGTAAAACATTGACTATTTCCCTCATTGGGCTTGCGGGCCATTTTGAAATTTTAATCCTTAAGGAGGCAAAAAAATCCAAGTTGCCTCCGATGGTCCGCCTCCCCGCCTTTTGACTTTTCAAATTGCCACATGTCACCATGGCACACCTTGAGGCGGTCCCAAAAATTTGATACCTTGAACGAGCGCAGCTCACTACATCTCCTACTCCGCAAGGTTTGAATGAATGCTTGAAGCTCGGTGGAAATTGTTGCGTTTCATGCTCGAGGTAGTCTCCTTTCGATCGTTGAAAATTCTAAGTAAAATGCAAAGTGAGCGGAGGCCTCCACGCGCGTCACTCCCGGTGCTTCTTCAAGATGGTGCCTAAAGAGGAGACCCTAAATGAGCGTGAGCTCGCCACGTGTCCTGTTTCGCCAAACCGCTCCAACGACATGAAAATTTGTCTAAATTCAGGCCAAGTAGTGGAAACCTCCACATGTCCTCCGGTGCTCGTGCAAGGCCAAACAAAAAGTAATTCTTCAAATGAGTGTTATGCCTCCACATGGACACATTTTAAGTTAGGGATTTCCATGAATTTTTCTAAGTGCCCAGTTGAGCCACATCCAACCAAAAGGTGCCATGTCCCCTATAGATACAAGGATACAAATTTGACAGGAGAAATGCCCGTCAAACCGTAAAATATAGAAAAATGACCATTTGAGCCTGGGAATGAAATTTTCTTCAAGGAAAGAAAGTTTAGAAATGTTATAGGGCTCAAATACGTTCTTCAGGATACATCCATTCATTTTCTTCAATTACTTAGGGCAGAAATGATAAGGGAGACAAATCCTGACCATGGAGAACGGAAAACATGGGGAAACCCTAGTTTTGATGAACAGAGAATGGGAGATTTCAAAATATAGAATTTTTCCATAGGAATAAAGAGACAAGGATCAAACCACGGACCCCTAATTGATTTATGACTCGAGGAATCAATTAAAAATGGCCACAAAGACTGACCAAGCACAACACGGGGAAGGAGAAAATAATAGAGGCCATAAATCGATAAGTTTTCAAAGGAAAATTGGAGCAAGATTATTTTTAGCACCAACATAGGCTCGACTCAGTGGATGGGCACTCCTTCCGAAAGTGCTTTGAAAGAAAAAAGTAGACCAAGTGCCAAAATATCCATCGGTGATTGAGTCATCTTGCAGAGTAGAGAAATAGATCCATCTTCAAAAACAAACAGAGAAACCAGCAAAAATAGGTCACCGAGGACCAGAACGAGCAAAAACACAAAAAATAGGGAACAAACAACAAATTATACACTATACAAAAAAATTTCTTGATTCAAAGAAACCAATCAAGGAAAATCTTCAAGTGCCTCGCCATCTAGGATATGATCATGCCAAAAGGTTCGATATGCTTTCATCACTTGGAAATACACCTCTTTTCTACTTTGTTCGGTTTGTAAACCATCCATTTTCTTCAAAACTACTCCATTATGTTTAAGTCAAATTCTATAACATTCTTCCAGGCTGAATCAAAGACTAAATTCCCAAAAATAAACAACATACTTAGGAGTTTTGTTTTCAACATTTTCATACTTCCTAAAATCCACAAAAATCACAAAGTTGTTAAGATCAACATCTTCTTACAAAACATCATAAGATGTATCACTTGGGTCTTCAATTAGGTACATCAACTTCTTCTCTCCATATAATTTCACCAGGTTGCCTTCAATGGGGATAGTGGCATAAGACATGTCCATTTGCACACTACCACTAAAACTTGCTGCCCAATTTCTTGGCAACAACATCCCCCACTTGGCAATGCAATCAAAAATCACCACATCAAGCTTTAAGTTCCTTCTAGGATAAGATGCAACTTGCACAACCAGATATTTGACACATCCCACCACCGGCACTCTCTAGAATCCATGGCAAGTGCATTTCCCATATGCCATTGTCACTTTGATTCCTAATTCATTCATGACCTCAAGAGGCATGACATTACATGAAGTGACAGAATCAAACATACAATTATGTAGCAGCTTTGCTTTGATAACCAAGGTAGTCAAGAATGGATCCACATTCAGATGGGATTTAACCAAAGAAGTTCCTAAATAAACCTTTGGTGGTTCCCCCAGCTCTTCCAACACTTGTGGCTTTTCCAATACTGCAACAGTAAGGGGAATCCCAACCTTGTTCACATCTCTACCTTGCATGATCTCTTCCCCTTTGAATCCTAAATATTCAAAAGCCCTCTTCTTGTGCTTAGGGATCCTAAGCAACTCAACAATTGGGACAGGAATTTTGATTTGACTCAAAACTTGGGCAATGTCATATGGAATGATTTGGGTAAAGCAACACTAGGAGAAAGATTGGCAGAGTCATCAGATGGAATGGGATTCTTTTCAGTTTGGGCATGGGGAGGGACACAAGTTTTTCTTGGGGAAACAAGCTCTCTGCTAGATGCATTTTTCTTTGGGGTTTCTTTGGCAAGCAATGGAAATTTTGACTTGGCTTGTGGCCCCTTGGCAACTTTACTTCTGGTATTGTGCTCCTTTCCTTGGGTAACTACAACATTCATTAATAATTGTGTATCTTGTTATGAAGGAACTCCTCCATCATAATTTTTAATCATTAATGCTCTCAAGTATTCAAAATCATTAGTGGGAAATTCAAAAGATTTTACAATTGTCTACTTCTAAAGTATGAGAGGGAGGAAGAAGGGGTACTCGGTGGATGCAATCCCAAAAATAGCAGCAATGCTAGCACCTATTATCTTAGTTGAAGTTGCTTCCCTTGGTGAACTTGCAGGGGTATCCATCGTGTAGGCATCATCATCATTATCATCATCTTCTTGCTGGTCTTCTTCACAAGGAGCATGAGGCATGAAACATTTGTCACACCAATTAATGACATCCGTCTCTCCGCACCACAAGAACTTTAGTAGCCAAAGGATAAGGTACCATTCTATTATCCCTAGCTTGGGACTGTTGATTTCCAATTCCAACAGTCCCTTACCTCTATCATCAGTTCTTTGATTATTTGTAAATATGTCTTGGCCTTGTTGCTTGTGTTGACCTTGTGAGCTCGCCGAATTCCCTTCTCATTCGGGGTGGCTTGTAGGAGATTTCTTTGACAACCCCCGCCAAAGGCTTCACAACTTTTTCCAAATTAGTGGCCTTTCTTTGTCTCGAGGTTTTTCTCGGGTTAACCAGCTTTACACCTTCCCTCTTTGGAGGCTTTCCAATTGCCTTGATATTTTTCTCTATTTGCAAAGCCATGGTGAAGGCCTGCCTCAAATTTGTGGGGTTTTTGTCTCTTAAATAATATGCAGCCTTTTTATCAAATGCATCAGTATATTTGATCAAACATGACTCATCAAAAGGCCTTATTCTAATACACAATCTTCTCAAGGTAATTTTAAACCTTGTGTTGAAATCATTTCTCGACTCATTAGGGTTCTTTTTGATGTTTTCAAATTTCACAAAAGAAACCTAGTGTCAATTCTATCACCATACTCGAAATCTGAATGCATTACTCATTTCAATCCAAGAATCAATAGAGTTATCTGGAAATGCTTTATAGAAGTACCTAGCATCCTCTTCCAAGGTATGGATAAATATCTTGATATATACATCTTCATGTTCAATCTCAAAATCTTCCATCATATTGATAAAAAGCTTTAGATGCTGATCTCCAGTAATAACATTATTTCCATGGAACTTTGGCATTTTGTTCCTCACATCTTGAGGCACTGCATTTGGGTATTCATCCATCCCCACAAAATTTATAGGTCCAAAGGTGTTTATAAAAAAGGGGGCCTAGGTTGAGCCATATTGATTCGAGGAGGTGATCTTGGAGGGGTGACAAACTGATGTGGGGCATAGGGTTCTTAGAACATAGGAGTATAATTTTCAAAATGGATACCCCCCAAAGGCCTTGTTTCTTGGAAATCTCTATCCGCCTCAATCTGAGATAATTGCAGAGTGTGAAGAAAACATTTCAAAATCAAATGAAGGCCCCTCTCCGGTTGGAGAGTTCAATTCCACAAAGAGACTACCCGATTTAGAGTCGGTTGAATGGTAGTCCTCAATGATAGGATGATCACTTTCATCAATAGAGATCCCTCTTCTTGTCTCGTTGACTCCCAACAACTCTCCAAGATTTTCTTCCTTCTGATTTTACTTTTCCTAGCTCTGGAAACAATGTCCTACCAGGATCCCTACCAAAGAAATACATTCTTCCTTCCAGCTTTGTAAATATTAGTAAAAAATATGACTTTGAAAGAGTTTTAAGACATTGGTACTTTTAAGAATCAAATCAACAGGGAGTCGCCACTAAGGATTTCCACCTTAGTTGTCCAAATGCACTAAATATGATCTGTTAAATGTCTATCAATGCTAGAAAGTGGAAATGGAAAGATTCTGACCTTCTCTTTACCAAGATTTATCAAATGAAAGCTAGTGCATTAGGTGTGAAAATGAAAGAATTGCACACAACACTTGGAGCATACAAGAAGTGTTTTACCAGGTTCTTGATTTTGAACTGAGAATCACCAAGTAATGACGCAATTTATGTTGGTGTTGTTGATGGGCTAAATAGATATGGACTGGCAATGAATCAGCAAATCAATCTCTCAATGAAACTCCAAATTTAATAAATCCCTAGCAATGGTGCCATTTATGTTGGTGTTGTTGACGGGCTAAATAGATACGGATTGCAATGAATCAGCAAATCAATCTCTCAATGAAACTCCAGATTTAATAAATCCCCAACAATGGCGCCATTTATGTTGGTGCCCAAATTTAAGCTCCTTTAAAGACCGAGCAACATCATGGATTAGAAAGGACACTCAGAGGCTAGATAGACAATCCTGTATGTTGTTTTGTAACCGGGGAAGAAATATATCTAACTTGTTAGCACTCCCACTTCGAAGGGAGTAGGTAGCACATTAAAAAGGATGTGATCTGATCCTAACTATTTTAGGTTGTCCCTTTCAACCAAGGTAAGAGAACCTATTTTGTAACCTTTGTTATATGAAAGGGGGTACATGTACCTTTATTTACGTAAATTTTATAGAGAAGACCTTAGGGAAAATATGATCAACACACCAGATCTGAATCTCATGAGTTGTCACTTCCAGATCATGGAGATACTTTAACAACAAGGAAAAGGTTACTAAAGACATTTTAGACCCTAATCGGTTACATGGTTGGTGCCATTTTGAAGCTAACACCATGTTGCCCTAATTTTCCAAGTCTGTATTTGCTCAAAAATGTTTTAGCCTTTGAATTGATGGTTTGAAATTCTTCCCCTCCAATTTGATGCTTTAAAAATGCTCACAAAGTTGTTGTTTTGCCCAAATTTCAAGGAATATTCCAAGTTTGCCCTTTTTTGTGCCCTAGTTCTTCCAAATTTGTGGGTTGTGTCTTTTTCCCTTTGCCAGATCATGGAAAAATTGAAATTAATCAAATCATACTTGTTTGTAATTGAAAATCCCATCCCAAGGTTGAAAATTTTGTAAAATCATGCTTCAGTTGATTCAAAATGAAAAATCTGCCATCCTTGGTGAAAAATTGAATTCTAGGGCATCCTAGAATTTTTACATTTTGACGGTCAAACGGGCATCATTTTCCCATCAAATTCATCCTAAAAAGGTATTGGCAATGTGGCAAGTTTACATTGGCTGAGGAAAGGTAGGAGGCACTCTAACTTTTCATTTTTCACCTTTTCAAGCAAATGGGGCATTTTTGGGCCCGAGGCCCCATTTTTTCCAAATTGCCTATGTGGCATGTTTTCATTGGCCGAGGGGATGTGGGTGGGGGGGACTTAGAGTTTTTTGGCTCTAATTTTATAAAGTTTCAAAACCAATTTTTCCCCTACTCCAATCAGAGGAGGACACGCAGCTAACACGACGGCGCAGAGAGGGTCGTGGGTGTGACTGAGGGGAAAAGGGATTTTTTCCTTTTTCACAAAAAGGTTAAAGTAAAATTTTTGGCCCGAAAGCCCGTGGCCAATAATGAATGGACACGTGTAACATTTTAAGGGTCAAAGGGGGGTGCGGGTCAACATTGAAGTTTGTGAATTTACAAAAATTGTAAGGGAGGTTTGAAGGAAGAAAGGAAGACTTGGATCCACAGCGAATAGAAGAGCGCCACGTGGGGGTAGTTTCGGATGTGTGGGCCGGCGGAGACAAAGTGGAAAATTTTCCCTTGGCTTAAAGGGAGTAAAATGAAGATTAAGCCCGCGGGTCCTCAATAAATGAGAGATGGACATGTGGCAAAGGGCAAGGCGGGTCGACAAAGACATGAAGTAAATTTTCCCTTTTGCCAAAAATACTCAAAATCAAAATTTGATGCGCTGGCCCGCTAGTGAATCACAAGGAGACACGTGGCAAGGAAAAATCAGAGGTGCGGGCCCGTGGGGCAAAAAAGTGAAATTTTCCCAATTTCCAAAAAAAGTTCAAAATGCGTAGAATTGAAGCACGATTTCAATGGGACCCACCATGTGCCACGTGTCAGCTCCAAAATTCAAAGGCGGAGGGGCGGGGGAAAAAGTCAAATTTTTCCATTTTTTCAAAGATGTCAAAAAGTCAAAAAATAAGCCCGAATTTGTTGATCATAGTTTGACACATAGTTTGACACGTAGTACATCAATTTTTTGGCCACCAGCAGGAAGCTTGGAATCATTTTGCATCAAAATTCATCAAATTTATACTTGATTTTGTGTCATCTTGGCCTTCCAGGATCATTGGCATCACTTTCATGGCTTAATTCTTTGATTTGAGGTGTTTTTGAAATAATTTTTTTCCCAGCCCGAGAAAACACATGAAATGACAAAATCAAAATTGTAGAGGTAGTTTTAAAAGGTGAAATGATGAGAGGAAGGGTGTTTGCATGCCTCAATGATGAAAAACATGCCTCTAGGATGGATAATGATCTAGATATTTGTAATGATTTAATCTTTTTGGCACACCTGGCAACATACGAGTGTTTTTCTATTTGATGTCATTTTCATTGAATCATGAAGAATTTTGTAACAAAATTGATCCCATGGCATATTCTTTGCTTGGGAAAGAAGGCTCCAATGTGGCATGAGGTATATAATGCATTTTGGAGAAATTGTAAAGGGTTGGGAGTTGAAAATCATGAGAAAATTTGAGAGAAAGCTCATTTTCTGAGAAATCCACCAAAGAACTAGGTTAATGTCTCATGTGTTGGAAATTCATGTATGTGAGTTGGTTACAAGTGTATAGCCATCACACAACTCTGAGATTGTTCATGTAACTCTCCCTGTTGTTGAATCTAACAAGTTTTAAATTAAATCTGTGTTTTCTTTGGGCAATATGGTCTCTGTTATCATTTTTAAATGCTTGTAAATAGTTTTTTTTGTTCTTGTTGTAATCTTGCATTGAAAGTCTTTAGAAATCACACAGGATCTCCATTTCTGGTTGATAGTTTAGTGGCATTTGCAATCTCATATTCAGAAGAGCCTTCATCTGATAAGGAGATAAACAAATTTAAAATCACTCTACCTTCCTTGACTGCAAATATTTCTTGTAAGCCTTTGGGGGTACCTTAGGCATGGTTTGATCAAGGATTTTTGTGTTTAATTGAGTTCTTTACTTCAAGATTTTGTGGTAAGTTCTCAAAGATTGTGTGAAGAGTGTAACCTGGGCTTCCATTTGTGCCTCTTTTGGTTGAAAGAACATCTTGATTATTTGAGGCATTTCATCTTATAGTTGTTCAAATATTGTAGAGATTGTCAAAGATCTGATCTATCCTAGTTTGTCTTGTCAATCCCCACAAAAATCATCTAAACAACAAAGATCCTATCATGTACTACCCCTGATTTGCATTTGTATACCCACAAAAGATCAAAATCCATTTGTAAAAGTATGCATAATAGATCAGGATTTCCAATGTCTCTAGTAACCTTTGCCTTGTTTTGAGAACATACCCATGTTTTGAGAAGTGACAACTTGTGAGAGTTCAGATCTAGGGTGTTGATCATGTTTTCATCAAGGTCTCCATCATATAATTTCAAGCAAAGAGAAGGACATCTTCATCTCCTTCACCATTACAAGGTTACAAAATAGGTCCTCTTACCTTGGTTGCAAGGCACAACCTAAAATAGCTAGGACAAGATCAAGTCCTATTGGAGTGCTATCCATTTCTCCACAAACTTGAGTGCCAGCTAAACCATATCCCTGGCTACCAATGACATACAACATGGTCTAATCTATCTTTAAGCTCCATGACATATCTATGGTGCTGCTCAGACTGAAAAGGAGAACAAATTTGGATACCAACATGAGTGGCGCCATTGCGAGGACTTCTTGGAATTTCTTGGTGTTTTTGAAGTGTTTGAAGAGTTTGAGCATTTGTGTATTCAAGTATTTGAGCTACTACATTGTTAAAATATCATTCTATGCTTCAGATCTACAAGTTTTAAGTAAAAGTTTCAAGTTTATCTACCCTTTTTCATTTCCCAATAGTTTATACACTTTGGTTGCATTGTGATTGATTGATTGATTTATAAGGCTTTGCAAAGTTTTAGTGCTAGCAAACATTTGACAGATTATTTTAGTGCATTCTTGCACAACTAAGGTGAAATTCCTTAGTGGCGACTCCATGCTTGATTTGATCTTGAAAATACCAGTTGTCTTACCTTTTTGTCATTTACTTTTGTGTTGTTAATCCCTGCAAAATTGGAAGGAAGAAGATCTCTCTTCATCAAGGACTCTGCTAAGAAGTTGTTTACAGATTCAAGAAGCTCAGAGCTAGAGGGAAGAAAGGTGTGGAAGGTTGTTGGAGACTTGACTACAAGAAAGGAGATCCCTATTGTTGAGTTTGAAAGTGAGTAGCCTGTTATTGAGGACTGCAATTCTTCTTCAAGTGGATCTGATTCAGACAATCCTATTGCTGATTTGAATTCCCCATCAGGTGAGGGACCTTCTTGTGCATTTGAAAGGATTTCTCCTAAATCTGCTCCTGTATTTTCTAAATTTGCTAGAGATCATCAAGAAGGAGAGCCCTTAAGAGAGATTTGTCTTGAAGTTTTCATTCCCATTCCCCAAAGACCTCTCACTCCTCATCAGCTTGTTTCACCTCCAAGATCACCCCCACCAAACAATATGGCTCAGCCTAGACCTCCATTTGTTGTTAACACCTTTGGTCCTATAAATTTTAGAGGAATGGATGGTTACCCAAATGTTGTCCCACAAGATGTCAAAAATAGGTTGCCAAAATTCCAGGGTAACAATGCTATTACTGGTGATCAGCATCTCAAACTTTTTGATAATATGATGGAAGATTTTGAGATAGAGTTTGAGGATGTGTATGTCAAATTGTTTATTCATACACTAGAAGAGGATGCTAGGGATTGGTACAAGGCTCTACTTGATAATTCTATTGATTCATGGACTGAAATGAAAAATTCATTTAGGTTACAATATGGGGACAAGACAAATCCTAGATTTCTTTTATTTGAAGTTTGATAATATCAAGAAGAACCCTAATGAATCAATTCATGACTTCAACATAAGGTTTAACAAAACTTTAAGAAGGTTGCCTGTTGGTTTGAGGCCTTGTGATGAATCTTGTTTAATCAAATATGTAGATGCATTTGATAAGAAGGCATCCTATTACCTAAGAGACAAGAACCCAACCAATCTAAGACAAGCTTTCACCATGGCACTTCAAATTGAAAACAATATCAAGGCTGTTGGGAAACCTCTCAAGAGAGATGGTGTAAAATTGATAAACCCTGAAAAACCTCAAGCTAGCAAAGGTGCTGATTTAGAAGAGGTTGTGAAAACTTTGTGGGGGCTATCAAATAAATCTCATACAAGTTGGTGAGAGATGAGAAGGAATTGGGCAGACTTCACAAGGTCGGCCTAGGCAGTAAAAACACAAAACCATGATATAGATTTGGCAATCATCCTAGGGTGATCAAAGACAAGATGATAGAGGTAAAGGACCTATGTTAGGGGAAATAGATATCCCCAAGCATGTGAAGGAAGAGTGTTCTGACCCTCTAACCGCTTAGGGTTGTTGTTGTTGAAGAAGTTGTTGATATTGAATGGTGTGATAGGTGTTTTCTACCCCATCCTCCATGTGAAGTAGACCAGTAAGAAGGTGAAGTTAATAATGATGATGGTATTGATGATGATATTTGCATGATGGGTTGTTCTTCAAGCTCACAAGGAGGAGCAACATCTACTGAGGTAATAAGTGCAAGGACTGCTACAACCTTTTGGGATTACATAAAGCGGGTACCACTTCTTTCTCTTTCTCATACTCATGATGTAGATGTAGTTCAAGGCATTTGAAATTCCTAACAATGACTTTGAATACCTAAGAGCATTGATGATTAAGAAATATGATGGTGGTATCCCTTCGGAGGAAGATAGACAGTTGTTAATGAATGTTGTTGTTGGTCAAGAGAAAGAGTATAATACTAGAAGAAAATTTGTTAAGGGAGTTGGGCCTCAAGCCAAACCTAAAACACCCTTTCTCACAAGCATTCCAAAATAAGCTCCTAGGAAAGAAACACTTGCTAAAAGCTCTACTGTCCCAAGCAAAAATTATAGTCCTCCTCATGCCCAAGCTACCAAGAATCCTTTGCCATCTAATGAATCTTCTTGTCTCCCTTCCAATGTTGTTTTGCCAAAGAGTTTCCCCTATGACATAGCCCAAGTATTGAGCCAAATTAAAGTGAGTGTTCCAATCATTGAGTTGCTTAGAATTCTGAGCATAAGAAGAGAGCATTTGAGTACTTGGGATTGAAAGAAGAGAAGATCACTCCAGGCAGAAATGTAAATGTTGTTGAGACTCCTCCTCAAATCATTGTTGACCTTGAAACACCACCAGTAGTAGAAGATCTTGGAGAGACACCTGAGGTATATTTGGGGACATCTTTGGTTGATTCCCAATTGAATGTTGATCCATTCTTCACAACTTTGATCATAAAAGGATAGGCTACTTCACAATTGTATGTTTGATTCGGTGCATCATGTAATGTCATGCCTCTAGAAGTCATGAATGAGTTGGATATCAAAGTGACAACAACCTATGGGAAGTGTACTGCCATGGATTCAAGGGAAGTGCCGGTGGTTGGTTGTGTGAAGGGTTTGGTAGTGCAGCTTGCATCTTATCCAGGGAGGAATTTAAAATTGGATGTTGTGATTGTTGATTGCCCTGCCAAATGGGGTATGCTTTTGTCAAGAAAATGGGCTACAAGTGTTGGTGGCAACGTTTAGATGGACATGTATTTTTCCACCATTCCATTGAGGGCAGCCTTGTTAAACTTTATGGTGAGAAGAAGATGTTGCACCTAATTGAAGATCCCAACAATGCTTCCTATGAAGTGTTGTTTGTTGATGTAGATGCTGAGAATTTCATTGGTTTTGCTGATGGAAAAGAAAATAAAATGGATCAAGTCAAAGTTCCTTGATAAGGTATGTTCTCCTTGGACCTTGCTATTTGATGGAGCTTGCTCCAAATTTGGAAATGGTGCTGGTGTAATTCTGATTTCTCCTAGCTTGGAAGAATTTGTTTTTTCCTTCAAGATTAATTTTGAATGTACTAACAACATTGCTGAGTATGAAGCCTTGTTGTTGGGTTTGAGAATTGCATGGAAGTATGGTGTCAAGGACATCATTGCAAAGGGAGATTCAGAGCTAGTTGTCAAACAAATAAGAAAATTGTATGCTACAAAAAAATCGGAGTATGAAGCAAAGTATAAGCATGTAGTTTGGGATTTAATTGAGATGTTTGATTCCTTCAATATTATGCACCATGACAGAAGTTTGAATGCTTACTTGACAAGTTGGTAGTGTTGGGTTCTAGATTTGGAAATTGCACCTTTTCACCTTATTGTGAATACAACATTGAAGTGCTAACTAGGCCAGTTGTCCCTGACAACATCAAACATTGGCAAGTGTTTGATGATGATTCTCAAGTGCTAAGGTTCTTGCAAAACCAAGGTGAGTTTGCAAATCAAAATATTGATTGGGAACCAATGGTGTGTATGACTAAAGGAAGAGAGACTTTTTTGGAAAAGATATCATCCAATTGAAAACAAACACCATTCCTAGAGGTCTTGTTGCACTTGAGTCAAATTTTAACAATGTTGATTACATCATAAATAGAAACATGTCTACCTCAAGGGATGTGGAAGAGCATGACTTGGGAACAAAGGAAAAACCAAGGAAGGTTTGGTTGGGCAGCAATTTAAGTAAAGAAGAAAAACAGTCCTATGCCCAACTCTTGAAAAAATATCAAGACTGCCTTACTTGGTCTATTCCAAGATAAAAGCATATAGAGAAGACTTGTTTCAACATGAGATCCCTCTTGAGGCCAAGAATAAGCCATTCAGATAGAGGAAAAGGCCAATTAATCCACTTATCTCCATGAAAATGCAAGAGGAGTTAAAGAAGTTGAGAGATGGAGGTATTATTCAGCCCACTAGATATTCATCTTGGGTTGCAAACCTTGTGCTAGTCAGAAAGAAGAATGGAGATATCAGACTTTGTGTAGATTTTAGAAATCTAAACAAAGCATCCATGAAGGAAAACTATCCCTTGCCAAATATGGAAAATATGTTGTCAGCTTGTGATAGGGTCTGAGTTTCTTTCTACATTGGATGGTTTCTCCGGATACAATCAAGTGGTAGTCAAAGAATCAGAAAGACTTAAGACAACATTCACTACTCCTTGGGGAACATATGTTTTTGTTAGGATGCCCTTTGGTTTGATGAATGTTGGTGCCACTTTTCAAAGAGCAATGGATGTTGCTTTTGTTGGTTACATCAATGAGTTCATTGTAGTTTACCAAGATGATGTGATTGTGTTTTCAAGGTAGAGAGGTGATCATTTACAGCACTTGGAGAAGATGTTGATCAGATGTAGGGAGTATGGCATTTCTCTTAATCCAAAGAAGTGTCATTTTGGTGTACAAAAGGCCAAGCTGCTTGGTCACATTGTGTCAAAATATGGTGTTATGATAGACCCTGAGAGAGTGGAAGCAATCAGCAAAGTACCTATCCCAAGAACCAAGAAAGGCATCCAATCTTTCTTTGGTCAGATTAATTTTATTAGAAGGTTTGTTTCCAACTTTGCTGAGTTGACTCTTCCAATCACAAGCATGCTAAAGAAGGACCAAGTTATCAAATGGGAGGAGGCTGCCATTCAAGCTTTTGAAGGAATTAAGGATGCACTTAAACATGCACCTGTTTTAGCAGCCCCAAACTATAAGAGGCCTTTCCAAATATTTTCCTTTGCCTCTGAGTATACCATTGCTTTTTTTGCTGCAAAAGGATGAGAATGGGGTTGAGAGGCCTATTGCCTTCTTTAGTAAGGATTTACAAGTAGTTGAGCTGAAGTATACAATCATGGAAAAACAAGCATTTGCCTTGGTGAAAGCAACAAAAGTTTTCAAGCCTTATATATTGAGTTCAAAAGTTGTTGCTTATGTTCCCCACACCATGGTGAAAGACATCTTATCAGAGATGGAGATCTCAAGAAAAATATGTAGATGGGTGAACAAACTACAGGAGTATGATATGGACATCCAAACCACAAAGTTGGTAAGAGGTTTGGGTCTTGCTAAGCTCATGGCTGAGAGAAACTTACAGAATGTGGAAGTGAATCAGCTAGAGGAAGAAAGGGTAGATGTGCTTGCAAAGTTGGTAAGTTCTGAGTGGTACAAAGATGTGATCTTCTACCTCAAACACATGTGCTGCCCTAGTCACTTAAATAAAAATCAGAAAAGAGCCCTCAAGCTGGCTTCTCAAAAATATATCATCACAAACCTTGGGCTAGCTTGGAAGAACCCTGAAGGTGTCCTCTTGAAATGCATAACTGAAGATGAAGCTCCCAAGATAGTTGTTGATTTCCATGGGGGAGTTTGTGGAGGACACTTTGCTGGAAGAGTAACAACACATAATATTTTGAGAGCTGGTTATTGGTGGCCTACTCTCTTCAAAGATGTAACCCAGTTGGTTAGAAAATGTGATAGTTGCCAACATTTCTCTGGAAGACTAAAAGCTTCAAGCTCCCTTCCTTTGCAACATGTATCAATTGAAGCTCCTTTCAAGAAATGGGGGATGGACTTCATTGGTGAGATTTCAGATCCTTCTAGTGCTGGCCATAAGTGGATCCTTATAGCCACTGATTATTTTACAAAGTGGGTAGAGGCAATCCCCACCAAGAAAGCAACACACCAAATAGTTATGGACTTCTTGTTGAATCAAATCATATGTAGATTTGGAGTCCTAGTCAAGATTATAGCTGATAATGCCATGTGCTTTAGAGCCAAACCTTTAATGGAAATGTGTAATGAATATGGAATCAATCTAACTTATTCTTCAAACTATAACCCCAAGGGAATGGACAAGTTGAGTCCAACAATAAGAATTTGTTGAAGATCATTAGAAGAACCTTGGAGCAAAACAAGAAGAAATGGGGTGAACAATTGAAATTTGTCAGTTTGGGCTGATAGGATAACTCCTAAAAGAGCTACTAGTAAAAGCCCATTTGAATTGGTGTATGGAACTCAGGCTTTGCTGCCCTTGCACCTGCAATTATCTTCATTTCAGTTTTCCCAATAGTTGGAAGATCAAGAGCTTGGCCCATATGAATCAAGGATCAATCAGATTATTGAGCTTGATGAGGAGAGAAGAGCATCCCATCAAAGGCATGTTAGATTTAGGGAAAAATTGAAGAGATTGTTTGACAAGAAGGTCACTCCTAGAGCCTTTAATGTTGGAGATCTGGTTTTGTTGTGGGATAGTAGGCATGAAGACAAGGGAAAGCATGGAAAATTTGATGCATTATGGATGGGCCCTTATGCCATTGATATCAGAATTGGTGAACATACCTTCTTTCTCAAGGATTTAGATGGGGAATTACTGGAGTTTCCTGTTAATGGTAGACATTTGAAACATTTCTTGGATTAATCCCCAAATTTGAGGTATGCACTAGCTTGTACAGTGTATAGTGTTTGGTTTTTGCTCTATTTTTGGTGTTTTGTCGGTTTTGTGGTTTGCCTTGTTGTGTGGCAGCCATTTTTGTGGGTTCTCAAGCTAGTTTTGGTGATTTTGGCTCATGAATCCTTTTCCCAATGGATATTTTGGCACTTGGTCTACGTTTTTCCTTGTGGCACTCATTGGGAGTGCCCATCCCCAAGCAAGAGCCGATGTTGGTGCCATTTTTGAGCTAACACCATGTTGCCCTAATTTTCCAAATCTATATTTGCTCAAAAATGTTTTACCCTTTGAATTGATGGTCTGAAATTCTTCCCCTCTAGTTTGATGCTTTAAAAATGCTCACAAACTTGTTGTTTTGCCCAAATTTGAAGGAATATTCCAAGTTTGCCCTTTTTGTGCCCTAGTTCTTCCAAATTTGCGGGCTATGTCTTTTTCCCTTTTCAGATCATGGAAAAATTGAAATTAATCAAATCATACTTGTTTGTAATTGAAAATCCAATCCCAAGGTCGAAAATGTTGTAAAATCATGCTTCAGTTGATTCAAAATCGAAAAATCTACCATCCTTGGTGAAAAAATTGAATTCTAGGGCATCCTTGGAATTTTTATGATTTTGACGGTCAGACGGGCATCATTTGCCCATCAAATTCATCCTCAAAAGGTATTGGCAATGTGGCGGGTTTGCATTGGCTGAGGAAAGGTGGGGAGGCACTCTAACTTTTCATTTTTCACCTTTTCAAGCAAATGGGGCATTTTCGGGCCCGAGGCCCCATTTTTTCCAAATTGCCTACGTGGCATGTTTTCATTGGCTAAGGGGATGTGGTGGGGGGACTTAGAATTTTTGGCTCTAATTTTATAAAGTTTCAAAACTAATTTTTCCCCGCTCCAATCAGAGGAAGACACACGGCTAAAAGCACGGCAAAAGAGTGCGAGAGTGGGTCAGTGGACCAATGGAGGGAAAAGTGGATTTTTTCCCTTTTTCACGAAAAGGTTAAAATAAAAATTTTCACCCGAAATCCTGTGGCCAATAATGAATGGACATGTGTAACATTTTAAGGGTCAAAGGGGGGCATACGGGTCATCGTTGAAATTTGTGAATTTTCCAAAAAATTTGTAAGGGAGGTTTGAAGGAAGAAAGGAAGACTTGGATCCGCAATGAATAGAAGAGCGCCACATGGTGGGGATAGTTTCAAGGTGCGGGCCCGTGGAGACAAAGTGGAAAATTTTCCCTTGGCTTAAAGGGAGTAAAATGAAGATTAAGCCCACGGGTCCTCAACAAATGAGAGATGGACGCATGGCAGAGGGCAAGGCAGGTCGGTGGGTCAGGGTGGAGGCAGGAAGGAAATTTTCCCTTTTCCAAAAATACTCAAAATCAAAATTTGATGCACTGGCCTACTAGCGAATCACAAGGAGACACGTGGCAAGGAAAAATCGGAGGTGCGGGCCTGTGGGGAAAAAAGTGAAAAATTTCCCAATTTCAAAAAAGGTCAAAATGTGCAGAATTGAAGTGTGATTTCAATGGGACCCACCATGTGCCACGTGTCAGCTCCAAAATTCAAAGGCGAGAGGGGGGGGGAAAAAGTCAAATTTTTCCATTTTTTCAAAAATGTCAAAAAGTCAAAAATAAGCCCAAATTTGTTCCCAATCATAGTTTGACACGTAGCAGATCAAGGGCAACTGTGCATTTTCATTTTTGGCCACCATTTTTCCTCAGGAAGCTTGGAATCATGAATTTTGCATCAAAATTCATCAAATTTATAGTGATTTTGTGTTGTCTTGGCCTTCCAAGATCATTGGCATCACTTTCATGGCTTAATTCTTTGATTTGAGGTGTTTTTGAAATAATTTTTGCCCCAACCCAAGCAAACACGTGAAATGACAAAATCAAAAATTGCAGAGGTAGTTTTAAAAGGTGAAATGATGAGAGGAAGGGTGTTTGCATGCCTCAATGATGAAAAACGTGCCTCTAGGATGGATAATGATCCAAATATTTGTAATGATTTAATCTTTTTGGCACACCTGGCAACATGCGAGTGTTTTTCTATTTGATGTCATTTTCATTGAATCATGAAGAATTTTTTAACAAAATTGATCCCATGGCATATTCTTTTCTTGGGAAAGAAGGCTCCAATGTGGCATGAGGTATATAATGCATTTTGGAGAAATTGTAAAGGTTGGGAGTTGAAAATCATGAGAAAATTCTGAGAGAAAGCTCATTTTCTGAGAAATCCACCAAAGAACCAGGTTAATGTCTCATGTGTTGGAAATTCATGTATGTGAGTTGGTTACAAGTGTATAGCCATCACACAACTCTAAGATTGTTCATGTAACTCTCCCCTGTTGTTGAATCTAACAAGTTTTGAATTAAATATGTGTTTTCTTTGGGCAATATGGTCTCTATTATCATTTTTAAATGCCTGTAAATAGTTTTCTTTGTTCTTGTTGCAATCTTGCATTGAAAGTCTTTAGAAATCACACAGGATCTCCATTTTTGGTTGATATTTTAGTGGCATTTGCAATCTCATATTTAGAAGAGCCTTCATCTGATAAGGAGATAAAAAATTTAAAATCACTCTACCTTCCTTGACTGCAGATATTTCTTGTAAGCCTTTGGGGTACCTTAGGCGATGGTTTGATCAAGGATTTTTGTGTTTAATTGAGTTCTTTACTTCAAGATTTTGTGGTAAGTTCTCAAATATTGTGTGAAGAGTGCAACCACGGGCTTCCATTTGTGCCTCTTCTGGTTGAAAGAACATCTTGATTATTTGAGGCATTTCATCTGATAGTTGTTCAAATATTGTAGAGATTGTCAAAGATTTGATCTATCCCAGTTTGTCTTGTCAATCCCCCACCAAAAATCATCTAAACAACAAAGATCCTATCATGTACTACCCCTGATTTGCATTTGTATACCCACAGAAGATCAAAATCCATTTACAAAAGTATGCATAATGATCAGGATTTCCAATGTCTCTAGTAACCTTTGCCTTGTTTTGAGAACATACCCATGTTTTGAGAAGTGACAACTTGTGAGAGTTCAAATTTGGGGTGTTGATCATGTTTTCATCAAGGTCTCCATCATAGAATTTCAAGCAAAGAGAAGGACATCTTCATCTCCTTCACCATTACAAGGTTACAAAATAGGTTCTCTTACCTTGGTTGTAAGGCACAACCTAAAACAGCTAGGACAAGATCAAGTCCTATTGGAGTGCTATCCATTTCTCCACAAACCTAAGTGCCAGCTAAACCATATCCCCAGCTACCAATGACATACAACATGGTCTAATCTGTCTTTAAGCTCCATGACATATCTATGGTGCTGCTTTCGTAATAAAAAGGAGAAAAAAATTGGATACCAAATAACACCTATGGTACACAGAAAGGCTTACAGACAATCTTTGTATATAGATGAGAGAAAAGTGATTTTAAATTGTTTATTCCAATCCCAAATGAAAGCTCTTCTAAGAAATGGAATTACAGATGCGACTAAACTGTCACAAGGATTGAGGCCTATGTGATTGAATCATATTTTAATACAAGATTGCAACAGAAACAAGAAAAACTACTTGCAGACATTTAGAAATAAAACAAACACATTTTGCTCAAGACAACAAAGAAACAACCTGGAATTTTATTAAGTATATCAAGTAGGGGAAATTTTCTAGAACAGTCTCAGAGCTTTTCAATGGCTGTACACTTGCAACCACCTTGACATGATCAAATTTTAATACAAAAGAGATATACAAGCTTCTTGAATGGTTTCTCAAAAGGGATGGGCTCTATCAAGCTTTCGATTAGAAAAATCAGTCCAGACCCCTCACACTCCAACCATTTGCATGAAAAATTTGTGCCATTTATAGCATTTACAACAGAGCCTCCTCTCCCCAAAAGACAAAAATGTTTAATGCACCAGTGTTCACCATGATTCTTTCGTGATTCTCATAATCAAATCTGCAAGAAGTCTCCAGGTGCTCGAGGGGGCATATTTCATCAAATGCCTCCCGCATTCAACTCCTTTCTTTGGTAGATCACTTTTCCTTCAATTTTCCAACCACTTCTGCCCCTAATCTGTCAAATATGGCCCCTTGTGTGCTCGGGAGAAGAAAAATGAAAAATCTAATCGGGCACGAAAGTCAGAACATTTTAATGGTGAAAGACATCCTCTATATCTTCCCACCAAACTTCAGATATCAACATTAACTTCCTTGTCTACTTGGAATGTAGAAAAGACCAAGAAATTATGGAGACTCACACTTCCAGGGCGTGTTTCGAGAGAAATGGGGAAAATCGATTTAAACTCCTAGCAGCGGTTGAGCTTTACTTTGAATTTGGGACGTCCATATGGCAGATTCAAACTTTAGAACAGACCCGGGAGATTTCTTGTACTTTTTACAATTTTTTGGAAAAATGAAAAAAAAATCCATTTTGATCTACACCTCCGCCCTCGAGAAATGAGCCCGACATGCATGCAAATGTGATTGGAGTAGAACCACGCTAAAATTTTTCCATTTTACTCTCTTTTTTGAAAAAGGAAAATTTTCAGATTTTCCCCATAGCTTCGCCCTCTCAGAGAACGAACTTGACACATGTCCAAATGTGATTGGAGTGAGGCCATGCTTACTTTTTTACTTTTAAATTTTTTTCTCAAAAGGAAATTTTTCCAAATTTCCCCCGAAAGCCCGCACCTCCGCCATTGACCAGGGTAAAACATTGACTATTTCCTTCATCGGGCTTCTGAGGCCATTTTTAAATTTTAATTCTTAAGGAGGTAAAAAAAAACCCAAGTTTCTCTCGATGGTTTGCCTTCCCGAATTTTTGACTTTTCAAACTGCCACATGTCACCATGGCAAACCTTGAGGTGGTCCATAAAATTTGATACCTTGACGCAGTGTGCGCGCCACGTGTCTTGCTCTAGCAAGGTTTGACTCAATGTTTGAAGCCTAGAGGAAGGTGCCATGTGTCATGCTCCGAGGAAGTCTCCTTTTGGTCATTGAAAAGTCTATGTAAAATACAAAGTGAACGGAGGCCTCCACGTGTCACCCCGGTGCTTCTTCAAGATGGTGCCCAAAGTAGAGACCCTAAATGAGCACGAGCTTGCCATATGTCTTGTTCCGCCAAACTGCTCCAACAACATGAAAATTTGTCTAAGTCTGGGCCAAGCAATAGAAACCTCCTTGTGTCCTCCTGGCATTGCTTAAGGCCAAACCAAAAAGTAGATCTTCAAATGAGTGTTGTGCCTCCACGTGGACCCATTTTAAGTTAGGGCTTTCCATGAATTTTTCTAAGTGCCCAAGCTGAGCCTCCTCTAACCAAAAGGTGTCACGTCCCTGTAGATACAAGGATGCAAATTTGACTGGGAGAAACGCTCGTCAAACCATAAAATACAAAAAAATGACCATTTGATCCTGGGAATGAAATTTTCTTCAAGGACAGAAAGTTTAGAAATGTTACAGGGCTCAAATACGTTCTTTAGGGATACATCCATTCATTTTCTTCAAGTACTTAGGGAAGAAATGATAAGGAGACAAATCGGCCATGGAGAACGGAAAATATGGGGGAAACCCGTGTTTTTGATGAACAGAGAATATGAGATTTCAAAATATAGACCCTTTCCAGAGGAATAAAGAGACAAGGATCAAACCATGGATCCCGAGTGATTTATGACCGGGAACCAATTAAAAATGGCCACAAAGATTGATCAAGCACAACAAGGAGAAGGAGAAAATGATAGAGGCCGTAAATCAATAAGTTTTCAAAGGAAAATTGGGGCAAGATTATTTTGAGCACCGATAGGACACACCAAAGGGGAAGTTAGTGGGCATGGGGTTGGGGAAGGGTAGACCCATGGGGGAAGGTCATACCGGTGGAGATAATAGGTACAATGAGTAATGATAGCGTAGTCATGGTAGGTATTTTTAAGGTGATATTTTCAATTTTAGTAGGTGTTATTTTTTTGAGGTTGTTGTGATCTGGTTTCTAACCATGCTAAAACCATGTTACGAGCACACTATAACCATCTCATGTTGTGTTACAATTATTCTATGACTGCACCACAATTACCAAATGTGAAATTTTAGGGATTGATTTTATAGAGCATGGGGCTAATGAGTGGTATGTAAAAAAATGGATGCAACTTAGAGAGTGTTAGAGCAAAGTGTTGCCCCAACCTAAAGTGATGAGAAATGATTGCAAAGTAAATGACATGAAAAGTGGTAGTTATGCAAAATTTAATAGAAGGAATTGAATCCCCATGGATGTTCATTCCAAATGAGGTGGAATGTAAGTATGAAAGTGACATGGTTGTAATGGTAAAGTGCAATAATTTGTGGTGGATAAGATTGACATGGTTTTAAAAACATCTTTAATCGAACACTAGGGAAAAATTTAGTAGTGAATCTTAATTAATTCATGACTAATTCATATTTCAAAATTTGGTTTGGGAAAAAAATTTAAAGGTCGGTAACTTTCTATTTCACCTAAATTTTATGAGTATAAGTTATTTTTAAGTAGTTTTTTCAGGCATTGAAACTAATAACCTAGTGTTTATATCAAGATACAAGTCACTTTTATGGGTTAGCTTGCTTAGAGTTTAAAATAGATTTCATATTTATGATTGTATATATCCATTACCTCGAAATTCAAATTAGGTGGCTTCATCTTTGTATACACTATAGAAGACTCCACGCATAGATTTTATTAAATCGCAATTCTTCCCCCATCCATCTACAATTTTATATTGTGGCATTTTGAACCGTTATATACTAATTTATAACGTGGTCATGTTATGATTTTGAACCTCCCATCTACATTATTTGTATCCTCATCATCGTATTTTCGGACAATTCATCTCAAAAGTTAAAACATGGTCATAGGTTTTGAACCATTCATATGAAATTGTAAGGTGTGGTATATTTGACCTGTTTGTTTGGAATTTTAACGCGTGGTCCATCTTGATATTTAATGCAGGGAATGAAAACATCATTGGTCTAGAAAGTTAACGTGAATCATAAAAAATGCTATCGGAAGTTACCATAAAAATACTACTTGCCGGTACCATGGAAAAATTCTATCGGCTGACAACATTAAAAAATTATACTGAGAATAGTACCATAAATGTATGTTCTTGTCGCTAGTTTTTTTAGTGCGTAAATCGAGGGGAAAAAGAGTATGGGAAAAAAATTCTTACATAATTTTTTTATAATAGATTTCAAATTGAGATGATCATTTTAACATCTGAAATTAATAAAAATAAATAAAAATAAAATCCAATTCAAAACTAGTGAAATCTACATTTTTTCACCTATAAATCACCTTTATTGAATTTTTTTGTTTGCACATATTTTGTGAGGGAAAATTTATCATCGAGATGGGGAATTTAACTATTATTGTCAAAAATAGATTTTTTTTAAAATTTACATATGTTGTTAGCCCAGAGAATATATTGTCATCCCCTAAGTATAGTAGCACATAACATGATATCACCAACATAACTACCAACATCAGTCAGTTTCCCGACACATCCCCATCAGAATAAGTATCAATGTGAAAACCCCTAGTTGTGTATCCAATGTCTGGGGAATCATCACCATATAGTCATATCATAGTTACATCAAGATGGGCCTCTTGGTTTATTAGTATTACCTTCTCACCCGAATCGGTAATCTAAACATCCTATACACATCCTTAAAGGTGGCAATCATCTCACTAGTATGGAACAATATTGTCCCAGTGCCAGATCCCTTCTATAAATAAAATCTATCATCAGTATTGCATCTCGAGGAATTTTTGGTATTGGTAGAATCATCCTAAGCCTTATGTTGGTACCCAAATTGATTCTCCTTCAAAGTTTGAGTAGCATCATAGGTTTGGCAGGAAGCTTAGAGACATATAGATCATAGTGAGTCATTTTGTAGTTAGGGATGGGATCTAACTGGCCCTCTATCACTCAAATGTGGAGAAATGGATAACACCCTCAAGAGGATTTTATCTATCCTCACTACTTTATGGTTGTGCCTTTCAACCAGGTGAGAGGACCCTTTTGTAGCCTATTGTTTATGGAGGAGATGGGGAATTCCTCCTTGTGAAGTATTTAAGAAGACCTTGAAGAAAATATGATCAATACAAAAACCTAACTCTCACAAGTTGTCACTCTAGATAATGGAGATATTTTCTAAGCAAGGTTTAGGCCACTAAAGACAATGAAAACTCTGAGTGTTTCTGCATGTTTTGGTAATAGAAATTGTGCATCTGTATACACACAGGAAAAACAGGGGTAGTATGGGTAAGATTAATTGTTTTTAAATGATTTTGGTGGGAGGTGAAGTAGGATAAAGTTTATTATACAAATCAGCAAGAATGCTTCAAGGTAGCTAGGATGTTCCTTTAACTTGAGAACATGTGCTTTAATGGAGGCTCGATCAACACTTTTCACACAAACTTCAAGAATCCAAAATGAAGGCTCAAATTGGAAAACTTATTGAACATTATCAATCTCTATTTCATCATGCCTAAGATACCCTCAAAGGCTAATAAACAATTTTATAATCATGCTAGAGTCATAATGATTTTAAATTTGTTTATTTCACTATCAATTGAAATCTCTTTGAAAATGAAATTGCAAATGCCACCAAACTATCACAAGGATAAGATCTTGTGTGATTCACATAGATTTCAATGTAAAAATGTAATGGGAATAAGAAAAGCTACTTGAAAACATTGAAATGAAGCAAACAAAAATTTTGCCCAAAATAACACAAGTTAGCTCAAGTTTGATTAAATTTATCAGCAGGGGAAAGTTTCTCAAACAATATCAGAGATTTTCAATGGTTGTACACTCGCAACCACCTTGACATGATCAAATTTAACACAAAGGAGATAAACAGTTTCTTGGATATTTTCTTAGACGGATGGGTTCTATCAAGCATTTCTCTTAGAAAATCAGTCCCAACCACTAACACTCCAACCTTCCAACCCTTTTTACAGGAAAAAACATGCCATTTATAACATTTTACAACAGATTTTACCCCTAAAACCTAAACATTGAGTGTACTGTTCTCACCATGATCCCAATCATGATTCCCAGAATCAAATTTGTAAAAATTTGTCAGGTGCTCAGGGGGTAGATCTCTTCAAACATCTCCCACATTCAACTCCTTCTAGTAGATCACTCTTCCTTCTACTTGCCAACCACTTCTGCCCCTAATTTGTCAAATCTAGTTCATTGCATGCCAGGAAGAAAAATTGGAAGATCGAGTCAAGCCAAGAGGTCATATCTCATCTTAATGGTGAAAGATTTCCCAAAATTTTCCTCACCAAACTAAGATATCAATGTGGTCTTTTATGTGCCAAGGAAAGAGAAATCAAGTTGAATCTAAAATTCAGATTGCATATTTAATGGTGAGAGACATTTCGCAGATCTTCCCCACCGAACCAGGATACCAGATTAATATTCTTCTTCATTTTGGCGTGCGGGAGACTCCAAGAAATGATAAAAACCATAAGAATACGCATCCACAGGAGCCCCGGAGTGAAAATGGTGGAAAAATCATATACAAATGCACAACTACTGTTGATTTCTCTTTTGAATTTGGGTCATCCACGTGGAGGATCCAATTTAAAATGGGCATATAGGTTCCTTTTTCCTTTTACAACATTTTGGAAAAATGCAAAATTTTCACATTTTCTCAAAGTGCCTCCACCTCGAGAAATGAGCCTGACACGTGTCCTAAGGTGGGTCCCAAAGGAACTGCAGCCAAATTATGCTACTTCACCTTTTTTTTGGAAAAGGGAAAATTTTCCAAGTTTCCCCTGTAGCTCCGCCCTTCTGCTTCTAGTCTCTGATGTGGGTCCCAGTGTAACCATGCTTCCTTTTACATTTTTTACTCCCTTCTCCACAAAAGGAAAATTTTCCAAATTTCCCCCGAAGGTCTTCACCTCCGCCATCGATTGGAATTTTTTTGACTATCCTTTGTCAAGCTGTGGGCCATTTTGATATTTTAATTCTTAAGAGGAAAAAAATTCAAGTTTCCCCAGATGGTGGGCTTCCCTGCCTTTTGACTTTTCAAACTGCCACGCGTCACAATGGTGCATCTTGATATGGTCCCCAAAAGTTGAAACCTTGAATGAACATAGGCTCACCACGTGTCTTAGCTTGGAAAAATTTGTTTGAAGGCTTAAACTTTAGTAGAAGGCGCCATGTGTCAAGGTCCGATGCAATCTACTTTGGCCGTTGAAAAGTCCAAAAAAAATGCAAAGTGAGCGGAGGCCTCCAAGTTTCCTCCTAGCGCTTCTTTAAAATAAACTTCAAGTATCGGTCCTCAAACATGCGCGGTCCCTCCATGTGTCCTAGGCCTCCAAAACTTTTTAAAAAAATACTAAGTATGGGAAGACCTGATGGAAGCCTCCACGTGTCTTCATGGCGCAATTTCAAAATGTTGCCCAAAGTAGAAATCCTAAATGAGCGTGGGCTCACCAAGTGTACCTATTCTCGCCAAACTGTACCATCTACATAATTTTTTTCTAAGTCAAGGAAAAGCAGCGGAATACTCCACGTGTCTTCCTACTATAACTCTTAGGAAAAACCAAAAAGAAAATCTTCAAATGAGCATCGTTCTTCCACGTAGACAAGTTTTTTAAGATGGCATGATTAATGAAATTTTTGGAGTACCTTGCTTGAGCCACGTCCAACCAAAAGAGGCCAAGTTTCTGTTGATTCAAGAATGTAAATTTTGACCAGAGAAATGCCCGTCAAACCGTAAAATTCAAAAAAATGACCATTTGAGCCCGGAGATGAAATTTTCTCCAAGGAAAAAGAATTTAGAAATGTTACAAGGCTCAAACACATTCCTTTGAGCTACATCCATTCATTTTTCTTCATGTATTTAGGGAAAAATGTCAAGGAAAACAAATCCTAACTGTTAAAAATGGAAAGAATGAGACAACTCAAGTTTTTACACCCAAATACAGACCTTTTCAGATGAATAGAGAAACAAGGAAACAATTTTGGATCTATACAGATCCTTGGTCTAGGAAAGAACTAATTACGAAACAAGAGGCAAGGTTGAGATTTTTCGGCACACAATACGCGAATATAAAATGAGACAAAGACCACAAATTGATAGATTTTTAATGGCAAAATGGGATGAGACTATTTTGACCACTAACATCGGCTCCGACTCGGGGATGGGCACTCCCTATGAGTGCCATAAGAACAAAGGTACACCAAGTGCAAAAATATCCATTGGGTAAAGGAGTCATCTTGTAGAGTAGAGAAACAGAGACATCACCCAAAAATAAATAGAGAAACCAACAAAAACAGGTCACTAAATACCGAATGAAAAAAAAACACAAAAGATAAGAAACAAACAACAACCTATACACTCGTAAAAAATATGTTTTACCCTGATTCTAGGTAATTAATCTAGGAAATGCTTCAAATGCCTACCATTAACGGAAATTCAAGAAATTCCCCATCAAATTCCTTCAAGAAGAAGGTATGTCTACCAATCCTAATATCAATGGAGTAAGGGCGCATCCATAATGCATAAAATTTTCCATGCTTTCTCGTTATCTTCATGCTTTCTATCCCATAGTAGCACAAGATCTCCAACATCGAAAGCTCGAGAGTGACCTTCTTGTCAAATAAATTCTTCAATTTTCTCTCGAACTTTACATGTCTTTGGTGGGATGCCCTCCTTTCTTCATCAAGTTCAACAATCTAGTTAATGCGGGAATCATATGGACTTACTTCTTGATCTTTCGGTTGTTTGCATGAAACGATATGAGGATAATTGCATATGTAGGGGGTAGCAGGCCTAAGTTCCATACACCAACTAAAATGGACTCTTTCTGGTGGCTCTTTTAACAGTGATTGATTAGCCAAATAAAACTTCAACTCGCTCACCCCATTTTATCTTGGTCATCTCCAAATTTCATCGATAATCTTGATAAGTTTTTATTACTAGACTCGGCTTATCCATTTCCTTGGGGATTATAAATTTATGCATATGTCAAATTGATCCCATATTCTCTACACATTACCACCAAGGGTTTAGCTCTCGAAGCTCATGGAATTGTCAAAGAACAATTTTTGTTGGCACCCCAAACCCGTAGATGATATGGTTCATCATGAAGTCCATGACAATTAGGTGTGTTGCTCTCTTGGGGGATTTCCGCCACCCACTTGGTGAAGTAATCGGTGGCTACAAGAATCCACTTATGGCCAATACTTGAAGGGTCTGAAATCTCACCAATGAAATCCATTCCCATTTCTTGAATGGGGCTTCAATTGATACAGGTTGCAAAGGCGGGGTGCCCGATGCTTTCACTATTCAAGAGAAATGCTGAAAACTCTCACATCTTCTAAAAAAAAGAGTTACATCCTTGAAGAGAGTTGGCCACCAATAACCATCCCTCTGTATCTTGTGTGTTGTGACTTTTCCAAAGAAAATTCCCCCACAAACTCCTCCATAGAGGTCAAAACTTATCTTGGGGACTTCATCTTTAGTAATGTGCCTTAAGAGGAATCCCTCAAGGTTCTTCCAAGCTAACCCATAATTAGTAATGAAATATTTCTGGGAATCCAACTTAAGGGCCCTTTTCTGGTTCTTACTCAAATACTGAGGGAAATATAAATGTTTGAGATAAAAAGATCACATCCTTGTACCACTCAATACTCATCAATTTTTTAAAGACATCTACCCTTCTTTCTTCTACCTCATTCACTTCAATAGTTTGCAAGTTGCTCTCAGCCATAAGCTTAGCCAAGCCCAAACCTCTCACCAACTTCATGGTTTGGATGTCCATTTGATATTCTTGAAACTTGTTCACCCATCTACATATTTTGGTTAAGACTTCCATCCCCGATAAGATGTCTTGCACCATAGTGTGGGGAACATAAGTAACAATTTTAGAACTCAAAATGTAAGGCCTAAAAACCTTTGTTGCTTTTACCAAGGAAAATTTGTGTTTATCCATAATAGTGTATTTCATCTCATCCCCTTACAATGCCTTACTTAAAAAGGCAATTGGCCTCTCAACCCCTTCATCATCCTTTCCGCAATAGGACAGATGCAACGGTGTTTTTCAAGCAAAGGAAAATAGTGGAAAGGCTTCTTATAATCTAGAGCTATAAAAATAGGGGCATGCTCTAATGCCTCCTTGATCCCATTGAAAGCTTGAATGGCGTCCTCCTCCCATTTAATAACATGGTCCTTCTTTAGCATGGAAGTAATTGCAATGGTTAACTCAGCAAAGTTTGATATGAACCTTCTGATAAAGTTTATCTACCCAAAGAAAGATTGAATCCCCTTCTTGGTTCTTGGAATTGGGACCTTGCTGATGGCCTCTACCCTTTCTAGATCAATCATTACCCCTTCTTGTGACAAAATGTGACCAAGTAATTTTTCCTTCTGTACTCTGAAATGACACTTCTTCGGGTTGAGTGAAATGCCATATTCTCTACATCTTATCAACATTTTTTGTAAGTGTTTCAAATGATCACTTCTCTTCTGGAGAACACGGTTACATCATCTTGGTAGATAACAATAAAATCAATGATGTATATGGTAAAAGCAACATCCATTTCTATCCGAAAGGTTACTC
The DNA here is from genome assembly GCA_018340775.1 of Taxus wallichiana var. yunnanensis. Taxonomy (NCBI): domain Eukaryota; kingdom Viridiplantae; phylum Streptophyta; class Pinopsida; order Cupressales; family Taxaceae; genus Taxus; species Taxus wallichiana. The sequence continues at coordinate 393,242,840 of CM031239.1, read as the reverse complement.
CAACATTCATCGGACCAAAGGGCATCCCGACATATACATAAGTCCCCCTAGGAGTGGTAAAGGTTGTCTTAATTCTTTCTAATTCCTTCACCACCAGTTGATTATAACCAGAGAAACCATCTAGGGTTGAAATCATTTCAAACCCTGACACTAGCTGTAGCATGTTTTCCATGTTTGGCAAAGGATAATTATCCTTCATTAATGCTCTGTTTAGATTTCTGAAATCCACACATAGCCCGATGTCGCCATTCTTCTTTCGACCGGTACTAGGTTCGCAACCCAATAAGAATACTTTGTGTGTTAAATAATCCCTCCATTTTGAGAGATAGGAGTGGATTGATTGGTCTTTGTTTCTACCTGAATGGGTTTGGATTAGATTCCAAGGGAATATCATCTTGAAATAGATCCTCTCTATATTCCTTTAGTTCAAAATAAGTCCAAGCCATGCAATCTTGATATTTGTTTAGCAATTAAACATAAGACTATTTTTCCTCCTTCTTTGAGATTACTTCCTAACCAGATCTTCCTTGGATTTTCCTTTATGCCAAGGTCGGGCTCCTCAGGATCCCTTAAGGTTGTCATACATTTGTTACTAATGTGAGCAACATTATCAAATTTGGATTCAACAAAGAACCAGCCCTCTAGGAATGGTATTAGTTTTCAGTTGGATAATACCTTTACGAAACAAGGTTTCCTTACCCTCTTCTACGCACACCATTAGCTCCCAATCAATATTTTTATCGAAAAAATATCCTTTTCTCTATAGAAATCTTTTGACCTGAGCATCATCATCAATGACCTGACAATTCTTAATGTTGTCAGGTACAGATGGCCTAGTTAGCACCTCAACATCATAGTCACAAAATGGGGACATTCCACAATCATCAAATCGAGATCCCAACACAAAGAAGCCTACCTACCATAACATTCAACTTCTTGTCATGATGCAAAATGTAAAATGAATCAAACATCTCAATCAAGTCCCTGATCGCATGTTTTTATTGTTTCATCCTTTGATTTTTTTGTAGCATATAGTTTCCTGATTTTCTTAACAATTAGTTCTAAGTCTCCTTTGACAATGATGTCATTAACACCATATTTTCAAGCAATCCTAAGACCTAACAAGAGTTCGTCATAGTCAGCAATGTTGTTGGTGCACTCAAAGTTGAGTTTGAAATAAAAGACAAACTCTTCCTCGACTGGAGAAATCGTAACAACACTAGCACCATTTCCAAACTTGGAGAAAGCTCCATCAAACAATAAGATCCAAGGAGAACATACATGTTCAAGACACTTGCATTCTTCAATTTTGTGCTCTTTTCCATTAGTAAATCCTACAAATTTGTTAGCATCAACACTTGTCTCCAATAATACATAGGATGTATTGTTAGGATCTTTAATAAGGTGCAACATCTTCTTTTCTCCATACAACCCGACAAGGCTTCCTTTAATTGGGATGGTAGCATATGACATGTCCACTTGAACACTCTCACCAACACTTATAGCCATTTTTCTAGATTACAACATACCCCACTTGGATGGGCAATCGAAAATAACAATGTCAAGCTTCGGGTTTTACCGGGTAGGTTGCAAGCTGCACCACCGTAACTTTCACACATCCCACCATTGGCACTTCTCTAGAGTCCATAGTAGTACACTTCCCATATGTTGTTGTTACTTTGATATCCATCTCATTCATGACTCCTAGAGGAATAACATTACATAATGCCTCGAGTTAAACATATAGTTGTGTAGCAATTTGTCTTTAATGATCGTGAGTGGTGAAGAATGGATCCAAATTTAGTTAAGACTTCGCCAAGGATGTCCATAAATAAACCTCGGGTGGTTCACCTAGTTCCTCCACCAGTGGTGGTGTCCCTAATTCTTCAATGATTGGTGGAGTCTCCATAATGTTTATATTTCTACATAGGGAAGTCTTCTCCTCTTTCAGCCCCAAATACTCAAAAGCCCTCTTTTTGTGCTTAGGAATCCTAAGCAACTCAAAATTGGAACCGAGATCTTGATCTGACTCAAGACTTGGGAAATATCATAAGGGACAAACTTTGGCAAGGTAGCATTGGAAGGAAGGTTGACACACTCATTAGATGGCACAAGATTTTTGACAGCTTGGGCATGAGGAGGGGTATGATTTTTGTTTGGGACAGCAAGGCCCTTGGCAAATGCATCTTTCTTAGGAGCCTCTTTAGGAATATTTGAAAGCAATGGAGTTTTTGGCTTGGCCTAATGCCTTGTACCTTTGACAACCCTACTTCTTGTGTTGTATTCCTTTTCTTGGGCCACAATAGCATTCATATAACTACCTATCCTCCTCAGATGGGATTCATCCATCATACTTCTTTATCATTAAATCTCTTAAATGCTAAAATTCATTATTGGGCACTTCAAAAGCTTGTACAAGATCTACTTATAAAGTATGATAGGGAGGAAGAATAGGTACCAGATGGATGCAATCCCAAAAATCAACGTGAGTTGTAGCACTTATTACCTCGGTTGAAGTTGCCCCTTGTTATGAGCTCGTGGAGTAAACCATCATGCAAACATCATCATCATCATTATCATCATAAGCTTCTTATTTTTCTTGCTGATATTCCTGACATGGAGCATGGGGCATGAAACATCTATCACACCAATCAATGACATTTGTCTCCTCCACAACAACAACTCTAGCAGCCAAAGGATCAGAACCATTCTATTTTCCCTAGCCTAGGACTATTTATTTCCAAATCCAGGAGGTCCCTTGCCTCTATCATCAGATATTTGATCATTCTTATGATGATTTGTAAACATGTCTTGGCCTTGTTGCTTGTGTTGACCTTGTGAACCCTACCCAATCCCTTTTTCTACCCAGGATAATTTTTATGATATTTCTTTTGACCCCTACCAATTTTTTTCACAAATTCTTCTAAATCATCATCCTTACTTGTTTGAGGCTTTTATGGGTTAATTACTTTTACACCCTCCCTTTTGGAGGCTTTCCAATTACCTTGACGTTGTTTTCAATTTATAGAGCCATAGTAAAGGCCTCGCCCTGAAATTAGTAGGGTTTTTGTCCCTCAAGTAATAAGTAGCCTTTTAAACATGATTCATCACATGGCCTTAAGTTAACGGGGAAGTCTCCTTAAGGTCTTGTTAAAGCGTTAGTGTAGAATCACAAAGAACTCCAAATGAGATCTAAAAGATCTACTTCTCTAAGGTAGATTCATGTGGTGTGATTGCATAACATGGAAATTTTCCTAAGGTGTGGGACCTTGCAAATTGGAAAATCTCTCCAGATTAAAGGTTGGTTCCTTATTCCTCTATTCAAGTGCATATGTGAGGATTTACAGAGGATCTATTTCTCATATCTAGTCTAAACTTGCCAAGGGGACAAGGATAAAAGAATATAGGAAATGAGAAATAACTAAACTACCAGGTGATGCACCAAAGGAATGATGAACACTTAGTTTTCTTTCGACACGAACCAATAAAATGCATACCATAAACAAGCACAAATAGCTAGATCTGTAATGAGAGACCGGATAGAAGCAAAAGAAACAAGAAGGATCTAAAATCAATCACAAATGTATTTTATTGCTCTATAGATTGATACAGTTAATTAAAGAATAGTTGAAAGGTAGAAATGTGTTATAATTTTAATGGAAGGCTTGAACCCCACAAATCCTTTACTAGAAGGAGAAGGGAGCCTGCAAATCTAAGAATATCTAACCCTTTACAATGAACCCTGCATCCATCTTTATAGATTTATCCTGAGAGAAGAAAGAGAGAGAAGAAGGAAAAATACTTGGTTGAGGCTCAACCACTTGTTGTTAATGTGTCTAATAAATCTACCCCGAATCCATCTTTACTACATCGATCCTTGGTTTGGCACCTTAAAGGAAGAGGAAATGGCGGAAATAGATCAAATCTGATTTGGTTGTTGAGACTAATGATCCTGCATTGAAAGATCAAATACATTTCTCAATTTTACCTCTAGCTATATTCCCAAAAATTAAATTTTTAGACTCCCATGGTGTAGAAGAGATTGAGATCTTTCCAACGGTGTCATATTTGCAATATTTCGAGCCCTAGGTCGAAAGATATGCCCCTTTGAAGTTTGAATCGATTCCGTACAAATGGGCGGGAAAACAATTTGAAAAATGGGTCCCCCTTTTGGATTGGGACACGTGGCAGCCAGATTGGAACAAAATTCATACTCGTGGTCTGCAATTCACCTTTTATCCTTTTGCACAAAAAATACAAAACTTAAAAAAATCCCGCAGCCCCAAAGCTCGCACAGACACGTGGCTCCTTTTGGTTGGATGGGAAATGCGCTCCCATTTTTACCTTTATGCCTTTTGGGTGAAAGGAAAATTTTCACCTTTTCCCTCGACTCCCCGCTTTGGCTTTGACTCAGGTCTAAATGCTTCCTTTTTCCTTGCACGAGTTGCAGGCCATTTTGTAACTTTTACTCCCTTTTGAGGAAAAGGGAAAAAAAAACCTTTTCCTCGACGCCTCACTTTCCTCTGGGACATGTGTCACTCTAGCACTTGTTTGGAAACATTTTCTCTATTTTACCCTTGAATCAATGCCATTAAGACACTTGGCAGCCTCTGCTAGCCTAGTTGTGCATTGACTATTCAACTAACTCTGCCTTCATTGATAAAACACATGGAGGCAACGTGCTTGTTTGCAAACCTGACCCAAAGTTTTCCTTTGGAGGAGCGCCAAGTTGAAACATGAAATTCTCTACTTGCACATTCAAACTTGGCCAATTTTGAGGCTGCCTTGTCCACCTTTGACTCTATTTGACCATTTGACCCTACCTCTCTGCCCCACCGTAGGACAAGTGGAGATACACCACTTGTTTGGGCCTCTCTATTTAGATCCATCTTTGGAGAAGCACCGTGTCGACACTTGTCTCTCTCCGCTGGCTCCTTGACTGCCTTTGACCATTTGCTACATGGAGGGCCGGCACAAGTTTGAGTTCCTTCCTCTGGATTTACAAGAGTTGGAGCATCGTTAGGACACGTGGTCTCTTCCACTACCTCCTCCATACTTAGTCATTTTTTAGGCCTTTCCTGAACCGTTTCAAGCCCGAGGGTACCGAATCTTCATTTTTCTTCTTCCTTCTTGCTTCTGGCTCCTTTGTAGCATTTTCCTAGTTATCCAACCCTACTATTTGATGGTTCTTCCTACCTATAACTTGGAGAATGGATTTAAAGTGCAGAGATGGCCTGATAGAGTCGTTTCCTTGTGTACAGGATCCGTTGATCTTTTGTCATCTCCGCCACTTCATCGCTGAACCATTTTTCCAACCAATTTCCAAGATTAAAATGAGTTCTCTCATTCCCTTTTATGTGGGGTCATGATTTGATCCAATATTTATCTTGGGGCGAAATATGGATGAAAATTTGGTGACTCACGGGGACATCTTCCTGCTAGATGAGGAGATCAGTTGTCTTGTCATATCTATTGGGCATGGAGTCAAGAATAACAGTTTGATACTAATTCTACCTCTGGTTCATGAGCTCACCACTTGCATTCTTAGATTTTATAAGAAAATCTCGAAATGAAGATTTCTAAGAGTAGGAGATTGTTTCAAATCCAGGGCTTTTTCTGTCTCTCTGAATGAACTGCATAAGAGCAAAAAAAAAAAAGCACCACAACTATATACAAAATTGAAAATCATAAATTCTCCAAATGGAACTTACAGAGCATGCAAAAGCACATGGGAAAAAATTAATCTATACTAAAGCAAGACAATGTGCAGAAGCACTTGGAGGAAAAGAAAGTAAGCTAATATGTACAGGGTGAGACTTCCCTTTTAGTAGCAAATTTTAAGATAGATCCGTTCCTGGAATCCGCAACTCCTCGCCCTCCAATCTAGACAATTGGAAATCATTACTAATTTATCATCTTGTTATCATATAGGGGTCACTCCAGATGGCATCGAACTTATAATGTCTCCCTAGTTTTGCTCGATTTGCATCCCATTTAAAAACTAGGTCCCCTTCTTGGAAGGTCCTTGCTCTATCCTTCTTATCAAAGCATCTTTTAATTGAGACTGCTTCTTCTTCAATGCTTGGCAAGCATTCTCTCCGGATTCTTCTAATTCTATCAGCTCTGTGTACCTAGCCTCCATCGGTCAAAATTCGGACATTTTGTAGTTGCTTCACAAACTCCAAAACAGTAACTCAACCGATATAGGCAACACCGCATCTTTCCCATAGACACGCTTGAATGGGGATCTGCCTATAGATCTCTTGGGCATTATTCTATCAGCCCATAAGGCTGCTTTGAGCTTTGTGTGCTACGTCCTTTGATTCTCATCCGAGTTCTCCGATGATCTTTAGCTGGTTTTGTTTGTAGACTCGACTTTGCCATTACCTTGAGGGTAATAGTTTGATGAAGTTCGCAAATAAGTCAAATTTTTAATAGCCCATCATGTGATCTTGGAACCTATAAATGCTAATGCATTGTTTGAGATGATGGTGGCTAGTACTCCAAATCTTGTCACTATCCCCTCATAGAAATCTAGGATACTAGACTCATTTTCTTCTTTGAGTGCCTTGCCTCAGTCCACTTAGTGAAATAATTAGTTCTTTGTCAAGATCCATTTATGACCTTGGCTTGAGTTTTGGTTGATGACTCTAATGAATTCCAATCCCCATTGCATGAGAGGTTGGCCTACCGAGATTGAGTACAATGGAAGTGATGCTAGCTTCTCTTTGCCTTTAAAGAATACACAAGTCTTGCACCTTTTGATCCATGTGAAACAATCACTAAACACTCTAGGTAAATAATATCCTGCTTTCATGATTTTGAGTGTTGTCTCTCTTGGAGTGAAATGGCATCTAGTTGCTTCAACATGAAATTCTTCTAGCACTCTCTCCACCCGATTTGTCCCAATGCATATCAATAGAATACCATTGATGTCTCTTTTGAACAAGACACCATTAATAAGGACATATGAGATGGCCTGTAGCCTAAAATTCCTTCTTTTTTCTTTACTCATCCCATAAAGACATAGACCTATTTGGAGGAAGTGCACCATATCTTGGGTCCAAAAAGGAGCAGCATATCATCTCTCCCTTCTCTTTGATCAACTTGTAAGATAAGAATGGCATGTTTATCATTGTTTGTTTCATCTTGTAGAGTAGAGGCTAATTTCTCACACAATAGCCCCTCCCACAGACCAGCTTGGTGACCTTAATCTCGATGTCATATTCCATGACACGAGTGATCCACCCTGCACGTTTTTCATTCAGGTCCTTGTTGAGGAGGAATTCTTTGACTGCTGCATGGGAGACCAATAGTTGGATTTTTTTGTTTGACAACAAATGCTTAAACTTCTTCATTCCCCCGATTACCATCGGGAATTTCTTCTCAATGAAGGAATACCTCACCTCATAGTCCTCTAGACTCTGACTGAATAAACCAATTGGCTATTCTGAGCTTTCTTTGTTCTGCTGAACCAGGATTGTAGAGATAGTGTCACTGCCACCAAAGGCATATAATATGAAGTCCTTGGAAAAATTAGGATTTACAAGAGTTGGGGCCTGTGATATGGCTTCTTTGAATACTTCAAAGCTTTCCTTTCCTTTAGCTATCCATCTAAATTCTAATCTCTTCTTCAACATCAGTGTTATTGGCTTAACCAGAGCAGCAAAAATTTGGGAAAAACCTTTGAAAAAATTTGATCTTCCCGTGAAGCTTTGAAAAGCTGTTGTATATATTTCCCCCTCGCGCGATGCACGGGAAGGACGGGACGGCGCGAGAGGATTGAGGAGGCAGTCGGAGAACCAGGCACGGGGACATGATGGAAAGGCCAAAAAACCCGACGACACGGGGCAAACGCGGGTGCGGAAGAGTATGGCGCGGGGGCATGACAGAAAGGCCGCGAAACCCGACGCACACAGAGAACGCGAATGGAACCGGACTTCCACGGTCGGGTTTGGAAGCAGAAAATCGAGGAAAAAGACATGTTGAGGGGGCGAGAAAAATCCGACGCCAAAGGAGATGCCGGGAGGCCTTCAAGACCAACAACAAAAGAGCATGTCAGAGCCCACCAAAACCCGACAAAGAAAAGACATGTCGGGTGATCTTGAAACCCGCCAATCGAAGAAATATGTATGCGGGCCTTCAAAATCCGATGCCGGGGAACATGTCGCGGGGTCTTCAAAACCCGACGCACAGGGGCAAAACGTGGGTGCGGAAGAGTATGGCATGGGGCATGACAGAAAGGCCGCGAAACCCGACGCACACAGCAAACGCGAATGGAACCGGACTTCCAGTCGGGTTTTCGGAGCGGAAAATCAGAGGAAAAAGACATGTCGGGGGGGCAAAAAAAACCCGACAAAGAAGAAATATGTATGCGGGCCTTCAAAATCCGACGCCCAGGGAACATGTCGCAGGGTCTTCAAAACCCGACGCAAAAGGCAAATCGGGTTTCGGGGGCGGGACAACATGGCACATCGAATACATGTCGGGGGGTCTTCAAAACCCGACAGCAAGGGAATTCGGGTTTCCGGATCGGGAAAACACGTCGGAAGAGCATGAAAAGGAAGCATGTCGAACTAGTTTCCAAGCCCGATGCAAATGCACGAGGGAGTTCCAAACCCGACGGGCGTTGGGGATCTCATCGCCACCATGGTTGTTGAAGAATTGAATGTAGTTTTGGAGGTGGTTGGGAAAAGGGGGCGAATTCTTCTCCTCTCTCATCTTTTCTTCCTATATAATGTAAGGAGGGGCTGTTTTTAAAGGGTCGAACATTTTTGTTTTGTGCCTCCTCCCTTCTTCTCTTTGGCAGGTGGAGTTGTGGAGCTCAAACCTCCCATTTGAAACTGTAATGCACCTTTGCCTCTGGGCATTTTTTGCAGTGTATTGTATCAACCTTCGGAGCAAATAAATGCATGACTGTGGATGTTTCTCAACCCTCTATGTGTTTCATTTTGCATCCTCCTGATCTTTCACTGTGAATATGTTTATCTATGCATGATATTGCATTGCATTTCTGTGGTCTGTGTTTAATTGGCAAAACATATGTTCTTCATTCCTCGGTGCATCACCTCCTTAGCTTAGGTTTATTTTTATGCATTTCTCTCTCCCTGTCTCCTTGGTAGTTAGATTAGGTTTTTTGGGGTAAACCTCTGCATTTTATTGGTGCATCTGAACAGAGGAATAGGAGCCGGCCTTCATCCGGAGAGCTTTTCCGATTTCGCAAGGTCCCACACTTGGGAAAAGCTCCATGTTGTGCAATCGCACTGGGAGTCTCAAACGATCGCGTTGCGGAGTCCCAGGGGTGCTGTGATTCGACACCAACAGTTTTGGCACGCCCGGTGGGACCAAGAGGTCATTCCATCAAAAAATTTGAAGGAGTTTTTATGAAATTTGCACTAAAAATTGCAGTTTTTTACAAATTTCAGATTTTGCACCTCCTAGCCTGAACCCCGAAATCAATTTTCAAGGGCTTAACTTGCTCAAAACGAGTCAAAATTTCATCAGTCGGTAGATCTGAGGGTAATCTTCAAAAGGGTATCTTTAGATTTTTGAGATTTCGATTTTCAAAATTTCGGGTTTTTAGTGATTTCGGGTTTTCGGGACCCGAGAACATCAAAACAGCAATTTCGGGTTTTGGGAGATGCATTGCATGGTCCTAATCCCGACAGCAAAGAAAATCGGGATTTGAGGGATGTCGGACATGTTCCAAGTTCCGACACATAGCAATTCGGGTTTTGTGAGTTGCATCGCATGACCTGAGTTCCGACTGTGCTTTTCGGGAATCCGCAGCTGCACAACATGACATGAGTTCCGAACTGAAGATTGCATTCCTCCGGGTCTTTCAAATTTTAAATCTCGATTTCGATATTGTCAAGTTTGGTGTGTAACTTGGCAACATCCAGCCTTTTAGAGGCATTTTCAAAAAACACATCTGGCGACTCCACCTGATCAGCAACCCATTTCTCTGAGTTACAGACCCGTTCCCATTCATTTCCACCCATCCTTCTTTCCACCTCTTTCATTCTTGTCCATTCCATGAAGTTGTGCAATCATGACTTCATTTCCATCATGGAATCCACATCAACAGCAGCAATATATCACACCTCCAACATGTTTTACAAATCCTCCAAATCAACATTTTGGTCAAGTTCAGGATCAACATGCATACCCATATGAGCAGCAATGCCAAAATCAGTTTGGCTATGGAGCTTTCCAAGAGCAAGGGTACGCATGCAATGAAGACAATGAAGAAGAAAATGCAGATCTGCTGGAGAAAATCCAAAAGATGGAGGTGAACATGGTGCAATCTAGGGCTCAGGCACAAATGAAAGCATTTGGAATTGGTTGCAGAGCACCTTGTCCATGGGTGGGACCTTTTCCAAGGCACTACAGCTCTCAAGAGAAGTTAGACTTCATGATTGCAACACTGCCATTACTTACAAGGTGGATTGAAGGAATAGAGGTGTATGAGAGAAGTATTCTGCAACCTTGTCAATGGGTAAGCACACCACCTCATACTCTTTCTTTTCCTCCTTCTCAATCTATATCATTTCAGCAGTGTCAAGTTTTAAACTCACCATCTGCTGCCCTAAATGTTGAATCCATCCCTCCACCCCCTAGTCTTCCATCCCATCTCAGTTTTTCTGCCCTCTTCTCTTCCAAATCCAAACCCCCTCCACAAGAGCTAAATGAAGTACCTTCCACTCCAAAGAAACAAGAAGTTTCACCGCCTCCACCACCACACAAAATTGTCAAATCAGTTGAGTTTCAACCTATCCCTCCTATTGCATTCCCTAATCCATGTTGGGAGGATGAAAATCAGAATGCCAGCCAAGGAAAACCACAGCAAAAAGAGAGTGCCAACAAAGAGGAAGAAATTCAAAGTCTGAAGAGTTGGGCTCTTAGATTTGGGATGACAAAGATCCCCTTGATGGTTAAGCCTACAGAAGAGGCTGAGGTTGGAGAACAAATGGTGGTCAGGACTGATTTTGTTTGCAGGCAGCCAAGAAAGGAGATCTTGCAGTCCCAACTTGTCCTCTAGAGCAGCAGATCGAAGAGTTTGACTTGACGAACTTCATGCTGGAGGAGGAGCTCATTCAAGAGCAAGATTGCCTTCGAGTAATAGAGGAGGGAGAAGCTGCTCCAAAGGCAAAAGAAGAGGAGCACATCCTAGTTGTGGAGGAGAAAAGTGCAGATCCAAGGGCTTTGAGCACAAAGCAGGCTACAGGAGAACCTTTAGTTCTTCTTTCTACTTCACCTCTCCCGAGTTCTAGTACTGAAGAGGAGTTTGATCTCTCAAACTCAATGTCGAGAGAGTGAAGGAAACCATGGTGGTCAGGTTACGAACAAGAAGACACCATGGAGGAAGTTGAGCATTCGCAGCAGGGACAAAGAATGAGGCGGTTTATCTGCATCGATTTGGAAGACTGTTTTGATGGAGAAGAGCCGGTTGAGTTTTCACCATTCTCTCTTTCATCATCCACATTCCAAACACCAGAGCCTGCTGCCATGAAGGAGAGCTTTCATTTGCAGCAGCCTGCATCTTACAACAGCCCTTTGGAATCAAAATTGGAAGGTTTTAATCTTCCATTTTCTTCATTGGAGGAAGAGAAAGGACAGAAAGATTCCACCATTTCTTCCACGTCATCCATCTCGGAGGGTCTGCAAGAGAACTCCATTTTTGGAGTTGAAAATCAGAGCTATGGGCATATCAAACGGATCAGACCTTGCCCAATCAGGTATTTGGCTTCATTGGAGCCAAAGGAGAAGCCACAACCGGTCATGCTTGCTTCTGAGCATGAGGATGAGCTACAAAGTACCAAGGATCAGCTGCCATACCTCTCCAATCCAAATGCAGAGCAACTAAAAGAGGTATTGGATTTTTCAGTTGATACCTTGATGATTTGGATAGAAGACCAGCTTCTTGTTGATTTTCCACTCATCCTAACAGCCATGATCAGTGCCAAATCAATTACATGGCTGCCAATTTTGAAGAAAGGAGCTATTTCTCACAACCTTGATTACGCAGGGTTTGTTTAGCTTGCCTTTGCTTCGATTAGAGTAGAGTAGGTAGGTTTGCTTTCAGCAGAAGAAGTGCTTGTGCACACTCTGCATGTCCCATTTGGGGCATGTATGATTTCCAATTTTGTACATAGTTTTTGTGGTGTTGGTTTTGCTCTGGCATGGTTCATTGCAGCGGTTTTGGTGAGAACAACTCTTAAGTTCAGTGTGCTCTCAGAGAAGGAGTTGCGTGTATCGTGTTCAGTGGTCGATATCGGTTGGTTCAGGCTATTGCTTATGACTCCATGCCCAATGGATTGCCAAAAGGCCACTGATCTTCTACCTAGCAGGCAGGTAGCCCCGTGAGTCGCCAAATTGTTGTATATATTTCCCCCACGGCAGGCAGCACGGGAAGGACAGGACGGCGCGAGAGGAGTCGGGGAGACAGGTCGGAGAACCAGGGCGCAGGGACATGACGGAAAGGCCAAAAAACCCGACGCACAGGGGCAAAACGCGGGTGCGGAAGAGTATGGCACGGGGCATGACAGAAAGCGCGCAACCCCACACACACAAAGAACGCGAATGGAACCGGACTTCATCGGTTTTGAGCGGAAAATCGGAGGAAAAAGACATGTCGGGGCGAGAAAAATCCGACGCCAAAGGAGATGCCGGGAGGCCTTCAAGACCGGCGAAAGAAAAGAGCATGTCGGGAGCCCACCAAAACCCGACAAAGAAAAGACATGTCGGGTGATCTTGAAACCCGCCAATCGAAGAAATATGTATGCGGGCCTTAAAAATCCACGCCCGGGAACATGTCGCGGGGTCTTCAAAACCCGACGCACGGGGCAAAACGCGGGTATGGAAGAGTATGGCGCGGGGCATGATAGAAAGGCCGCAAAACCCGACGCACACAAAGAAAGGCAATGGAACCGGACTTCACGGTGGGTTTTCGGAGCGGAAAATCAGAGGAAAAAGACATGTCGGGGGGGCACAAAAACCCGACAAAGAAGAAATATGTATGCGGGCCTTCAAAATCCGACGCCCAGGGAACATGTCGCAGGGTCTTCAAAACCCGACGCAAAAGGCAAATCAGGTTTCTGGGGGCGGGACAACATGGCACATCGAATACATGTCTGGGGGTCTTCAAAACCCGACAGCAAGGGAATTCGGGTTTCGGATCGGAAAACACGTCGGAAGAGCATGAAAAGGAAGCATGTCGAGCCAGTTTCCAAGCCCGATGCAAATGCACGAGGGAGTTCCGAACCCGACAGGCGTTGGGGATCTCATCTGCCACCATGGTTGTTGAAGAATTGAATGCAGTTTTGGAGGTGGTTGGGAAAAGGGGGGCGAATTCTTCTCCTCTCTCATCTTTTCTTCCTATATAATGTAAGGAGGGGCTGTTTTTAAAGGGTCGAACATTTTTGTTTTGTGCCTCCTCCCTTCTTCTCTTTGGCAGGTGGAGTTGTGGAGCTCAAACCTCCCATTTGAAACTGTAATGCACCTTTGCCTCTGGGCATTTTTTGCAGTGTATTGTATCAACCTTCGGAGCAAATAAATGCATGACTGTGGATGTTTCTCAACCCTCTATGTGTTTCATTTTGCATCCTCCTGATCTTTCACTGTGAATATGTTTATCTGTGCATGATATTGCATTGCATTTCTGTGGTCTGTGTTTAATTGGCAAAACATATGTTCTTCATTCCTCGGTGCATCACCTCCTTAGCTTAGGTTTATTTTTCATGCATTTCTCTCTCCCTGTCTCCTTGGTAGTTAGATTAGGTTTTTGGGGTAAACCTCTGCGTTTTATTGGTGCATCTGAACAGAGGAATAGGAGCCGGCCTTCATCCGGAGAGCTTTTCCGATTTCGCAAGGTCCCACACTTGGGAAAAGCTCCATGTTGTGCAATCGCACTGGGAGTCTCAAACGATCGCGTTGCGGAGTCCAGTGTGGGTGTGATTTGACACCAACAAAGCCTTCTTGTGATTTGGAAATGGAAGTGCTCTTATTTCTTCAACTCTTTTTAGATCAATTGCTACACCTTCCTTAGACACAATGTGGCCCAAAAGCCTGCCCTCATGGACCAAGAATATGCATTTTTTAGGGTTCAAAGACACCCAAAATCTTTTGCATCTTTGAAACACTTTCCTTAGATGAAAAAGGTGGTCTGCTGCATTCTTGGAGAACACAATGATATCATCTAGATAGATCAACACTATTTTGTTGATTATACCTTTGAATTACATATCCATGGCTCTTAGGAAAGTAACACTATTATTAGACAATCGAAATGGCATTTTTTTGTATGCATAGGTGCCCCATTTGGTGGTGAAGGTAGTTTTGAACTGATCATCTTCTTTCACCATGATCTGATTGTATCCTAAGTAGCCATCCAAGAGAGAAAATCTCTCTGACCCAGACACCACTTGCAAGATTTGTTCCATTGAAGGGAGTGGGTAGTGATCTTTGAGGGAGGCTCTATTTAAATCCTTGAAGTCAACACACAACCTGATTTCTCCATTTTTCTTCTGATTGGGACCAAATTTGTAACCCAACTTGAATGCTTGATTGGGAATATGATACTTGCCTCTATTATTTTATTCATCTCCTTCTTCATCAGAGGCTCAATATGTGGGTTGAATGGTCTCTACTTCTTCCTGATAGGCTAAGCAGCTAGGTCCAATTCAATTGTGTGTTGTGCTAGTTTTGGATTGAACCCCCTTAGGTCTTCATAACTCCAAGCAAACACATAAGGGAATTCTTAGAAAAGTTATATGAATTCATACCTTTCTTTCTTTATGACCAACTTGCCAATTTGAAGTGTTTTGTCTTCTCCAACTAGAATGACTCTGAATCCTCTCCTTTGATCTGCATGTTAGCCTTCTCTTTTATGAACTGATCATTAGGATTAAAAATGGATTCCAGTGTCACTAAGCCTTTGGGAAGCTTGTTTATATGTAGTTTTATTAACTAATTCCCATATTGTTGCTCTAGTTTGCTCTAGTTTCTAGATGAGAATTCATCTTCTTCTTGTATAAAGTTAATGATCTGATGATCATTCTCAAACACCTACTAGCATGTATTATTATCTGGACACCTTTGGCCTCACAACCACATGGATATGTGGTTGTTCTTTGTCTCTTTTGATGTTGTCCACCACATCAAAGGCTGCTCCAACTGCTGCAAGTCTATCAACAGCTTCATTTTCTTTTCTGGGTATGGACACAATGTTGAAGGCTTCAAAATCCTCCATGAGGTCCCATACTCTATTCTTATAGTTCTTGAGCAGGTCATTCTTGATAGCATTAAGTCCTCTAACTTGATTGGAAACCAATTCACTATCACCAAACACCTGCAAATTCTTGATTCCTAGCTTTCTTTCCCAATGAATACCTTGGACTAAAGCCTCATATTCAACAACATTATTTGAGCAAGAAAACTAAAATCTAAAGGTTGAATAATACTTCATACCTTTGGGAGACACAATCATAGCTCCTCCTCCAGCTCCTTGTCTACTCCTTGAACCATCAAAGAATAATTTCCATACCTCATTGTCATCTTTATGTTCTAGCTTGATTAAGGTAGGAAGGGGTGATTTTCTTCATGTAGAAGGTAGACACCCAACTTAGATTCTTCCATTTCTTCATAGGGGTCAAAAGCATGTCTTTTGTTGGCCCACTCATCTAGAGTCAAGTCTAGGATACATTCCAACTTGGTATTTTCTTCATTAGTGCTTAGGAGGTCTTCTTGATCAAAAGATGAGTAGTTAGCATTGATTGGGATAGGTACATAGGATTCAATATGATATTCAGCAATAGGTTTAGATCTAATTGTGGCCTTTACCCCATACCTGTCCTGAAGAGCATATGTGACCAGTTAGTAGACAAGTAGCCTCCAATTTTGGTAGTGAAGTCCCTAGATAGACACAAAGAAAAATGTGGTGGAAAATCTATGATGGACATGTTTTCCAATACAGTCACATTGGGGTAGGCATGTAGGGTGAGGCTCAGATCTTTGATGATTCCCAAAGTGGTCACTGTTGTCCCATCTAATTGAACTACTCCTCTAGAGATAACCTCATATTAGAGACCCAACTAGTCGGCTATTTGTTTGGGCATCACAAAACTACTAGCCCCAGAGTCAATCATACAATTGTGCACTAATTTGTCCCCAATAATTAATGAGACATAAAATGGAGGGGGTCTCAAGTTCTTACCTTGTTGTTCTCCTTGATTCTTCTTAGGTTGAGCTACATTGGCAAGCACTCTCTCTTGTTGATTAGGGGTTTGATTTGAACTTGACCAATTCTACATGGTAGTTTGTAATAGATCCCTCTACCCTGGAATGGCCAATGACTCCCATAGTGAAATGTTCACACTTTTCCTCTTCATTTTCTCAATAATATTGAATGAGCTATCTTTTTGCTGCCCTTTCCTAGACACATTTCTTTCTTGCACATAGGCTATTACAACTGGTGCCTGGCTGGATTTGGAAGGTGGCTTGGATTGGTTCTGCATGTTGGGAGTTGCACTTGGAACACCAAGACCTTGTGGAGTGATGGAAGGTTGAGGATTACCTGAGTTTAGTGGTTGGCCCTCTCCAATGCTTCTCTTTTTGGACCGTGTATTAGCAGCCACACTTTGAGGAGGGAACTGATTCATCCCACATAAATCTTTAACTCTGCCAATTTACAAGCATGGTCTCTCCTGGAGGTTCACCTTGTTGAGCTCCTTACTACTGATCTTCCTCTTGACTAGGCTCTTGTGACACCATACTGGTTTGCACCATTAGATCTTGATTCAAAGCACCATTAAAACACATGGATTGGTTATGTGGTTGACTACATGGAAAACACCAATCATATTCCTGTGCCATATTGTTCTGTGCAGGGACCAATGCCTTTGATGTTGAGGTTATACTAGGATCATAAGACCTAAAAGGTCTAGCAGACTTGAGGTTTTCCTTGATTTTGATTTTGATTTACAGTCTAAGGTGGTGGCCTTTTTTGTTGGTATTGTGGTCTAAATTGATATTGATCTTGAGGCTAATATGTCCTAGAGCTCTGTGTTTCTTTACCTTTTCATGGTCACTTGTTCGTTTCCCTGTGTTTTTGTTGCTTCATCACTTCTTGAAGCTCTTTAGAGGTGTTAGATGATGAAGTGGAAGCTTTAGCTGAGCTTTGACTCCTGGGGGTGGGTATAGGAGCTAATGTGGGTGCTTGGTTAGTATCTTGGGCTTCCTAACTCATGGTACAAAGGCATGGATGGCCTAGGAGTGATTTTTCCAGCTTGAATCAAACGGTTTTCAGCCCCTATAGAGAGGCTATAGGCTGCAGGTAATGTAGTGCCCCCATTGACTGAATAGTTAGGGAAATATCAGAATTTAAATCCCTAAGAAAGTATAAGAAGGCACCTTCATCAGTGGGCTTTATTGCTATTGGAATCCTATCCCAAGTTCGCTGGAATATGAGGTTGAAGTTAGTCAGCTATTCATTTGGGGCTCTCTTGATTGTTGTTAGTTGCTCCAACAAAGACAAGTTATCAAATTTTTCCCCAAATTGATTGTGAAGGGCCATGCACAAGTTGGTTCCACTGGATAGAGCCTGCTGTAAGACTCTTGAACCATTGTGAAGCCTTCCCTTTGAGTGAAGAGGTGAGCAGCTTGATTGCTATGTCCATTTCATGAATCTCATGGATTGTGAGACATTTGCAATATCTTGGACATGATCACCCAGAGAAGTTTGGTTCTCCCCAGTGAAATATGGGATACTCTTTAATGCTGTAATAGGAACTGGATTTTGTACATTCAAGGAAATTGGACTACTCTCAGTGAAATTAAAATAAGGATTTGGCTAAGCCATTCTGATTGGCCTACGCACTCCTCTTGATTGAATGAATGGACTGCTAGGAGTAGGTGTTGATAAAGCTCGCTTAGTGGGGATAGAGACCTCTAAACTCTTCTTCTTCCTCTCCCTATGTCTTGGGATAAGTCTAAATAGAAAAATAGTCTCATTTCTCTGGTTCTTGACCATGTTTGTATTCTTCTCATGAACTTACTTGGATTGCTGAAACCAATAGATTTGTTTCTTTTGGTGTCGTCAGATGTATAGTTTCAAAACTTCTTAAAATCCAGAATCACATCAAGTGTACATCAATCCCTACTATAATAAGATGGAGACTTCTTGTCCACCAGTGTGCCAAAATTATTAGTGTAGAATCACAACACCCCCAGATGAGCTCTAAAAGATATGCTCTCTAAGGTAGATTCATCTGGTGTGATTGCATAACATGGAACTTTTCCTAAGGTGTGGGACCTTGCAAATTGGAAAAGCTCTCTAGATTAAAGGTTGGTTCCTTATTCCTCTATTTAGGTGCATATGTGAGGATTTGTAGAGGATCTATTTCTCATATCTAGTCTAAACTTGCAAGGGGATAGGGATAAAAGAATACAAGAAATGAGAAATAACTAAACTACTAGGTGATGCACCAAAGGAATGATGAACACTTAGTTTTCTTTTGACATGAACCAATAAAATGCATACCATAAACAAGCATAGATAGCTAGATCTATAATGAGAGACCAGATAGAAGAAAAAGAAACAAGAAGGATCTAAAATTGATCACAAACGTATTTTATTGCTCTATAGATTGATATAGTTCATTACAAGAATAGCCAAAAGGTAGAAATGTGTTACAATTTTAATGGAAGGCCTGAACCCCACAAATCCTTTGCTAGAAGGAGAAGGGAGCCTATAAAACTAAGAATATCCAACCCTTTACAATGAACCCTGCATCCATATTTATAGATTCAACCTGAGAGAAGAAAGAGAGAGAGAGAGAGAAGCAGGAAAACAAGGGTTGAGGATCAACCACCTGTTGTTAATGTGTCTACTAAAATCTACCTTGAATCCATCTTTACTATATCGATCCTTGGTTTGGCACCATGAAGGAAGAGGAAGCTGTTAAAATAGATCAAATCCAATCTAGTTGTTGAGACTGATGATCTTGCATTGAAATCTTGAAGATGTTTCTCCATTTTAACTCCACCTAACTTCCCAAAAATTAAATTTTTAGACTCCCATGGTGTAGAAGACATCGATATATTTCCAATGGTGTCAGATTTACAATATTTTGAGCCCTGGGTCAAAAGATATGCCCCTTTGAAGTTTGAATCGATTTCATACAAATGGGCGGGAATTTTTTTCAAAAATGGGTCCCCCTTTTGGATTGGGACACATAGTAGCTAGATTGGAACAAAATTTGGGCCTACGGGTCCACAATTCACCTTTTATCCTTTTGCGCAAAAATGTAAAACTTGAAAAATTCCCGCAGCCCCGAAGCTCCGCATGGACACGTGGCTCCTTTTGGTTGGATGGGAAATGTGCTCCCATTTTTACCTTTATGCCTTTTGGGTAAAGGAAAATTTTCACCTTTTCCCCAAATCCCTGCCTTGGCTTTGACTCGGGTCTAAATGCTAACTTTTTCCCTGGGCGGAGTTGTGGGCCATTTTGCAACTTTTACTCCCTTTTGAGGCAAAGGGCAAAAATCAAATTTTTCCCGATGCCTCGCTTTCTCTTGAGACACGTGTCACTTTGGCACTTGTTTGGAAACATTTTCTCTATTTGACCCTTGAATCAGCACCATTGAGACACTTGGTAGCCTCTGCTGGCCTATTTGTGCATTGACTATTCAACTAACTTTGCCTCCCTTGATAGAACACATGGAGCCACGCGCTTGTTTGCAAACCTTTCCCAAAGTTTGCCTTTGGAGGAGCACCGAGTTGACACTTGGCACTCTCCACTTGCACCTTCATACTTAGCCTATTTTGAGGCCCGCCATATCTATTTGTGACTCTGTTTGACCATTTGACCCTACCTCTGTCCCACCCTAGGACAGGTGTAGATGTGGTGCTTGTTTGGGCCTCTCTATTTGGATCCATATTTGGAGAAGCACCATGTTGACACTTGTATCTCTCTGCAGGATCTTTGACTTCCTTTCATCATTTTCTACATGGAGGGCCAAAGACAAGTTTGAGTTCCTTCCTCTAGATTTACAAGAGTTGGAGTGTTGTTAGGACATGTGGTCTCTTCCACTGCCTCCTACATACTTAGTCATTTTTTAGGCCTTTCCTAAACTATTTTGAGGCCGAGGGCACCGAATCTTCATTGTTCTTCTTCATTCTTGCTTCTAACTCCTTTGTAGCATCTTTCCTGCTTATCCAACCCTACTATTTGATGGTTCTTCTTGCCTATAACTTGGAGAATGGATTTAAAGTGCAGAGACGGCCCGACAAAGTCGTTTCCTTTGTACAGGATTTGTTGATCTTTCTTCATCTCTGCCACTTCATTGTTGTACCCTTTTGTAACAAATTTGTAGGATTAAAATGATTTCTCTCAGTCCCTTTTATGCGGGGTTGTGATTCGATCCAATATTTAGCTTGGGGCGAAATATGGATAACATAAAACTTGTGTTGATATCATGTACTTACTCATTAGGATTCTTCTTGATGTTTTCAAATTATGATAAAAGAAACCTAGGGTCAGTTATATCACCATATTGTAGTCTAAATGCATTGTTCATCTCTATCCAAGAATCAACAATGGAATTATCTCGGTAAGGCTTTATACCAGTCCCTTACATCCTCTTCAAAAGTATGGATAAATAATTTGATATATACATCTTCATGTTCAATCTCAAAGGCATCCATCATATTGATAAAAAGATTTAAATGTTGATCATCAGTTATAGCGTTGTTTCCTTGAAACTTTGGTAATCTATTTCGACATCTAGGCAACCGCATTTGGATAACCAGTTATCCCTATAAAATTTATAGGACCAAAGGTGCTTACAAAAAAAAGGAGTTCTAGGTGGGGTTGGGCCATGTTGTTCTAAGGAGGTGACCCCGGAGGGGAGACAAATTTATATTCCCTAAAGGCCTTGTTTCTTGGAAATCCCTATAAACTCTTTAAAAGACAGGGGAAGAATGAGAAACAAACTTTTCACAATCAAAAGAAGGCCCCTTCCCAGATGGAGAATTTAATTCCACAAAAAGACTACTTAACCCTTAATCACTTGAATGGAAATATTCAATGATAGGCTGATCACTTTCATCAATGGGGACTTATTTTCTTGTTTTCGATCTCCAACAACTCTCCGGATTTTCTTCCTTCTAACTTTTTTTTCCTAGCTCGCGGAAATAATGTCCTCAGAGGATCCCTAGCAATGAAAGATCTTCTTCCTTCGGGTTTGCTAATATTGGTAACAAATTTCACTTGACAAAGGTTAAGACATTGGTACTCATCAAGAATCAGATCAACAGGAGTCACCACTAAGGATTACCATGTTAGTTGTGTAAATGCACTAAAATATGATCTGTCAAATGTCTATGAATACGGAAATTGAAATGGGATGACCTGAATTTTCTTTATCCATATTTATCAATGAAACTTAGTGCAATAATCGTAGAAAATGGAAATATTTCACATATCACTTGTAACTTTGAACACTTCTTACAGCCCGAACACGGGATGACGCTTGAAATAATGGATTAGCACTTAGAGCATATAAGAAATGTTTAGCAGGTCTCGAATATGAATTGTAGTAGATATGTCCCTTAAATGGCACACGTAAGGTGTTAGTACCCAAATTAATTCTCCTTCAAAGTCTAAGCTGCATCACGGAGTTTTGCAGAAGCTTAGAGATAGATAGATCATAGTGATTCATTTTTAGTTCGGGATGGGATCTAACCAGCCCTCTATCACTCAGATGTGGAGAAATGGATAACACCTCAAGAGGATTTTATCTATCCTCACTACTTTATGGTTGTTCCTTTCGACCAGGGTGAGAGGACCCTTTTGTAGCCTGTTGTTTATGGAGGAGATGGGGAATTCCTTCCTTGTGAAGTGTTTGAGAAGACCTTGAAGAAAATATGATCAATACAACAAAACCTAACTCTCACAAGTTATCACTCTAGATAATGGAGATATTTTCTAAGCAAGGTTCAGGCCACTAAAGACAATGAAAACCTGAGTGTTTCTGCATGTTTTGGTAATAGAAATTATGCATTTGTATACACACAGGACAAACATGGGTAGTATGGGTAAGATTAATTGTTTTTAAATGATTTTGGTGGGAGGTGAAGCAAGATAAATTTGATTATACCAGATCTTTGAGAACCTTTATAAAAATGGAGAGCTCGAATCAACATAATGCTTCAGAGTAGCTAGGATGTTCCTTTAACAAGAACATGTGCTTCAATGGAGGCCCAGATCAACACTTTTCACACAAACTTCAAGGATCCAGAATGAAGGCTCAAATTGGAAAACTTAATTTAACATTATCAATCCTTGTTTTATCACGCCTAAGATACCCTCAAAGGCTAACAAACACTCTTATAATCATGTTAGGAGTCACAATTATTTTTAATTTGTTTATTTCACTATCAAATGAAATCTCTTCTGATAAATGAAATTGCAAATGCCACCAAACTATCACAAGGATAAGATCTTGTGTGATTCACATAGATTTCAATGTAAGATTGCAATGGGAACAAGAAAACCTACTTGCAAACATTCAGAAATGAAGCAAAGACAAATTTTTCCCAAAATAACATAGATTAGCTCAAGTTTGATTAAATTTTATTAGTAGGGGAAAGTTTCTCGAACAATCTCAGAGCCTTTCAATGGCTGTACACTCGCAACCACCTTGACAAGATCAAATTTAACACAAAGGAGATAAATAGGTTTCCTCAGATAGTTTCTCAGAAGGATGGGTTCTATCAAGTGTTTCTCTTAGAAAATTAATCTGGACCTCTAACACTCCAACCTTCCAACCCTTTTTATGGAAAAAAACATGCCATTTATAACATTTTGCAACAATATTTCCCCCAAAACCTAAACATTGAGTGTACTAGTGCTCTTCATGATCTCGATCATGATTCCCTTAATCGATATATAAAAAGTTCGGCAGGTTCTCAAGGGGTAGATCTCTTCAAACATATCCCACATTCAACTCCTTCTTTTGGTAGATCACTCTTCCTTCTACGCGCTAACCACTTCCACACCTAATCTATCAAATATGGGTCATTGGGTGCCCGAGAAGAAAAATGGAAGATCAGGTCAAGCCCAGAGGTCGATCTCATCTTAATGGTGAAAGATGTCCCCCGATTTTCCTCACCAAACCAAGATATAAAGAGGTCTTTCGCATTCCAAGGAAAGAGAAATTGGGTTGAATCTAAAAGTAAGATTGCATATTTAATGGTGAGAGATGTTTATAGATCTTCCCCACCAAACTAGGATACTAGATTAATGTTCTTCTTCATTTTCCATGCGGGAGACTCCAAGAAATGATAAAAAAATCATAAGAATAGACATCCCTAGGAGCCCTGGAGTGAAAATGAAAGAAAAATCAGATGCGGATGCACACCTACCATTTATTTATTTTTTTAATTTGGGTTGTCCACGTGGGAGATCCAACTTAAAATGGGCTTGCAGGTTCCTTTTTCCTTTTACAAACTTTTGGAAAAATGTATTATTTTCACATTTTTCTCCGCACCTCCGCCCTTGAGAAATGAGCCTAACACTTGTCCTAAGGTGGGTCCCAAAGGAACCATGGCCAAATTCTACTACTTCACCTCTTTTTCATAAAAGGGAAAATTTTCCAAGTTTCCCCTGTAGCTCCGTCCTTCCACTTCTAGTCTCGATGTGGGTCTCTGCGAACCACGCTTCCTTTTAAGATTTTAACTCCATTCTCCACAAAAATAAAATTTATCAAATTTCCCCCGAAGGTCTCGCACTCGCCTCGATCCGGAACAAAATTTTGACTATCCTTTGTCGGGCCTATGGGCCATTTTGATATTTTAATCCTTAAGAGGCAAAAAATTCAAGTTTTCCCTGATGGTGTGCTTCCCTACCTTTTGACTTTTCAAACTCCCATGTGTCACAATGGCGTATCTTGATATGGTACCCAAAATTTGAGACCTTGAATGAGCGTGGGCTCACCACGTGTCCTAGCCTGAAATTTTTTTTTGAAGGCTTAAAGCTCAGCGGAAGGTGCCATGTGTCAAGGTCCAAGGAAATCTCCTTTGGCCATTGAAAAGTCCAAGAAAAATGCAAAGTGAGTGGAAGCCTCCAAGTGTCCTCTTGGTGCTTCTTTAAAATAAAATTCAAGGGCTAGTCCTCAAACATGCAATGTCCCTCCACACATCTCTAGCCCCCAACACCTTTTGAAAAAATACTAAGTAATGCAGTTAGACCCGATGGAAGCCTCCACGTGTCTTCATGGTGCAATTTCAAAATGGTGCCCAAAGCAGAAACCCTGAATGAGAGTGGGCTCACCACATGTCTCTGTTATGCCAAATTGTACAAGCTACACAAAAAAAGTTCTAAGTCTGGGAAAAGCAGTGGAAACCTCCACGTGTCTTCCCGGTGCAACTCTAAGGCCAAACCAAAAAGGAAATCTTCAAATGAGTGTCGTTCCTCCAAGTAGACAGGTTTTTTAAGTTGGGGTAATTCATGAAATTTTTCAATTACCTTGTCAGCTCGCGCGTCTAACCAAAAGATGCCACATTTCTTTTTAATGCAAGGATGTAAATTTTGATAAGGAGAAACACCTGTCAAACCGTAAGATGCAGAAAAATGACCATTTGAGCCCCGAGATGAGAATTTCTCCAAGGATAGAGAATCTAGAAATGTTACAAGGCTCAAACACATTCTTCCAAGCTACATCCATTCATTTTTATTCAATTATTTAGGGCAAACCGACAAGGAAAGTAAATCCCGATTGTGAAAATGGAAAGAACAGACAACCCGAGTTTTTACACCCAAATACGAGACCTTTTCAGATGAACATAGAAATCAGAAACAATTTTGGATCTATATGTGATCCTTGGTCTAGGAAAGAACTAATTACAGAAACAAGAGGAAGGTGGAGACTTTTCGGGCACAATACGGGAAGATAAAATGCGACAGAGACCGCAAATTCATAGATTTTTAATGGCAAAATGGGGCGAGACTATTTTGAGCACCAACACCTTCACGATCAAATGGGCCCATTCTACATCAATCACATCAGCTCAGATCTTGTCCAATGTGTTCGGGACCCTATCATGGAGATAAATAATATATCTAGCCTATAAAGCACAAAAAACACATATCAATTAAAAACATCGTCAAAATTTAAAACAAATAGCCATCGATTTGAAATCATCAACATTTACACTAAACTAATTGATGGCGATCCACCTAATCACCACTTCATACATCACCACGAGATCACTCCCCTCATATGATCGGTTTTGATTGGGTGGATCACCATCGATCAATTTAGTGTAAATATCACCGATTTTAAATAAGCGGTGATTTGTTGTAATTTTTTATGATGTTTTCAATTGATATGTGTTTTTGTGCTTTACATGCTAGATATGTTATTTATCACTATGATAGGGTCCCAGAGATGTTGGAGAGGATCCGAGCTAATGTGACTTGATATAGAGTGGGCCCATATGATGGATGTAGGCTTAGGAGGATTCTTCCACTACCAATGGATTCCTTCGGACGTAAGACTGGTGATATATTTTATTTATAGAAGGTATCTGGGCACTAGGATATTCTCGGTTCCATACCGGTGAGATGACCATCACCTTAGAGGACGTGTATAGGATCTTGAGATTACCAATTCGAGGAGTCGGCATGTAATACTAATCACCCAAGACACGCTTCTCGATACTATGAGATGACTATATGGTTTTGATGCCCAGGACATTGGATACACAACCGGGGTTTTCACATTGATATTTATTATGATGGGGACGTTTTGGGAATCGATCGATGTCTCGTAGTTATGCTGGTGATATCATGTTATGTACTACCGGACTTAGGGGATGACAAGATATGCTCTAGGCCAACAACATATGTAAATTTTCAAAAATTTATTTTTGACAATAGTAGTTAAATTCACCGTCTCGATGAGAAATATGTCCTTGCAAAATACGACGTAAAAAAAAAATTAATAAAGGTTTATTTTTTGAGAAAAATTGTTTATTTCGCTAGTGTTGTATTGTATATGTTTTTAATTTTTTTATTTTAGAAGATAAAATTATTGTCTCGAATGTGAAATTTGTTTTAAAAACATTTGATGTAAGAAATTTTTTTCCCATTCTCTTTGTTTCCCCATTTAATGACATGACTAAAAAAAAGTTACCATTTGGTAACATACACTTATGATACTAGCCGGTAGAAATTTTTCATGCTACCAGCTGGTAGTAGTTTTTCCTGCTACCGACTGGTAGCATTTTTTATGGTAACGTCCAAGTAGTAGTTTATTCGAGCTTACTTAGTCAAGAATGATTGTATTCTATCGATTAGTACCATATTTTACACTATGTGTCGGTAGCTTAAAATATGCTACCATTTGGTAGCATTATTTTCTATTATCGGCTAGTATATATATTCATGTTACTAGTTAGAAGCATCTATGCTACCTGTAGGCTTACCCGGGGTCATGCATGAATTTTTTTATCAATTGTGAATGCCCACACTAAAATAAGAATTACGAGTTTATGTAATTATAGACAAACGATTCACGTTAACTTTCCAGACCAACGATGTTTTAATACCCTATTCTAATTTTCAAGATGGACCATGTGTTAAATTTCCAAATGGATGGATCAAATATACCACACATTACAATTTCAAATGGATGGTTCGAAAATACTATGACCATGTTTTAACTTTTGAGATGAATGGTCTAAAAATACTATGATAAGGCTATAAATAATGCAAATGGGCGATTCAAAAACCATAGCATGACTACATTATAACTTAGTATATAACGGTTTAAAACACCACAATATAAAATTGTAGATGGATTCGGGAAGAATTACAATTTAATAAGATTTATGCTTGGAGTCTTAGATAGCGTATAAAACAATGAATCCACCTTATTTGAATTTCGAGGTAACAAAGATAAACAATCATAAATATGAAATCTAATTTAAACTCTAAGTGAGACAACCCATAATAGTTACATATCTCTTAATATGGACCACTTCCATAATTAAATAACCCAAAGGGTTATAACCTATTTAGTGACCGAGTACACCCTGATTTAATAATTAGTTAATTAATAACTAGTGAAACATAATATAGAGTTTATATTAAATAATAAAGAATAACCTATATTCAATATTTTTTAATTATAAATGGGGAGGGATTGAGTCGTCCCTCTTTTGTTGATATTATATCCAAACAATCAAAGACTAGTACAACGACTACCATGAATCATGTTGAGAGAAACCCATGTGTAACCTTTGAAGATAAAGCCCTCAAAATAGAGTCCTTTTATGAAGATCATGCCTTGATTTGCAAATTCGATGCACTTTGGCCTAGCCTACTTGTCCTATATGAATATATCACCAAACATTGGATCCCGCTTCTAGTAGGAAGGCTAGATCTCTACCCCTGTGCTAAGGGAATTTTGATTGTTACTTTTGAATCCATAACTGATAAGGATCTCATTGCTAATTAACTTTGGATCTGCCAGCAAAAATACCTTATTTTAAAACCCTGGTTCCCATCATTCAACCCTCTCTATGAATATTTCTCCCGCAAACTGATTTGGATCAGATTACCCCACCTACCTCTTTAATTTTGGGATCAAAAGTGTCTGATAGCCATAGGAAATACCTTGGGCAACATCATTAACATTGACTCCCAAACCACTGATTTCACACATACAACCTATGCAAGAATTCTTGTTGAGGTTGACACTTCAAAGGATCTTCCATCTCACATTGAGATAAAGGTGCAAAATAAAACTTGGACTCATCCTTTGGACTATGAGGGTCTTCCTTTTAGATGTAGGAAATGTTTCTCTTTGGGGCATTCTGCTACTAATTGTGAAGTAATAAAACATAAAAAGGAGAATGCTAACTGGTGGAAAAACGCCCTCCCGGAACATCTAGTATTTAAACCTAAGAATATCCTTGTTTCTGATGCTGAGGAGGAAGACATGATGGAAACAATCCCTGAAACACCTTTGAGAGAGATCACAGTCATGCAAATAAGGAGTCATCCAGGGGTGAGACTTAGAGGACCGGAAACACTGAAACAAAAGCATCTGTAGCGGCTAAGGAGAATGTTCCTCAATCTCCTTTCTCAAACAACATGTACCATCCGATCACGGATCTTTTAGTTTTCATTCCTTTATAGAAAGTTTCGATGAATTTTTACGGTTCATAAAGAAGAAGAAAAATCTTCGTACAAAAAAATAGTTGTTAAGTCACTCTAATTTTTTTATCTGCATTTGTTGTTATGTTGTTGTTTGTTGTTGGGTTTGGTACTTTTCTTGGAAAAATATTTTTCTACTTTTGGGATTTAATGTAAATCCTGTTCTAGAGAACTCTTATGTTTTGGTACAATTGTTATATCTATATTTTTATCCTTCTTGTTTAAGGGTATAGTCCCTTTCAAAATACTACTTATCAATAATAATAAAAATTATAAATTAAATATTATGAATACTTAATATTATGTTCTAACACTCCCTCTTAATATTAAGTGGGGATTTATATGCCAACATTATTTGTTCGCATAATAGGATTTACAAATCCATAAACCAAAAAAATGTTTAGGCTAGCATATTTTTTTGAAGGAATTACAACACCTTCATCATCATTACACCTTGAACTTGCAAAAATTCGCAGCACACAATGGCATCTCAAACATGTCTCAGTAACTTGATCTTGGTTGGGTAGTACTAGAGATCTATATCACCACAAATAACCTTCTCTCAAATAAATTGCATATGTATCTCGATATTCTTTGTCCTTTGATGTTGAATTGGATTTTTAGGGAAAGGAATGCAACTTTTGCTATCACACAGAAGAG
Organism: Taxus wallichiana var. yunnanensis; assembly: GCA_018340775.1. Taxonomy (NCBI): domain Eukaryota; kingdom Viridiplantae; phylum Streptophyta; class Pinopsida; order Cupressales; family Taxaceae; genus Taxus; species Taxus wallichiana. The sequence goes on along the minus strand of CM031239.1, from coordinate 393,213,958 downwards.
GACTAATTCCTTTAGCTTTCATGTGCATCTATTCCAAAAACAACTTCAGCCACATGGATTATTTCACTTCTTCCATTGCACTTATATATTTTACCTTAGTAGAAGAAATGGAGAATTTTGGTTTCTTTTTACTTCTTCAAGTAATGACACCTGCACTAAACTTGAATACATATCCAATTGTAGACTTGTGATCTATCACATCACCAACATGGTTAGAATCACAATATCCATATAAATATGTATTGTTAGAAGAAGTATAATGTAAACCAAAATTAATTGTGCCTTTAATATAACGTAAAATTCTTTTGGATAACTTGTAGTGATCCTGATAAGGCTCTTGGATTAACCTAGAAACAATGTCATGTCTAGTAAGAGTTAGATAAATAAAACTACCTACAAGTATTGTGTACAAAGTAGGATTAGCTTTTTCACATGCATGTTTAGGATCAAGTTTACATCCAACTTATATAGGAATAACAACAAGTTTACAATCAATCATATTAAACCTTTTAAGTAAATTAGTTGCATATTGTGATTGACATACTATAATAGAATTTTCATCCTGAGATATAGCCATGCCCATAAAATGATGCAATAATCCTATGTCTGTCATCTCAAAATATTGCATTAATATTTCCTATATTTTCATAATTAAACTGTTATAATTACTAGTGATAAGTAAATCATAAACATACAACACAATGAGAATGATAGCATTTTCTTCAATTTTAACAAACAAATCATTGTAAAGTGAATAGTGTAAAAAAACTTAATTGAAAAAAAAACTAATCTTTCCATACCAAGCTCTAGGAGCTTATTTTTAACCATCTAAATATTTTTTTAATTTACAAACATACATTTCTTTACTGGTTCTTTCAAGCCTTTAGGTTGAGTCATATAGATTTCTTATTTTAAATCACCATTCAGAAATTCTTTTTTAAATCCATCTAATGGATTTCCCAACCATATTGAGCAGTTAAGGAAATCAAAATACTTACTGCCCTTATTTTTGTAACTAATGTAAAGGTTTAATACTGGGTTTTTGAGTAAACCCTTGAGCTACTAATTTTTCTTTGAATTTATCGACATTATCATTTGCATTATATTTAATTTTGTATAGCCATTTAGATCCGAATATAATTCATTTTTCAAGAGGAGGGACTAAATCCTAAATTTGATTGTTAATTACGGAAGAATATTTATATTTCATTGCATCTATCCACCTTTTATCACAAGAAGATTCTTCGAAATATTGGGGTTCAGGTTCATACAATATCATCAAAGCATGATATGTATGATGACTTCTAGTCATTTTCTAAAGGTTTCCAGGATTAGAGTGTTGAATAATAGACTCATCCCATCTAGGTATTTTATTTATAGAGGAAACATGTACTAACTCTTTCTTAATTATAGGTTCATTACTAGTTTTTTCATCACATACATCATTTTCACTATTATTTTCACAATTTTCAATTTTGTGTTCATTTTCATTATAATCATCATGAATAATAGAAACAAAAGAATAAGAAGATGAAAAAAAGATTTTTCTAAAATGTTAACATTCATGTTTCCTATAACTTATCTTTTGAAGGATCAAAGATCCTAAAACCTTTAGTTTTGACACCGTATCCTACAAAGATATAAGGAAAAGAGGTTTGGTCAAGCTTCTTCTATTTTGATTTCAGAATGAAGAGGGAAGCATGGCTATCGAGGTTATCAAATGAGACCCACTTGGTTTTTGATTTGATCACTTTTCCGAGGAGTGGAATTGGCTAAGGCTTTAGAGGGAACTCTATTCAAGATATGAACAACAATATTCATTGCTTCAAAGTTAGAGGAATTTAGGAAGCTCTGTTGAATGCATCATAGTTCTATCCATTTCTAGAATGATGTAGTTTTTACATTCCATAATCCCATTCTGCTTTGAGGGAAATAGGGAGTGGTTAGTTCTCTTTGAATGCCACATTCGACAAAAAAAGAGTCAAATTCCTTAGTAGCGTATATCAGTCATAATCCTCTTAATTTTTTAACTATAAGTTTTTTCAACTAAAGCTTTAAATTCCTTAAATTTTGAAAAGACATTAGATTCCTTTTTAATAAAATAAGTCCAAATCATATGAGAGAAATCATCAATAAATTTGACAGTTGACTATAAAACTTTCACCCATGTCTCTGATTTGGAAGAACCGAGTTGTTTGAGAGAACAATGGAATCGTCTCAACTCGTCAGACCTTGCTCGCTAGAGACGGATCTCTGCAGAAAGATGGTTCCTCTATCTATTTCTACCGCTACTACTACTCCTAATGCTGAAATAAAATCCTAGACTAAACATGTCAAGGGACCAGGGATAGAAGGATGTGCAGAAAGGGTAAATCCTAAGCTAAGGAAGGTGATAGCACTAGGGAAATGATTTATCACTCTCCACAAGTGGCGAAGGAAGCGCCGTAATGTAATTACGTGTATAAATCTGATTATTAGCAGAAATATAACACCAATGAACACAATATTTCAGATAAATGATCTCAATGTGCAAGAAGAATAGCTTAGCCACTTCGAGGGGGCAACCTCCAAACTAGACAATAAGACTCAAATGTTGAATATGATGATCAAATACTACCTACTAACCCCTATATATACTATTCCTATGCTATGGCCAACACCAAGGCCGACCCACTATTGAAAATATAACATTATATGAACAAGATACATAATGATAAGAAGTTATGATAGCCACAATTCGACTATATACATCCAATATAAGATATATGATTAAGGGCGTAACATGCCCATCCCCTTTGAAGCAATATTGTCTCCAATGTTGAGAAGATATGGATGTTGCTGTAGGAAATTTACATCCTCCCAAGTTACGTCTTCATTGTCTAGATTTTTCCACTTGATCAAATACTCAGTGATGACCCTTGTCCTCAATCGCTTAGTGCATGTCTGAAGGATGCATTCTAGTTCTAGGATGATTCTGCCCTCTTCATCAAGCTCGGGTAACATAGTCTGGGTTGATACTATCTATCCAATTACCTTCTTTAGGCAAGATACATGGAAGACTAGATGAATTTGAGTAGCCGGAGGAAGTTCCAGTTTGTATGCTACATTTCCAATCTTTTGTAACACTTGATAAGGACCATAATACTTAGGTGAAAGCTTCTTATCATTTTTCTATTGTTTTAAGGACATTTTATTATATGGTTATAAGCACACAAAAACCTAATCACCGACTTCAAAATGTCTTTCACTGCGATGTTGGTCCACTTGCTTGCTTTATGTGGTTTTGTGACATGACCAAATTTTCCCTAAGACTAGAAAGCACCTCTTGTTGGTGTTGAATATGTTCTTCAACTACTAGAACCTTTGGCTAGACTCTCAAAGATGAAGTCATAGATGGTGTATGGTACCCATATAATGCCAAGAAAGGAGACATTTTAGATGAAGTATGAAAGGAGGTGTTATACCACCATTCTACCAATGATAACCATTAGACCTATCTCGCTTTCTTATTTGATGTAAAACAATGAAGATATCCCTCCAAGCACTTATCTACCACCTCTATTTTCCCATCAGACTGGGGATGATAAGAGGAACTACGAGCTAGTTGTGTGCCTAAGCATGAAAACAAGTCAATCGAAAAATTAGTAGTAAATATAGGATCTCGATCACTTACTATAATCTTTGGTGTCCATGGAGCTTCCGAGTTGTATCCACGAAGTTCATTCCTCTTTGTACTCATGCAACAAATGGATGTGATAAAGCACAAAAATGGGCATATTTGGTTAGTCTATTCACTACCACCATGATTACATTTTTACCTTCCGATTTTGCAATCCTATGATGAATTCCATGGACACCTCTTCCCAAATCTGGCTAGGAATAGATAGAGGTTGTAAAAGACCCAGGGACTTAATTTTTTTCCCTTATTTTTGACAAACCATGCATTCGACACAAAATTTTGGACATCTCCTTTTAGCCCTTCCCGAGTAAAAAAATCATGCTTGATTCGATGATAAGTCTTTAAGAAGCTAGAATGACCCCCTACTGGAGAAGCATGGAGCTCAGATAGAACCTTATTTTTAAGGATTGAATTCTTACATAGATATAATATATCTTTATACCATAAAACATCTCCTTTCCATACAAATTTTTCTAACATGCTTGGATCTTGTTGGAGATTCTAAATAAGATTTTGTGTACCTGGGTCAATTTTCCATTCAGACCTTACATCCTCTATCCAACCCTCCTATAATACAAATATGGCACACAACAATGCCTGGGTAGATTCATCCTTTCGAGATAAAGCATCAACAACTACATTCTCTTTCCCTTTCTTGTATATTATCTCAAAATCATACCCCAACATTTTTGAGACCCATTTTTTTGTTCTCCTAATGATAAACGTCTCTCTAAGAAGTATTTCGGACCATCACGATTTTTCTTTACTTTGAAATGTCGTCCCATTAGATATGGTCTCCATTGCTTCACTTTGCATGAATTATTGCTAACATTTCTTTCTCATAAACTAGTTTAGAGATATTCTTACCTTTGAATTGGTGGTTCTCAAAGTTAATGGGTCACCCTTCTTGCATGAGTACTTGCCCTCATACCATACTACTGAAGCATCACATTCAGTAATGAATGTTATTGAAAAATCTAAGGTGGCTAGCCGGAGTGGTGCACATGGCATCCTTCAAATTCTCGAAGGCCATAGTAGCTTGCTCGTTCCAATGGAAATATTCCTTCTTCAATAAATTTGTGAGTGGTGTTGTGATGCTGCCATAATTCCTTACAAATCTATGATAATAACTTGTAAGCCCCAAAAATCCTTGAAGATTTTTTAGGGTTTTGGGAACCTTCCATTCAAGAATGGATTTTATCTTGTTAGGATCCACTTTAACACCATCATAAGAGACAATATGTCCGAGATATTCACCCTCCTTTACACCAAAAGAACACTTAGAAGGATTTGCATAAAGTTGATGTTAGTCACGAGTTTCCAACACCTTATTTACATGATACTGATGTGTTCCTCCCATGTTTTTATATAGATTAATATATCATCAAAGAACACTAAAACAAACTTTCAAAGAAATGACTTAAATATGGAATTCATCAAGCTTTGAAATGTAGAGGGTGCATTTGTTAGTCCAAAAGGCATTACCAAGAACTCATAGTGTCCTTCATGTGTCCTAAAGGATGTTTTATGAATATCTTCATCCTTGATTCTAATATGATGATATCCGAGAATGAACATCAAGTTTTGTAAAGTAACAGTACCATGTAACTCATCTAGCAAATCATTAATTAGGGGAATAGGAAACTTATCTTTAGCGTGTACTTAATGAGTTCCCTGTAATATGGACACATAAGCCAATTGTCATCTATTTTATGTACCATCACTACAGGAGAAGAGTAAGCACTTTGACTATGATGAATAAGTCCTACTTCTAACATCTCTTGAACTATCTTCTCAATCTCACTCTTTTGCATATAGGGGTACCTATAAGGTTTGATGTTGGGTGGTTGACTCCCTGGTACTAGCTGGATGGCATGGTCATGGTCTCTTTTCGAGGCAAACCCTTGGGCATTTCTCCAAACACCACTGAGTTCTCATCTATAACTGTTTACATATTATGTGGGTATAAATGTATTGGAATGATGTTCTTCCAATGAAAATAGTTGTGCCACAAACCCTTCTACACCCTTTCGAAGCAATTTTTGCATCTGATGAGAACTTACCATTTGTGGGGACTTTTCTCTTAGTCCTTTTAGTTTAAAATTCCTCCCTTCTGACTGAAATTGCATGAACAACTCTTGGAAATTCATTTCAATGGTTCCCAAGGTGGTAAGCCACTAAACTCCTAACACAATGTCTGCTCCTCCCATGACAATGGCATACATATTGCTAGCTAGCAAGTAATCTCCCATGGCGAGATTAATGTTATGGCATTTTCCTGAACAAATAAAAAATTTTCCCATCAGTGATCATGACTTGATATTCTGGAGCTGGATAAACAAAGAGATTCAAGCGTCGCCAACTTATGGTGATGAAATTGTGAGTACTTCCCAAATCAATCAACTTTGTTACCCTCTATTTTTTAAAGAATCCAACTACTTTGAGTATTTGGGAGTGCTAATCTTGGAAATTGCATGGCATGATATTGTTGGTGGGGATCTCCTAATTCCTCCTCGGCTCTACCTCTTAATCTTCTTCATTTTCTTCTTCTTGATGAGGTCCCTCAATGTAGAACAACTTATTTTCAAAGCACACTTATGTCTGGTCCAAATTTGTTGTCACAATTAAAATATAACCCTTTATCTCTCTTTTCTTCAATTTGTTGAGGTTTCAATCTTCTGCGGCCAAGGAACGATGGTGGAAGGGTGCTACGATCTCGATATTGCGGCAGTTTGTTTTCTACTAGAAAGAAATTTTTCCTCCGCCTATGTGCCATGATCATAGAGTCACGAAACCTTATGAGGATTAAACATAGGCACCTCGGTCTCAATTTTTTCTTTAAGACCCCAAGAAATAAGTCATTCTAATTATCTTGGGAATATTTTCCACCCATAAGGAAAGGTTTTGGAATTGATGGATGTAATCTTTATTTGTTCCTATTTTTTCGATCTTTTTGCTAATTGACTTAAATAATTCTCGACGCACTAGAACTATAGTGAAATTGCAACTCTTGATGAATATTTTCCATGTAACATTGAGGCCACTCTTTTCCTTTGAGCACATAACCATCGATACCAAATGATTTGGTCGGGTTCAAGATACAATGATGCCATGGTAACCTTTTGTCCCGATGGAATCGATGAAGATGAAAGAAATTATCCATCTGGTTAATCTAATTGAGTGGATCCTTTCCATCAAACTTACACATTTCCACTTTTGGAATCATGCTACAGGCTTGCAAACTATTTGTATTTGGATTGGTCATGTTTACGGAGTCCACCTTGGCTAGTTTGTCTATTATTTTGACCTAAAGATCCACCTTGGTTAATGTGAGTATAATTGAGTTGTGGTGATTAGGAAGGATATGATGACTCATGATATTGTAACTAAATTAGTGAATTAAATCCTCCAATCGTTGTCTAATATTTTCTACATCTTCTTTTTTGGCCACTCTACCCTCGAGGTTTCACAACTCTAACTCAAGATAGTTGACCTTATGGTCCATTGAAGTAAACCCTAACCCTAAGGACTTTGTAGATACCCCATCTGACTCTAACTCCTCAACTATTATCTCATCCTTATCATGGGTTTTACCCAAAGTGATGGGATTATTTTTTCCTCTTATCGAAGGCCCACCATGATGCCCCAAAATGGTAGGATTTAGGGATCAAGGTCAAAATTTAGGGTTTGGGATTTCAATAGGAATTCGAAGTAAAATTTTATAAAATGAAAAGAACAAACTCAAACTAATTTTAAATATTATTTCCGGAAATGTAAATAACTTTGAAAAATTCCTCAAATTGCACCCTAGGTAGCCGAATTATGAAAAAAATAAAACCGCTATAATGTTTTACAAACAAGTCAAAAATTCTTAAAATTTGTAGGAAATCTTACTTGGTGATTTCACCACACCAAATTTTTTTTTTTGAAAATTTATCTACTTATTTTGAGATATGGATGAACCTTCACAATTAGGGTTTGACGCATTGTTGGTGAGTTCAAGCTCGATACCACTTGTATACATCGATTATTAGTAGTAATATAACACCAATGAACAATATATTTTCGATAAATTATCTCAATGTGTAAGAAGAATATCTTAGCCACTTCGAGGGCACAACCTCCAAACAAGGCAAAAAGACTCAAATGTTGAATATGATGATCAACTACTACCTTCTAACCCATATATATATTATTCCTATTTTATGGCCAATACCAAGGCTAACCCACTAATGAAAATATAACATATATGAAAGAGATACATAATGATTAGAAGTTATGATAGCCACAAGTTGGCTATATACATCAATATAAGATATATGATTAAGGGCATAGTAGAAACAAAAAGACGCAGAAGAAGTGGCCGGAAGGCGCGTTCCATAGATCAACATGTTGGCTCTGCATTCTAGTGCATACAACAAATGAACGTGGGGAATCTAAGTGGGAAGATGCAAAACATGCCATAAAACACAAACAAAGAGGTGAGATGCAATGAAAATGAGAAAGGAAAGATACGAGTTCCATAAAACATGATTTTTTTTCTTAAGAGATGCATAGTCATTTACACTCATGGAAGGAGGAGAGAATACATTACAGACACCATGCCAAGGTCTAAATCCCATGGGAATTCAACCACCATTCTAGTATGTTGTCCTTACAACAGTGAGGGATCCTTTTAATAAAGATTTTTTTTTTCATTTATAGAAGAAGGAGAGAAAAAAGGAGAAAAGGAGGGAAACTCAGATTTTAAATACTGACCACCAACAACAAGCAATGAAGGCCAATGAATTGTTCTACAAAATGCATCATATGTTCCTCCCCATGTTTTTTTGGCACGTAGGAGAAGGAGAAGAAATATTTTGGTTGGAGTCGATTAGATGTGTGTATTGATGACCGAAAAACATTTCACTTTTTATGCCTACAAAATCCCACCTATATTGTATTTTTAATAGTCAACTTGTAGCTTATGTAAGAAGCTTTACGAGAAGCCCATGTGTGCATATGTCATAGCTCTGTAGTAAAATATATGGCTGTTAGAAGATGTGAGAGTTGTTTGAACACGTGAGACACGTGACGCGTGTTGATTAGTGAAGAAATCGCCCACTGTTCATTTATTTTTTCATTTATTTTACATTTCATTCATTGGTTTATTGTCGGGATTCGATCCCCTATTGGTGTGATTTAATAGGCTAAGTGTAACACACTCAATTCTCGACGAGGAGATGATGTGGCATAGTAAGCCCGGTGCAAAACAAGCAAAGCACGAGGTAAAGGGAATAAGAATGAGACTACTAAAAGTAGAAGCATGAAGGTGCATAAGAAGGTCATGCAAGAGTATGCACATGGAAGAGAGAAAGAAAGGAGCACATGAGGCATGCAAGGAAAAGAGGCAGTGCATGGTGCCCAAATGTGAAGGCATGCAAGGGACTTAGCCAATTTGTAAGGAAAATCTACATAAGTGCGTGTGAGGGGTGCACAATAGGATAGGAATGAAATCTAGTGCGCAAAGGGAAAACATAAAGGGAAGATGAAAGATAAAATAAAAAGGGGGAGGAGAAAAAGGAAGAAGGAAGTAGGGCACACGGGGGAGTGAAGAAGAACCACAGTCACATGAAATGTGCTAAAGAAAAAAACTAGAGTGTGTATAACCTATAATGTGAAACATCAGAGTCGAATAAAATATAAGTTATCCAAATAACTAGGGGAGTTATTTGGGAAAAAAATTGGGTAACTTTTGAGGGTCATCTTCCTTCTAGATGAGGAGACCAGTAGCCTTAGAATCATCCATTGGTCATGGTTTCTAATGTTGAACATAATCTGATATGTAATTTGAAGAATGCCCCTGGAGTCACCTGAAGCATGCCTGAACTCTGAATTGAACTAATACTCTAGTGAATATGTTCTGACTTTGATTCGTGAGAATGAAAATATGTGTGTGGATTGTTAGAACTGCCTCTTCTAAAAATTGACGTGCCATCCCAAGAAGTAAAAAAATGGTCACGTAGACGCAAGAGGAAAGGAAAGGTGTAAGAGAAAGTGCACCGATATAGAAGCACAACACTATATACAAGATTTGAAAAAAATACATGTCCCAAGGGGAACATGCAGAGTGTGCATGAGAACTTCTATTGCGAAAGAAAACCTAAAGTATCCTACTCTAACCCAAAGCAAAGGTAATCAAGTAACATCTACTACAAGAAAGGAGAAGTAGCTACCCTTCATAACAAATTATGACCATGTAATTGATTTGGTGCTAGACATGGTTGGAAACAGGAGTGGAAAACTTCCTTGAATATGGTCTTTCACCCTCCTTAAAGTATAACCAAAAAAAATATATACCTTCTAAAGTTGATCTATACTTGGATTCGGAGAGGCACCGCCTTTTGCTAACCTTTAGAATGCTAAATTCTCTACCTCATGCTCTAAAGTGAGCATGACCAGTGGTAACTCTTTATTTGGCTCTAGACTAGACAAATATTGGATAGGGCATGGTTTGATCTTTGTTTTTTTCCCATTTTTGTGAAGCTCAATCTGTAAGTGGGATTATCATACGACTAGCCTCCCGAAGGGGAACACTTGTAGAATGGGTTGCGTAAAAATGGTGCACATGTGGTTCTTCCTCTACAAGAAACTCGAGTCTCCTCCGAAGTGCACCCTCTAAGACTAACTATTTTCCTTCTAGAACATGCGCTTTTGTATGATTTTCTATTCCCGATTAGATTCGCATGAGTCATGTCATTCTTCAACCATTCTCTAGTCATCAAACATGATTACGTTGGTTGGGAATGGCATGTTAGTAGGGGATGTTCATTTATGGTATAATTAGACGAGAGGGTACTTGGAAGGGAATGGGAGGATGGGTGCGAAAGGCGTGGAAGGCGCATATGCAAGAGGAGTGGAAGCACACATGGGAGGGATGATGGCGAGATAAATTAAGGTGAAAGGATGGAGGAGGGGAATTTGAATAGAGGCTTCACACGGAAGGCGACAACATGTGCAGCGAGATGAGATGATGTAAGTTCACACAGAGAGTGGGAGGGCTATAATATTTTAGTGCAGGGTTTCCCCATTTACAGGGTTACCATAGGCTACATTTGTGAGCCTCCATTAACTTCACCCATTGTGTAACTTGAGGTAGCATCTTAGTAATAGATTGTATATTTTGTTGGGTGTTAAACCACACAGTACAGGTATACCAATCGAAAAGGGACCTTATAGAAAAATTTAGCTACCTTTATGAAGCACGTGACTCTAAGTTGCATCATGTCTATCTCCACGTTTTGCACCTACCTCTCAAGATCAGCTTCGGCCATGGATTTTCCTCCTTCATCTACATAAAATTGTTCTACATAAACATTTTGGTTAGAAAAATAACCATATGAAAGAGTAGAGGTTGGGTTATATGTATATTAAGGATGATAGGGATTAAAAAACTGATTTGGAGGTAGGTTTCTAAAGCTGTGGGGATGGAGGGAAATATTTCTACTAATGCAAATGAGAATTCTAGGAGGAAAGAAGTAATGATTTCAAAACTTCAAAAGAGGAAGTTGGAATGATGAAAAAGGAGAAACAACTGTAAGAAGAAATGAGGGGAAATGTTTTGTGAATGAGATAATGGGTGTGTTTTGATTAGTGGAGTCACAAGATGTGCTGAAAAATTCTTGCAAAATCTAGATCTCAACGAAACAAATCAAATTTGTGGAGATTAAGATGTAAATATCTTCACTTTGTCCCACGAGAATGTGGTATAAACTATTGGTTGTCAAACTTGCACCCATGTCTTGGATATGGAAAAACTAATTCATTTGAGACAACAATGGAGCCATCTCCAAGTTTTGGGACCTTGTGTGCTTGAGATGGATCTCCGAAGAAGGATGGTTCCTCTATATATTTCTCACATTACTACTACTCCTAATGCTGAATGTAAATCCTATACTAAACATGTCAAGGGAAAAGGGATAGAAGGATGTGTAGAAAGTGGAAATCCTAAGCTAAGGAAGATGATAGCACCAGGGAAGGGTCGATCACTCTCCACGAGTGACAAAGGAAATAGACTGGGCACGGGAGAAGAGGGTGGAGGGCGTGAGACATAGGTCAACATGTGGACTTGACCTTCCAGCACATGTAACACATGAAAATGGGGAGTCAAGTAAGAATATGCACACAATGCCATAAAATGCAAATAGAGAGGTGAAATGGAATGAAAGCGATAAATGGAAGACAAGAATTCCAAAAATAAGATTTAATTGCTCAAGGGATGAGACGGTCATTTACATTCATAGAAGGAGGTAAAAATACATTGTAGAGACCATGCCAAGGTCTAAAACCTCTGGGATGTCAGCCACCATTTTCGAATGGAATCGTTACAAAAAAAATGGATCCTTTTACAAATAAGAACTCTATTATTTATAGATGAAGAAGGAGAGAAAAGAAGGATAAAAGGAGGGAAAATCATATTTGAAATCCAACCACCAATAACAAGTAATGAAGATTTATGAATCTGACTGCAAAACATGCCAGATGCACCTCCCTATGTCTGTTTGGCATGTAAAAGAAAGAAGAGGGAAAGATCTACAGAAATCTGGCGGTTGGGGTCAATTGGATGTGTGCATTGATGACTAGAAAAACATTTCCTTGCTTTACGCTTGCCAAATCCAGCCTAAATCTTATTTTGAATAGTCTAAATTGTAGCTTATGTCAATAGATTTCTAACAAGCCTAGGCACATAGATGTTCGATCTATGTAGCTAATGATATGGTTGTTAGAAGATGTCGAGAGTCATTTGAACACGCAAGACATGTGGCATCTTTGTGATAGATGAAGAAGTCGGCCAACTGTTCATCTATTTTGTCATTTATTCCATGGGTCATTCATCACTTGTTGTTAGGATTTGGTGTCCTATTGGAACTCTTTGATAGGTTGCGATGTAGAAAAATCAAGCTGACAAATGATGATGTGACATAGTGACTAGCGCAAAAGAAAAAAAGGCATGAAATAAAGAGGCACGAGAGGGAGGAGGTGCGAGGCTGCTAAAAGTGGGTGTGTGTAGGTACGAGAAGAAGGTCTCACAAGATCACACACGTAAAATTAAGGGAGAATGGTGTATGTAAGGCGTGCGAGGAAAAGAGGGAGTGTATGACACACAAGTGTGAAGTTATGCGAGGACTTAGCCAAAATGGAAGGTAAATCTACATAATTATGTGGGAGGGGTACGCGATAAGAAGACAGGAATGAAAGCTGGTGCGGAGAGGGAAAGCACAAAGGGAAGATGAAAGATAGAATAATAATGGGGACGATCAAAAGGAACAAGGAAGCAAGGCTCATGAGCGCGCGCAAAAGAAATTAAGTCATGTGAAATGTGGCAAAGAAAACAAACTTGCATGTGCGCAACCTATAATATAAAACATTAGAGTCGGATAAAATATAAATTGTCCAAAAACTAGGGGAATTATTTGGCACGGGGATTCACTTAGTAAAAGTATGGTATATCACCTGCGTTCGAAGGGTATTAAAGAATACCCTTAATTCTAGTTTCTACCTCTAATTATTCAATTGATAATACCCCCTCCTGTTATATTATTAGAATGAAAATACCCCCTATTTTTTCCATGTACCTTATCTACCCATTTTTCAATTACAATTTTATTTACCCCTTTTTATTTCTACCCCAATATATTAGACAAAAATATATTATATTTCTCACTCAATTTTTTTTCAATATGCATTTCCTTTCGAAAGATAGTTCGAAGCCATTGAATACATATTACAAGTCACCTTATATATGTTAAGCTTTATGCATTTATCAATAGTTCTTCAAATAATTAAGATGGTGAAATAATATCACTTGTGTTGAAAAGCATACTCAATTCTAGTTTTCTACCATCTTATTATTTCTTAGTTAAGAATCTAGATTTATTTATTAAAAAGAGATTATAATTTAATTTATGACCACACTCCTTTTGCAATTTTAAGGTATTTACGTTTAAAAACTAGGGTTCAAACGTTTTAGTTTTATATTAAAAGTAAACCTCTATTTCCTTTGGCCCATCTCTCTAACCTACCCCCAATACCTGATTCAAAACATTAATAAATTAAACCCTTTCACCCCCTCATGTCTACCGGTATATTGAGTTTAATTTTATTAATTTTAATTACCTCAATATGAACCCACGTGCTAGGATATTGCCTAGCTAATGAACCCCCCGTGTTATTTGGGACAAAAAATTTCCAAAAAACTAGGGGAGTTATTTGGGACAACAACAACATAAAGAGAACCATTAATTGGTGGAACTTCTATAGGTCCTCAGACATCACTATTGACAAGTTCCAAATGTATAAAATAATTAGCATCATAATTACTATGGATAGGATCGGTATATTTCTTACCACGTAAGCATCCTTCACATGTTTCATGATTTCGGGAAATAGGTGGCAAACTAGTCACTAGGTTTAGTCAAGAAATTTTGTACATGGCCTTGAAGTTGACATGAGCTAGTCTCTCATGCCACAATTTCATGTCACTTATTTGATATGTTAAACAAGAATCAAAAGGAAATCCATTAAACACATACAAACCATCTCTTTGAATTTCTTCAACTAAGACCATGTTAATTTATAATAAAAAAATATCTTTTAACAATGTTATACTATAGTTATTTTAAATCAATCGAGAAAAAGAAAGAAAATTCATTTTAAGTTTAGGAACTATAAAAAATATTTAATAAAAGCATTTGAAACTTTTACTTTACCTTGTTCTGAACGTAGAGAATGGAATGATCACCCAAGTAGATCGATCATTACATTCTCTAAGTTTAGATGGAATATCATATCTAGAGGTCATGTGTCTGCAGAGGCATCGTTGTCCAATATCCATTAATTTTATTTTGCAGTGATAAATCGCATACAAAGCAATTACATTTGATTTATGACTATTTTTCATATTCTTGTTTAGATTTTGATTAGATTTGTTACCCTTTTGGTTTTTGAAATTTGACTTATTATTTTTAAATTTACAATCCTCTTTCTTATGGCCAAATTTACCATAGTAATGACATTTACCATCAAAGCTAACTCTTAAATTTCACGGTTTCTTATCTTTACTAGTACATTTAAAGTTGATTATTGGTTTTTTTGAATCTAGAGGTTTTACCTTTTGATTTTTGAGTGAGAAGTTCATGAGTGGCATTATCCTTAGAATTAATTTTTTTCATTAATTTCTTTCCCCTGAATGCCAAGAGCACTAATGGTTTACAAATCTAGAATATCTTGTTCTATTTGATATTTAGAATTCAAAATTGAAATGAAATTTCTAAATTTTTCATGAATATTCAATTGAATAATGAAATAAAGCAATTTATCTTGAATTAAGTTACAGCTACACCCATCTAATTGAGACTTAATATTTTTATTTTTTCTAAATAATTAATTACTTTTTCATCTCCCTTCATGGGAGTTGTCATAAGTTCTAAAATCAGTTTAATGATTTTCGATAAACATGTACCTTCGTGCATCGATTCCAATTGAGTCCAAGCCTCACTCAGAATTTCTTGATTCTTGATATGAAGAAAAAAATCATCTTGTATGCTTCGCAAAATGATGGACATCACCTCTTGTACTTTTTTTTATACACAAGAAAGTTTTCCACAGTTTTTGTCTTCAAGTCGAAGCCTTCTCAGTTCCTTTCAAAACTTACCATAGTTTTTGATCCAGAATTCTTCCTTCATTGGAATCTTCTAAATGATTTAATTATTCCCATTCGAAATCGACATTTATCAATTGAAATCTGATTAGACCCCATTTTTCACGTAAATAAAAATAAATAATGAATGAGGATTTTTATTCCAAATTTAATGTAAATTCCCTTGTCCTTGTTTAATCCTCGCAATCGAAAAATCGATCATTTTACACCAAAAAGGAAGTCTGTCAAGTGGATAATTTACAAATGAATGGATTAGTATGATACTAAAATTAAATTGAAATGAGAGTGAATTTTCCTTATTTTTCTATCCAAATGACGACAACGATCTAGTTGTCATGTTGCTAGAAAAATTATCATTTCAAAAGAAACAATTACATTATTTAACTATTTTTCTCAAAAAAGAAACTTTATGATTAATTTATATTTGAAAAAAGAAAAAACAATATTGGTTTATACATAAAGTTATATTGAAGCTCTTGCTCCTTTATATGTTTGAAATCTCTATCAACTCGGTCAAGTTGTTATAACCAACCCGATGATTTTATTTTATATATGCCATTTCATTATTATCACCTTACCAAGCCAATTTAATCAATGCCAATTTTTATGACATTAACATTTCTACTTTGCAATTTATTCATTTAAACCATTTCCTATTTTTCAAGGTCATATTGTTTTGCCCAATTTATAACCAATGTATCTACAATTTAACAACTAGAATGTTAAATTGTTCATTCCAATTTAGTCGAGCTCGAGAAAATAGCTAAGCGAGCCAAGAAATCAAGGCCAATTTAATCAATGCCAATTTTTATGACATTAACATTTCTACTTTGAAATTTATTCATTTAAACCACTTCTATTATTCACGAGTCATATTGTTTTGCCCAATTTATAACCAATGTATCTTATATGAACCATCAAATGCCAATGTATCTACAATTTAACAACTATCAATGTTAAATTGTTCATTCCAATTTAGTCGAGCTCAGAAAATAGCTTAGCGAGCCAAGAAATCAAGGCCAATTTAATCAATGCCAATTTTTTATGACATTAACATTTCTACTTTGCAATTTATTCATTTAAACCACTTCCTATTATTCACGGGGCATATTGTTTTGCCTAATTTATAACCAATGTATCTTATATGAACCATCAAATGCCATGCCAATGTATCTACAATTTAACAACTATCAATGTTAAATTGTTCATTCCAATTTAGTCGAGCTCAGAAAATAGATTAGCGAGCCAAGAAATCACCCTTGATTGAGGCGCATATAACCAATGCACAATGATTACACGAACTAAAAGGTGATCGAAGCCCTAAGGGATTTAAATAAATGGGAGTGGTGATGTGACTGTCGCAAATTGCAATGGACTAATCTTTAAAAACAAAACAAATAAAAATATATACACCCCCTCCACCGCATAGGAGATAGATGGTCAATGCGAGGGGGACAACAAGGGCCATGTGGGGGCTGGGTATTAGAGGGGGACACTCCACATAGTGAGGGCCATGTGGTGGCTAGTGCAAGGGTGAGAGGAGGAAGGGGTCTGCCCACCCGTAGTCAATATGGACCCCCAAATGAAAAACGGTTAGGGTCTAATTTGAATAGTTTATAATTTTAATATAAACTATAGGATTAATGTTATATAACTATATAGGTCTAGATTTTCAATACATAGTTTTTATTTATATAGTTTATAAAAATGAAAAACTATAGTTTTTTAACTTTTGTTTTCGTAAATCATAAAAGATGAATATAGTTTTAAAACTATAGTATGTGCATGAATTTATTAAAGAAATGGAAAATACCCTAATTAAAGGGGGCCTAAATGACATGGGAAAAATAAATAAAAATACACCAACAATTTACGGGAAATACACAAATTTATAGGAGACAATATTTTTCACTCTCCCAATGAAAAATTTGGAAGCCTATTTCCATGGAGCTTGTCTCCTCTTCTTTAAATTTAACTTGTTTTTTTACCTTTGAATAATTTGATCTTGCACATGAAAACTATATGAACCATAGAAAATATTTCAAAAATAAATAATCTCATTTGGGCACTGTAAAAAAATTTCATGTAGTGAATAACCTTTCACATTTGTACACACCTCCAAAAACATTTTCATATCCTTCGAGAGGGTGGGTGGTTTAAATAGATTCCTAACCAATTGCCCAATACTTAATTAAATTAAATTAATTAAGCGCCGATTGAACATGACATTTGGATTAATTAAATTATTACCCAATACTTAACCTATTTTGTACCATGTCAGACAATGGTTATAAAGTTACACTAACCAAATATTGAACAACCATAAATGTGCATATATAAATAAATAAATAAAAAGATTAAATAATTAACACCATAACACATTAACACAAGATATGACATGGTAAAAACCCATGAAGAAAATTTCCATTTTATTGAGAAACTTTTTACCAGTTGAGAAATTCGTTTCTCACTCGTGCTCCCTGTTTTTAACCGCATGATTTAATAATTAGTTAATTAATAACTAATGAAACATAATATAGTTTTATATTAAATAAGAAATAATAACCTATATTCAATATTATTTAATTATTAACTAAATATTATGAACACTTAATATTACGTTTTAAAAGGATGGCAAGTGGTTTCAACCATTTGCTATTTTATTTATTTATTTGTAAATTCTTGGGACAAATAAACGGTGATCCGTGTTCACCGGTGATCATTTTGACATCATCGAACCTATTTATCCAATTGTTGTATATATCTCCCTCCCCAGGTAAATATAGACAAACGGAAGAATATGGAGATCAAAGAAACTCAAAACCCGACATTTATTTTACGTCGTCGTCGCGCCTAAGGCGCAGTTGGAGGTGTAAAGCAAAAAGTGTCGACATGAAAATGGATGCGCCCTGGCGTAGGTTGGAGGTGCAAAGCACAAAGTGTCGACATGGAAAAATTTGTGCCCAAGGTGCAGGTTGGAGGCGCAAAGCATAAAGTGTAGACATGAAAATGGATGCACTTATGACGCAAGTAGGAAAATGTCGACATGAAAATGGATGCACCCTGGCACAGGTTGGAGACGCAGATCACAAGACGTCAACACCACATTTTTAGCGCCTACAGTGCACTTAAGAGTATGTTGACATGAGGATGGATGCGCAAGGCGCATCTTCAAGAGGCATGACATTTTGAGTCCCGACGCTCGAACTCCGACAGAAGCAAACCTTGACCTAGATATTCAAATGGCCATAAATTTTTACAGGGAGCTCGGATTCACACAAGGTTGGACTTTTCGTAAATCTTAAAAGGTCCTCTCGCCCAACTACGACTGGATATCTTTACTTGGGTGAGAACAAGTTCTTGAAATGCAAAATACAATTCACCATTTTTGGGCTTAGGGTTCTCACCTACCGCCACAATGAGATGAATTAAATACAACCTAGAGGTGGTTGGGTTAGATTTGGAATTCCTCTCTCTTCCCTCTCTCATTCTTCCTATAAATTGTAAGGAGGGGCTTCTTTTTAAAGGTTGGACATTCTTGTTTTGCCCCTCCCTTCTTCTCTTTGGCAGGTGAATTTGTGGAGTTCAAACCTCCCATCTAAAACTATAATGCAACTTTGCCTCTTCGCATTTTGTAGTGTATTGTATCAATCTTTGGAGTAAATAATACATGTCGTGGATGATTCTCAACCCTCTCGTGTTCATTTGCATCCTCCCGATCTTTCACCGCAAATCCAAACTATCGGTGCATGATCTTGCATTGCATTTTAATGGTTTGTGTTTAGTGGTAGGATAGGGGTTTTATTCATTCCTCGGCGCATCACCTTCATTAGTTTAGGTTTATTTTTATGCATCTTCTTACCCCTGTCTCCTTGGAAAGTTAGATTAGGTTTTTGAGTAAACCCTCTGCATTTTTTATGTGTGCATCTCGAACAGAGGAATAGGAACCTGCCTTCATCCGAAGAGCTATCCCGACTCGCAACGTCCCACACTGGGGAAAGCTCCATGTTATGCAATCGCACCGAGAGTCTCAACCCATCGAGTTGTAGACAATCGGGGTGTTGTGATTCGCCATCAACAACAACCTCTTGCTCCCTTTTGAGTTAGTTAGAATCTATGTTTGAGGATGAATCTGTTGTGCCTATGACAACATCACTACACTTAGGATTATCAACACTCTATTGCCAAAGAATTTAGGGACCCTTTCAAATTAGAAGTCAATTTTTTGGAGCTCTATCACCTGCACTAATAATTACCAGTCTAATACCTCCCTTTCTATCATTTAATCAACTTGTTTTAAATTAGTTATAATCCAAAATCATCATTGATATCATCCCGCATAGTCTTATTAATCCTTCTTCTTTTTTCAGCCATTGTCCAACCTTTTGAATACTTTGCAATACCCAAAGATATCACCTTCGACTAGTCTTTTGACCTCGGTTCCATTCATAACCCTTCTAAAAACTTCCAAATATATTTTTTCAAAGTCTTACAGGTTCCTAAAATTGTTCTAGTTTAAAAAAACGCAGTCAAACCATTTTTATTAATCAAGTACCTTTTTACTTGCATTTTATTAAAGTAGGAATTTTTCTCCCCAATCACTGCAACTCCCGATTGCCATCGATCGTATCCATAGCCCCTTGTTTTATCATTATCCTTACAAAAAAATCTAAATATCTACTTTATGAGTTTCAAAGCTTCTAAATTTTTGATAGTTTGCCTTAGCAACATCAATCTCTATGGAATTTTTTATTATCAATTTTATCATTTATTCCATTAAAACAAGAACTTTGTCTTTGATCTTTTCGATCTTTGATCATCGTCAATTCCCGCCATTTTTATCATTTATAACATTATGATATTTATATTAATTGTATTCTAGTCTAATAAGTTATTGATTTAACAAAAATATAATTTATGCTAAACCCTAATTGCAAAGTCACATATGATAAATAAATGCTAGAATATAAATTTGACACAAGCAATAAGCTAGTAAAATGTGAAACCCTAAGTGCAAGTGAGAGAGGAGTGAACTTAGCTGATTTGTGATCATTCTAGGATTGATGCGATTGAGAAAAGCTGTTGAACATGAAGTCATATATTTTTTATTACTTTGAATAAATTTTGTAGATCATGAAACATGATGGAAACAAGTACCCCAAGGCAGAAAGGGCGCGTCTGGGCACCGAATACCTCTACCAGGACACCTATGACTACCAAAATAGTCAAAACCTAATTCCTCGAGTGTCACACAAGTTTCATAATTATTCACTTTGTTGATCACCTATATGTCGTAATAAGATTAATGAGGTAATTGTAACCTACAAAACAAATATTCATCTACAAAACCCACAATAACACATCAAATCAAAAAAAAAAAAAAAAAAAGATGCAATATGAGGAGTTAGACTCTGACCCCAATGGCCACTTGATAGAGTGAGATTACTGAGCATTACACTACATCTCAAACTCCATGTATTTCCTATGAGTGTGTGATAGAATCGTGTCGTAGGATACCCTTATGGAATCACACTTGATAAAGATATATCGGATGTAGCAAAGTAAATAGAATGCATGGATGTAAAAATGGACTTCCCTTACTATTCCTTTGTATGCATAAAATTTAGTCCTTTGTACCTTGCATGAATTTCAAATGAATGATTTGAAGTTCTTTAGGTAGCTTTGAGTACAAGCTTAGGTTATAGTAATGAATGCTTAGAGTTTGGTCCTTTGTTTTGGTCACATAGCTATGTATTTGTACAATTCCCTTGTTTAAATTTTGTAATTAACAATTTGAAAGGATGAGGCATAAGAAAATAAGATGCCCAAAAGATTATATATTCCCAAAAAGAGAAAGTAAGGTGGAAAGAGTTCAAGGGCGCTCGAAGGGGATGAGAGCACCTAGGCATTGGCATGCTAGTTTGGGAACTGTGTATGAAGTCACAAAAGCTAAAAAAATAAAGTATTGACTAGGTGTAGGGTGTGCAACATAAGATAGACAAAAAAATAAAGAAAAAGGCCAAAGATAGTCGTCAATTACTATTTTTTTGCTTACAAATAATATGAATGTTAGTATGTTTTTATGGACCTAGAAATGTACCTAAGTGCATAATTTTGTGTCTACATTTTCCCCGCTTTATGTTGTTCGGTGAATACTCGATAACATAAAGTACATAAGATATGCATACTTTTTTATAGAACGTGATGGCGATAGCATGCCGAAAATACAAGTGAAGCGTGGAATGAATGCAAAATTCAGCATGAAAGCTAAGAAAGGAAAGTGACCCTAGGGTGTATGGGTAAGTATTGTACCATTTTGTACTGTTGTTTTCATAGATTGTTGTATGATGCTTATTGTTGCATATTAAGTACAAACCTACAAGAGAAGAGCGAAGAAGTATTCAAATATGTGTATATGAAAATTTTGCATAAGTATGAAAAACATGCGAAAATATGTAAAAGTAGTAAATGTAAAGTGTGCACCTTATTTAAGAAAAGTGAAAAGGATAGAAAATGTCCTGAAATGCTATATAAGAGGAGTTTTTAGGTGATCTCACTCCAAGAATGAGAATTTTGGGCAATATCATGCCAATGGTGAGTTTTGTGGGAAATCTCACACCATGTCCAAGTTTTTTGGGTGATCTCATGGAAAGTGCGAGTTTTTTGGCAATCTCACAAAAAAAGAGAAAGTGTTGGGGAGAGAGGTCTAGTGTTACTCTTCTTCCATTACACTTCCTGATTATACACCATTACAGATGGTGTAATCCTATTTTGTCCCTACTATCCCTGATTAGTTTAGAATGTAGTATTTTTTATGATTGAAAATGGAGATAGAATACATTCGGTTTGTTTTATGATTGTTCCTATACTTTAAAAACTACTCAATAAACTACCATGTGAACTGTGTTGAAGTGAGAAATTGGTTGTACTTCCCACGGGAAATCAACATGTAGGGGAGGACACAGGCACCTAGGAAATCTTGTATGATATTAGGTGTTGGTTTCTATGTTATGTTGTGGACTCAAGTCAGTTCATCAATCATTTTGTGATTATATGACTTCTTTGTTCCTATACTATGCATTCTTGTACTGTAGCTCTGAGATTCTATATCGGGTGAATGATTCACCTAATGTATGCCCCCCTTGTTTGGGGTGCATGAGACGTTTTTAGGAGTATGCGGATGAAAGAGAGGATTTGATGTTGAACTAAAATGTATCCCAGCAAGGGGAGGGAATGTGCATGGTAGAAATTAAGGCACATGTAAACAAAGCATGAATAGATATATGTGTTTTTATAAATATTATCAAGCATGTCATAGAAAAACAATATAGCAATAAAATGTGCATACACGATAGATCGTGAAAAGTGGATTTCAAAGATGGGACATCGCTCACAATGTTAGCAGACAATCGGGGCTAAAATGGCCAAATTTTTGTCATTGTGTGTTTGTGTTGTCATCGATGTCAATTATATTGATGGAAAATGTTGTCAAAGGTCATTTTAGTCTCCTTGAGGTGTTGTTCAAGTTTCAAGCATGAAGGTTGAGTAGTGTCAAGATCTGGTGTGTTCTCATGTTGTCCTGACATGGTTCTAGCTTGCATAACCATGGTATAAGATCTATTGAGTGGGTTTAATGTTTTCATGAGCTCATGCATTTTGTTAGAGTTGTGTTATAGGTCTTGATGAGTCTATAAGAGGTCAACATTGTCAATCCATGAGGTGTCATGGTTGAGTTTGGTCATTCCATCCCTATTCTTAGGCTTAGCACATGTCGAATGAGATGGAGGTATGAGTTTTGGTGAAAAACATGCCATGGTGGAGCATGGTAGCAGCATGATGAAAATTTGCATGAGTTTCTTTGTGAGTTTTAGGTGTCTCTTCAATGGTAAGTGGAATTTATGTGGTCCTTTTGAAGTAAGAAGGTGAAGAACATATAGGATAACATAGGTAACTCTTAATGAAGAGAGTGTTTCAAACCTATTTGGGCTATATGGTGAGTATTTTTTGCTAGAGGATGTTTTCATGATGCTTCATGACAATTTTTAGGTCATTCTAAAGAAGGATTTTCAGGATACATTAGTTTTGGAAAAATTCGATATCTACTGTTTGTGATCTTGAAGAAGAAGTTGACCTTCCGATGATTTTTTGAATTGTGTGCTATGTATGGGAAACAAATAATTTAAGATATTTGTTTCCATGGAACTAATATTTTTTTATCAATAATAATGAGGTGGTTAGATTGTCACAAGTTTATGAATGATCATTAATAAGATAAGTTGCTTTGAAACCTTAGCTAAACCCTAGCTAAAAGTGACTTGGAGAAAAAGAGGTATAGTGACCATGTCTTGATTGATTTTTTAAAAATAATAATCAGAAGTTGTATAGGAATTCTGAAACCTTATAGAAAGGTAAATTATAGCATCTGACTATATGTGGGCCCTACCTAAAAATTCTTGTTTGTGAAAAAGTTTAGTTTTTTCAAAAATTACCCAAAGAAGGTGATGAATAAATTGACATTATTTTTATCCCTAGTTGTTTCCTATATGTACATGATAGTATCAAATCATGTTTGATCTTGTAAATGGAAAATTGTGCCTTATTTATGAAGACAATTTTTGTGGTAGTTAGGAGCATTGTATGGTGAAAGTGTAATTTCAGGAGCTACAAGAAGATTTACGACTCCATTCAAGTTGTTTTGTGATCCTAGTTCAGAGAGAGTTCCAATGGTATATAAAAATTGTGTTTTTATATGGTATGAAGAAGTTATGATATATTCTTTAAGGGTCAAATCTTGGAGATGCCTAGATCAATAGGGTTCTAAGTAGCTTCATGAGGTAAAGTGATATTTCTGATCTTTTCATTCTTTTTGAATATTTCTAAGTGCTTAAAAATTATTTTAAATTGTGTCCTATGCTTTGGTTTAGATGTGAAGTTATTTTTGAGGTGATGGAACAAGTTGAGCTCAAGGTTGATTCTTGAGTCCTAGAAGGCTAAACAAATAGTTTATACAAATGGACTCGGTTAAAGGCCTTCCACTTGGAGTCGGAAGGAAATGTAATATATTATGGAAATAGGATTCAGAGAAATTTCCAATGATGTATAGTTTGTGTCTTGGTGATGAGATTTGATTGGTCATCTAGTTCAGTTTGTGAGGAATAATGATGTTTGGTTTTCGGGCAGGATTGATTGCTCATACTTGAATAATGAGATAGATGAGGCATGAAATGCAGGAGTTAAAGAGGAGTTACCATTATATCAACCAAAGTGAATATGTTTGTGCACTTCATCATATATGGTGCAATTAAAGTGATAATAGTTTTTGGCTCGCTTGGTCGAGCGCTGAGACTAGATATTGGCATTATTATCAAGCATGGAGATGAAGGTAGTGTTTTCTAATGGTTGTTCCTAAAATTTCAGTTGCTCCTAAGCAGAAATTTAATCTAGTTTTTGCATTAGTTATCAACACACAAGAATAAATTCACGCATATTTAAGATTTGTAATCATCCAAGAACCACTCAAATTAGTATCAACTCCTTGATGTAGATACAATTTTGGATGTAGATTTTGACATATCAACATTATTAAAAAGGGAAGATTGGATTTGGCTAGGAGGAATTAATTACATATTTCTTCATGTTCCATGCCTAAATTGAACAAAAGGTGATCATCAAGAGGTATTCTTTCTGAATTTTTCAATTACCGCTTAATTATGTTAGAAGAAGAAGGCTTGGGAAAACTATACCTTATAATAGGCCTAAAATTTCCACTCCAACTAAAAAATTTCTCATTCAAATTCCTATCTTTCCAATGGCCAATAATTAGCCTTTTGTTACCTATATGGGTCATAGTCCTTTGCAACTTGTCATTTTTAATTATATACCGAGATGTTGCTTTAAAAATTCTTCCTTATTTCAGTGGTGAAGAAAAACCACACCTATTGAACACATAATGAGATAATGTTTACATATGTTTTGTCCATAATGTAACTCATGTGAATGTTTCCTTAAGGTTATTTGTTACATCTTTTAAAGGTCAAGCCCTCCAATGGTATAGAAGTTTTCCAACAAGATTTATTACTACTTGGGATCAGTTAGGTGAAGCCATTTATAAACAATTTGAGGAAAAATCAAACCATTTATCCCTCATTGAACAACTTACAACCATTAAGAGAGTACCTCAAGAGTTCATGAAAAATTTCAATTTAAGATTTACAAGAACTTGGGAAAGGATACCAATGTGATTAAGTCTTCATTTGAACATGCATATTTATACCACTTGCGTGCATTAGATAGTGACATTCATTGTTATGAGTCAATTCATGGGTGGAACTATGTTAGGAAATAAGGGATAAAATATGTGGAATAATCCCTCACAGAATCGTAACAATAGAAACTAATATGTATAAAATATTACAGATCTCAAATAAAATTACAGAATAAAATAACACAACACAAAGAGACAATATTTAGCATGGTTCACCCAATTTGGGCTACGTCCACCAAGAATCACTTGCTCATATTTTACTATAAACCACCGCTCTCTCAATACAATACCCAGATCTATTTGGAGCTATGCTAAAAAAACTCTACAGAATTCACACCCAAATTCAAAACACATCTACAATGTTACATAATCCTACCATATGTATAAAACCATATAAGTAGACAACTGCTTAAGCAATTTTACAAAATCGTGGGTATCAAACCATGGGAAAAAAACCGTCCCATAAACCTATGGGTCAAAAAATCCCACCCATATGAGAAGAGCATGTTTCCGATATATCGAACACATTTTAAGGCCAAATTTTGTTTGGGGCCGCACTGAACCCCTGCATCTTGGGGCCTACAGCCCCCTAGACCCTCATTCGGGGCCCGGGCGTGGCCCCAAACTCCCCACGATATAAGCGTGAAAAGTGTACAATAATCTTAGTGTACATTCTTCAACACGTTCTCACATGAAAATAGGCTCCACAACCTAACAAACCACACTTCCTATTACTTTTGACATAGCAATCAAAGCAAAAAACAACTTTATACAAGCTAGAAAATTGGTCCCTATACCTTTAATGCCCATTTTTCCTAAGCTACCTCTTATTCCACCAATTGTAAAAGAACCACTACCTCCTATAGTTCATATGAATAAAAATATGAATCGAGAGGGGATTTTCATATCATAACAAACAAGGTAGTATAGCTAGAAAGAAATAAATTTCATGTAAATAGACCATATCAACCACATTATCAACTATATAAAAATTTCACACCTGCTCAAGAGTTATTACAATAGCAAAACCACTTGCAGTTGTTTATGCTAAGTTACCCTCAACTTTTGGAGCCTTAGTTATAGTGAAACCCCAACATAATATGATGGTGGATCCTAATTTTCAGCCTAGTTAGCCAAATTCAACATTGGAAATGGTACCACAATGTTTTCCTATGCCACAGATGACTCAAGAAGAAGCATATTATCAAGTTTAGCAGAGTGATTATCTTGTATCACGGGGTGATCCAAATTTTATGCAGGGAAAGCCATATGTAACTATCGTAAATTTTTAAGTTAGTAATCATCATCTCTAAATCAAGAAATTAGAGCTAAGGAAAGGAGTGAGTTTTTTCTAGTTACAACAAGGTCAACAAAGAGATATATGGATGCATATACAAGTGATCATGTTGTTGTTCCAACTCAATAAAATTAGAATAATCATATTCGTAAGATTTCTTTTACACTCAAAGTGAAAGAGCAAGCTATTTTTTCAAATGTTCATCTTAAGGTAGGAATTGTCCCTTTTAATATTGTTGATCATATGAACAAATAACATGTTATTATGAAAATGTGGGACATGTTATCCATTTTGGGAGAAAAGGATTTTCTTGTCAAAGATATTTCAATTTGGAAAATATCATCAAAACCATCATAGAAATTAGTGGAGAAAGTAGTAAAGTTATGCCCAAATTTTTGCATAGAAGAGGAAGATTTTTCTTCACAAAATCAAGGAAAACTTTAAAGAATGTACAAAGATTAGATTATACATGTAATTCCCATAAAACGACACACCCAAATCACATTAATCCTCATAATTATTTAGGAAAATTTATGTGAATTTTTTTCGTTTGAAGATTACAATGTTACTAACCTTAGATTTCACTTATTTAATTTCCTTTATTAACCCAAAAAAACTACATCTCATTACTTAGAAAACTATGATAATGATTAATATGTATAAATATTTTAATTGCATTAATCAAGGTTTAAGCTACATTAATTTCATTTACAAAGATATCACTCGCTAGCTACTACACTTTTTTTGTAGGTTATTGAGAAGTGGCTATAGGATGCTAAAGAGTTCTTTATGGGAAATAGGTAGTGGCTTACAGTTACTTTGGATAGTTGTTGTGGGCATTGGGCAATGGTCGCAGGCTTTTGGATAGTTGTTGCGGGCACCGACCAATGGTTGTGGGCTATTCTTTGGATAGTTCTGCGGGAACTAGGTAGTAGTTGTAGGCTATTGGATAGTTGTTGTGGCACATCGCCCAATGACGAAATGGCTGATAATTAGTCAGCAGCATTGGGTAGTGGCTACAAGTTTCTAGCGATTCTTATAGGTAATTTTAATTTTTATTTTATTAATTCATTTTCTTATTTTTTTATATTAATTGTGTTCATTAAAACTCATTCCCTTATTTTCCACACATCCCATCCATAAGTAGTTTTATTCCATTTTCCCAAAATCTTCACGAGTTGAATTAATTATATAAATTTAAACCATATAGTTTTAATTAACTCCTTACATTAACTTACTTGAAAGTAACTAAATTTAATCTAATTATTTAAATTATCCCAATAAGTTAAATAATAAATTTAACCATTTTAATTTATTTTACCAATGCTTTAATCTTACCCAGAAATATCATGACTAAGTGATTAAATAATTTTGGTCATTTAAAAAAAAGATTACTTTTTTTTGGCGGTTTAAATCTACCTAGAAGAATCTAAGGTCAGCCCCAAAACATACCCTTAAGACAATCGTCATATTAAATTAAAATATCCATGCCATAATGTTGTTTCAATTATTTATTTACTTTTGATCACCCTAAGTTAAAATAATTCCAACATACCCATGTTCCACATTTATTTATTTGATCATAATTAAAACAACAATGTCACATAATAATTTAAACTCACCATGGCTCGTTTATAAAACCTCTCGAAGAATGTGACTTATCTTGAGATTTACATGTTGGGTTGTGATGATATTTAAAGGGTTTTTAGATTCATATGTTATAAGTAAACCATCTCAATTTTTGGGAAAACCTAGAAGATATTTTAGGAGTAATAAATTTTCTAAGAATGTTGTAATTTATTTTTTACACAGACATTTCAAGATTAAAACCACTCTGAAGCTCATGGTGTATCTTAAGATTTATATGTATGGGTTGTTATGAAATTTAAAGGGATTGTATATTCATATGTTATAAATGAGCTATCCAATTTTAGGAAAACCCAGAAGATATTTTAGGAGCATAAATTTTCTAAAATTGTTGTAATTTGATTCTTACACAGGAATTTCAAGGTTAAAAATGCTCGAAAGATTATGGCGTATCTTGAGATTTACATGTTGGGTTACTATGAGATTTAGAGGGTTTGTAGATTAATATGTTATAAATGAGCTGTCCAATTTTAGGAAAACCCAAAAGATAATTTAGGAGTAATGAATTTTCTAAAATCACTGGAAGTTGATTTCTATGCTGAAATTTCTAGATTTTTACATACAAATTTGAAGTAGATTTATAATTACTTCCATCTTTCCAATGAATTATATATTTCAGATAAAACAACATTTACAACAAGGATAAGAGGTATCATTTTTTCAACATTCATATATTCCTTTACAAGCAACTTTTACATTCCTCACTTTTCTCAAATCTTCATAATCCGATATACAACCAAGTAGAGCTCTTTACCATACAATTTTACAAGATTTCATTACATGCTTTACAAAATTTCCACTTTAAACAATGGGATAAAAAATTGAATCATATACAACAAAGGGCTATCAACAAGGCCAAATATCCAAATCTCTTATTCGCATGACTTCTCCAAGGTAGCTCCAAATCTTGCTATCTTCAAACTTTTCACCACAAGGATAACAAAACAAGGAAGGGGAGTAGGCAACGCTCTCCACCCAACCTTAAATCCATTAAGAGGAGAAGTCATCCCCTTAATGGCCCCCGAGCCCCAACCAAGGAACCATGAGGAGCATTGAGCAACAATGACAACTTCCAACAAAGTGGCTTCACAACAAACATACACACATACAAGACTTTCAACTCAACCAAGACAACATATTCAACAAGTTTACACATTCACAACAATACAAAGGTTTGAAGATCAAACCAAATAGAGCAAGGGTTATGGGAGACCACCTCCTTATGCCTCCCAAGTGAAGTGGGAGTCTTACCCTAAGCCTCCAAGTGCACAAAATAATCACACAAACTCCTTATCTCTCCCTTGCAAGCATGCAACAAAACCATGATTTCCTTTTCACTCCCCATAGGTAAGACTCTCATTCACACTCCCACAAATTACATGTCTCACAAAAACTCCCTTTTCCCTCCCCAATGGTCCCATAAACCCTTCTCCCACACCTAACTAAGGCCTACTACCCAACCAACACACAAACATCTTCACAAGGAAAAACAAACAATTACACAACACAAAGCACATACAAATAAAATAATAACAAAAGTGGAGAGCCTACCTCTCCATCAAGTTCCAATAAAATTTCACAAGCCTCTTCAAATCCAAGCCAAGTAATTTTTCAAACACTCCAAAAAGCTCCAATTCCAAAAGTGCACAAGAAGAGAAAAGAACAAGTAACCCCATTCTAACTAAAAATCATCAATAAATAGAAATGGAATGTGAGGATGATGAGGTGGCTCCATGTAGGATGCCAATTCATCATACCCCATTCTCACACTCAAGTCAAATACTCCAAGGCCAAGAAACATCAATGCACACACAAATGGACTATGACAACCCACATGGCTCAAACTTGCACACCATGCTTTCAAGGGACATAATAAATTTGGGAAGAAAGAAAGTGCAATAATTTTCGTTCTTATACACTCAAAAATGGACAAAGAAGTTAAAATTAAGCTTCCTAACCCATAGGTAAGGTTTTTGGGTCAAATTAAGAGGCATGGGATGAGTCTTGCTTGTCCCACATGTCTCTAAAAGTGCTTCCCAAGTCAAAATCTGAATTTTAAACTTGGGGTGGAGTAAAACACTCCCAAATCAACATAAATTTTACTTACACAAGGACTACAAATCTCATCATAACTATTTGTCACATCTCTAATTTGGTTAACTAAAACAAGAAGGGTTAAGTTAATTAACACACATTTACACATGTTAATAAAGTGAAAATTTTCTAAATTTAAATACACAAATCATAAATAAAGCACATACAAAAATTAAAGAAAAGAAACACAATTCACCCCATGGCCACATATGTGAAATCACCCTCCCATGGGAGACCTCCAAACTAGACAAGAAAAACACCACACTAAACAACATTACGCAAGTTGTCAAATTTGGCCTGTTACTCAACACCCAACATCCTTCCATGGTTGGTCCCCTATCCCCTTCGATGTATGTGATCAAAGTCCTACACACAACAAAATACCTCTAGCCTTTTCGGATGTATTAACACATCAAGACAATATACATATAAGATCAAAATCATCATTCGACATTAGCAATTCTACTATCCATCAATATATCAAAATCTAACCCTAACATCCATGAGATTATAATTCTACTCAAAACATCCAGAGTGTAATGTGTCAGTATAAAATCCAAATCATGTAAATCAACATATATCAAACTGTTTAACATCACTATCTAGTGCATCATAATAAAATGTAAACCACATAATGTCAATAGTCTAAATATTAGTATAATCTATCATCTACTAACCAATGTATCATAATCAAAATATCTAAGTATTAGTCTAACTAGTATCAACATCAAAATGAAATAGTTTCAAAGAGAAGTGGGCACTACATCCTCCTCCCCTTAGGTTTGACTTCCTCTCGGAAGTCACTGAAAACAGGTAGGGAAACAAAGCTTAAGAGTAGAAGTCACACTCTTTCTTTGGATTTCTTACTTTCAACATAATTGGGTCCTTAGAGTCCACATTTTTCCTAATGCTTTATTAGACAAGTTAAAGGAAGATTTTTAGGCATGAATACTAAACTTCCTTCAAGAAAGGTTGCAAGTGTTTAATTTTTATTATTATTTTTTACCGAGAAATTCTACGTGGTCAACCAAGCTACAACACAAGTATCTAAGAAATAAATTGTCAATGGAGCCTCAAGAACAACCACCAAAGTAAAAGAATAACAAGAAGAAGTTCGTGAACTTGGGATGACCACATAGCCCCACAAGGATGATAATACACTATAATAAGAAAAGTTAAGGTTTCCACTTAGGTTGGGTTACATTTCCATGTTCATTATTTAGATAAGGCTAACAAATGCCAATCATGACCATCAATTTTGTATGAGAGGACATGCCCACTCAAAGGTATCACAAAATTAAGATCACACAAGATGAGGTTTAACAAGGAAAAACACCTAAATTAGCAAAACATCTACAATCAAGCAAACTATTCATTGGAAGCACTTTTATAACTCAAAAGGATTCAATTAAATTTTCATGGTAACACTAAGCAAAATCATGACCACAAGGTTTTCTATAACTTGAATTTTCACTCAAGGTCGAACACACAAGCTTAATCTGATTTAGAAACTTCAATCACTTAGACAATATTTCTACTAGGAGCAAATCCTTACACAATCTAACATATCAATACAAGAGACACCAATCACTCTATATATAACATAATGGAATTTTATTATTTTAAAACCTTCCCAAGCTCGAAATAAACATAAAGAGAGCACACACTTAAATCATATCACAAAAGAGCACTCAAGGGAGTTAGGAGAGAAAAATAGGTAACAAGAGGGGGTCCAACAACAATCTACTAGCGTATCACACCAAAACTTGAGTAACAACTTATGAAAACAACTTGCACTTATCTTTCCCAAGGTCAAAAGGAAAACAAATATCAACAAGGTTTTCCAAGAAAAGAAAATAGAAAAATTCCCAAAATTATTTCATATCCTTAACATAAGTTGTCTAAACTTACCAATAAACCTAGGTCACCAAGGACTTAATCAACACACAAAGAGGGTTTCATTCATAAAGAAAAACTTATCAATAAACCTAGGTCACCAAGGACTTTAAAATGTCACAAATGAAACCTGTTGA
Organism: Taxus wallichiana var. yunnanensis; assembly: GCA_018340775.1. NCBI lineage: Eukaryota > Viridiplantae > Streptophyta > Pinopsida > Cupressales > Taxaceae > Taxus > Taxus wallichiana. The sequence goes on along the minus strand of CM031239.1, from coordinate 393,181,246 downwards.
GCTAAGAGGCAACAAGGGTACAATGACCCAAAAAATCCTACAAGGGAAAAACACACACGTTTATGATCAAGGGAGACCAACACAACTAGAACACATCACCAACATCAAAGTGTTTCATTAATCCAAGTAGGAAGATAGACTTAAAGGTTCAATTTTTTTCTTTACCACCCTTGGCATGATGGGATGTAGGGCCCATCAACACAAATAAATCTATTAACCCACACCAACTAGGGGATAAAATATTTATATATTTGAAAAACTTTCACTCTACTCAAAAGGGAGGCCCAAAATGACTTGGCATAAACTTGTGTCGTAATCATTTGACATATGATTATTGTTTTCTCTAACAAGGGGTAGGTGAAATACTTCAAACATATCAAAATCCCAAAAATTATCACAAGGTAATATGACAACTATAAAATATCACAAGGTCCAAGGGTTAGATTAATCTATTAGGTTAAGAGGGTAATTTCTCACTAAACCACCTCTAACAGGCTTAAAATATTCAACTTGATTTTTCTCAAAATTAAGAACACTCAAAACTTCCCAAAAACATTCCATTAGATAGGAAATTTCCTCACCTTTTCGGTGATATAAATAAGTCCTCCTAACTCCTCATATTTCTCAAGTTATGGGCCAGTGGACCTTGGGAGGAAATTTTTCCCAAGAGCGGGTTTGCGGGCCTGGGGAAGAAAATTTTCCCATGCACGGGTCGATGGAGTGGGGAGATTTTTAGCACATTTTCCTTTTAAAGAGAGATTTTGATCTACCTCCGTGCACCTGTGAGCCTGAAGAGGACACGTGTCGGCATTTCTAAACTCTGGCGGAAAATCGGGTCATCGGAGGATTTTAAGACAATGATCCTTTTTGGCCGAAAGGTGCTATGGAATCAAATGATCCGCGCCTCCACCGATGCCCAAAGTGCCATGTGTCAAGTGCTGATTGGTCACGGGGAAAAGACTTGGAGAAACTTAGAGATTTTATACTTTAGGGTTAAAAGTGCAAAGGATTAAAATACCCCGTGCCTCTGACTTCCTCGAACGATGCCATGTGTCACTCAAAATTGGTCGGCGGCTCGTCGAGGCCGTCTCTTTTGAGCAATTTAGCAAAATTTGAATTTTGTGAGAAAAAGGTTTAAAGACTTAAAAATCTCCATGCCTCTCATGGATGCATCGTGAAGACACGTGTAGCCATCCATTAGATGCGGATGGATCGGGCCGATGGGAGAATTTAGGAATTTTTCCCAAAAATTTTATGAAGTTCTAAGCTAAGGGGACCCGCTCCTCCGCCGACACCTTGTGACGCCATGTGGCAACACCTAATTGGCTGTGGATGGTGGGGTGGTGGAGGAAACTTAGAAATTTTTCCCAAATTATTTTAAAGGTTAAGTTAACTATTGTGGGCCCGTGATGCGCGAAAAAAAACAACCAAAAGGCAAAAGCGGGGCGGTAGGTCCACTGGGGAAATTTTTCCAAAATTTTTTTTTTTGAACTTAGGTGATTTTTGAAAAAAAGAAAGGCTTGCGGGTTAGTAGAGTGGTGGGGAATTCGTGCCTTTGGCATTTTTGACCAAAAAGTGCTAAGGAAAATTTGGGCCCGTGGGTCCGCCAAGGAAATTTTTCCCAATTTTTTTTTGACAGTTAGGAATTATTTTTGATGACCAAATGAAGAAAAACTTTAGAAGGCCATAAATTTTGATTGGGAGATCATTTTTGGGAAAACGAGGAACTTTTTGGAAAGCTCTGATGTCCTCTTTGCACAGGAATCATTAATTTTTCATTTTGTTAATGTTTAAGGGGTCAATTTCATGAAAATGATCTGTAGGCTTTTAAAAGGCAAGCTAGTAAATTTTAACTTATGAAATTTTAATCAATTGATCTTCTTCCTCCTCAACATGTCAATTAGACATGGAGAATTGTTCTTAGATGGATTTAGGATGGATTTGGAAGGTAAGTTTGTTTGATTGACTCCTAATTTAAAAAAAAATACAACCTTGACAACAAAAATGACAAGCAAAATAGTTTGAGCCCGATTTTACTAAGTTTTCTAAGAAATTCCTTATGTGTTTTTGTCAATTGAATTCATTTAGGGCATACTACTTCAATTTAATCATTTAATTTGTTATTTCATTATTGCAGGTTCAAACTATGCATTTTGGTTAAAGTATTTGCCAGTTTGAAAATACAAAACAGAGATCAAATTTTAAAGGATCTATTTGCCATTTTCATCTTCCAAGTATTAGAATTCATTCCAATTCTAATCTAATACATTTAGTTGATTCAAATCAAACTATTCAAAACCAAAATGCAATTCTGATTTCCAATTTTACACATTTCAAAAGACAGAGTTTTGTATTTTCCTCACACGCATTTCTTCCTTTCAAACAAGAGATTTCAAATACATTTCAAACTCAGATTTTAAACAAAAGTAGTTCCAATCATGGAAAAAATGCAAACTTTTATTCAAAAGACAAGATTTCCTTCTTTTACAACTTCTCTTTTAGTTGATTTTCACAATACAATATACAAAATACATCTCTTTCTTTCAAAACAGAAAACAAAGTATATCTCTCCTTTACATTTCAAAATTACAACTTTCATATTCAATACAACATATTTCCATTACAAAACATATACAAGTTCATCCACTTCAAGTGGGAAAGGTTACAATAAGATTTCATTTCAACAAGGGATTGTCAAACTATTTTTTTTTTTTTCTTTGCTCCAGAACAACAACATGTAGATTTATCATTCTTCCAATTTTGATCACAACAAGAGTAGGGGAAAGGCAACACTCTCCACCCAACCAAGACATCCAATGACAAGGAGAATCCATCCTTCTTCATTGGCCCCGAGCCCCAACCATAATGCAATAGAAGATGTGATTCAACTCATGGCAACAAAGGCTTCCACAACACACAAGCAACATTTTCACATTTAAAACACAGTCAAAAATAGAATGTAGTTTACAACTACATTAAAGCATGAAAAACAACACTGAGGCTTCATCAAGCAAGCCAAAGGAGCAAGAAACTATGGGGGATGCTACTTATGCCTCCCAAAGGGAAATGGGTATCACCACCTGATTTCAAACCACCAAAATATAGTATATCAAAGCCCTGACATGCCCTTATGCCTCCCCCAAGTACCCCTTATTCCTCACATTTCCTTATGCCTCCCCAACCTCTTATGGCACCCCATAATGAGTAAAGAAATGCAAGCTATTTCTTTGTAAGGTGGAACCCAAATCCCAACTCCCTCCACACTTATACCTCCCCAAAACACTTATGCCTCCCACAAAATAAACCCCATAGTCTTCTCCTACACCATTCCTAGGCCATCTACCCAACATCCCACAAACATGCCAAAACATTCACAATAATAACAATTTCATAAACAAAAAAAAGAAGCATTACAAGAGCCAAGCTCCTACCTCTCCATGATGGAGTTGTTCCAAGTTCCAAAACAACAAGCTTTATCCCAATGCAAGCAATCCAAATCAGCCAAGCACAAGCATGCAACAATCTTCCAAAAAAAAAACTTCTCCAAAGCAAGAGCTCCAAAACAACAAAAGAATTCACCCCAAAAGGAGTTTCCAAAAGTGAAGCAACCCAAAACAAGGCAAGAAATTCAAATTTATAGAAGAGGGAAGAGAAGAGGATGAGGTGGATCCATGTAGGATGCCACATCACACATCCTCAACCCCAACCCAAAAGTCAACTTCAATCTCCAAGACACAATAAATAAGTAGGTGAATAATATGACAGTCTTACTTACACACTCAAATCAAGCCCATATCCCAAAGGACTAAAATTAATTTCAAGCAAGAAGTGCAATTAAAACATTTAGCTAGGCTTACAAAAATGCATAATGAAAGCTATATTTAAACTCTCAACCATAGGTGAGGTTGGTATGCAAATTTAAGAGGTATGGGACAAGTTTAACTTGTCCCACAAGCCTCCAAAATCAGTCTCAAGGACAATTTTGAATTCCAAAGAAGATGAAGTGTTTCATACTCCAAATTTACTTACATATCTCTTACACATATCTTACAACATTTAATACAAGAGTCAACCACTCCAATAATTACTTTCTTATGTCCCAATTTGATTAATTTATTTTAACAATATGATTACTCACATTATATACCACAATTTATTTAAATAAAAGGGATAAACACATCACTTAATAAACACATACAAACATCAATAAAAAGGAACCAAATAAATAAATACACATAACCCTTGGTCACGTTTAAAGGTGATCCCCCCATGGGAATCCCTAACACAATCAAACACACAAACAAATACAAGTTGCCATGGTGACCTTGTTGAATTCATCTAGAATTCCAATGTGGTTGGTCTCCAATCCCCGATGTTTGTTGTGATATTTTAACCTGCAAAACACAAATACCTCCTTTTCGGCCTCATGGCCATATTAGAACATCCAAAATAATATAAATAAAATTCCAAAATCATCTAGATATATGAATCACAACAACATCCAAGCAACCAACAAGATCATTTGTAATTTTACTCAACAACTATATCATCATCAAATAATTTCCATTTCTAGGTCTACTCACAATATCCAAATATCACATGTCCGAACAACATCCATAATATAACCATGTCAAACAACATATCATCATCAATATATAAAAATGTCTCTAATAATCATCATGCATCATAACTGAATCAAGGTCAACAATAATCCATGATCTAACATCTAACATCATACTATAATAAAGTCCATAATCATGTCATAATATAATAATCAAACAAAGTATCATGATTAGTATCAAAAGGTGTCAAAGGGAAGTGGGCACTACATCCCCCTCCCCTTAGACTCGACTTCCTCTTGAGAAGTCACTGGAACAAATGTGGAAACTGAACTCATAGTAATGTAGCATCCTCCCATGTAGCCGTAGTCTCATCATATCTGTCCCACTGCACCCGAACTTGGTCAATCTCTCTACCTCGAAGGCCCAGGGTCCTACGATCTATAATGTGAATGGGCTCCACCATCACCTACCCCTGATCCTGCACCTATAATGATGTCCAATCTAGCACATGAGAAGGATCTGCAACATATCTCCTAAGAACTGAAACATGAAACACATCATGTATGTGAGACAAGCTAGGTGGCAATGCTAGATGGTAGGCCAAAGGGCCGATATGCTCCAAGATCTCAAAAGGACCACAAATCTAGGAGCTAACTTAGAACCTTTTCCATAATGGATAGGGCTCTTATGTGGCCTGACATGAAGGAACACCTTCATGCCCACATCAAAACTACTATGGTCGGTCCTATGCTTGATCTACATACTTCTTCTACCTGTCTTGTGCCTCCTAATCTGTCTGATCAAAACCACCTGCTGCTCCATGTCCTGCAACAAATTTGGTCCAAGAGAAACCTTGTCCTCTAACTTGTCCCAACTAAGAGGTGTCTGCACTCTCTGCCATACAAATCCTGAAAAGGAGCCATGCCTATAGAACTCTGAAAAACTATTATTGTAGGAAAACTCCACCAAGTACAAGTACTCCTCCCATCTAGAATGTTGATCCATCACATACATCCTAAGCATGTCCTCTAAAATATGATTCACCCGCTCACTTCTGTCCATCTATCTTGGGGTGATATGTTGTGCTGAAGTTGATTCTCATCCCGAGGGCATACTACATGGTAGTCCGAAATGGGAAGTATACAAAGGATCACGGTCACAAATAATCTTCCATGGAATCCCATGTAACCTGACAATCTCATCAAGATATACCCATGCCACTGCACTAGCTGTATAAGTGGTCTTTACTGGAGAAAAATGAGCCACTTTTGTCAATTTATCCACCGTGACCATGATGGCATCGTGGTGGTATCTCGACATCGGTAGCCCAACAATGAAGTCCATGGAAATGGTGTCCCATTTCCACTCCGGTATAGCATGAGGAAAGAGAAGGCCAGCTGGATGTTGATGCTTGGCCTTCACTTTTGGCACTCTAAACAACATGTGACACAAACTGAGCCACATCTCTATGAAGTCCTCTCCAATGATACAATTGTCTCAAGGTGGCGTGCATCTTCTTCACCCGGGATGGGCTGAATAGGGTGCACATGATGTGCCTCTGCCAAGATGTCCTTACCTCAAGCCTCCATCTCTGGGAACATAAATCCAACCTCATGTCCTGAGAAGACCATCTTACCTCTAAAGAAAAACCATCAAAATTCCCCTCAAGGGGTCTCTGAGACTCGATCTCTACTCAAACTGCAATGTAGAAGTTGTCAAGAGGAAGTTACTGAAGAATCCTACTCCGTAAATCTATGCCCACTGAAGTGGCCATAATCACATGTCTCCATCTACTAAGAGCATCTGCAACCACATTCTCCTTCCTTTCACATGCTCTATCTCCATATCATACTCACAAAGTAACTCCATCCAACATCGTTGATGAGCGTTGAGATTGGGCTATGTGAAGAGGTGGTGAAGACTCAAATGATCAGTCTGAGTGTGAATCTCAACCAAGAAGAAAGTGCCTCCATCAAACCAAAGCATGCATAACTTGCCGCAAGCTCAAGATCATGAGTCGGATAATTAAGCTCATAATATTTGAGTTTGCGAGACTCAAAAGCCACTACTCTGCCCTCTGCATCAACACACCTCCAAGCCCTGCTAAAGAAGCATCCGTGCAAATGAAAAACTCACCCTGTGGATCCGGCACTACAAGAATAGGTGTTGTAGTGAGACATTCCTTTAGTGTCTGAAGGCCTACTCACACACCTGTCGACCAAACAAACTTCTTCCCTTTCCACTAAAGGGAAGTGATGGGGTGTGTAATCCGAGAGAAGTCTGAACAAATCTCCTGTAGTAACCTACTAATCCCATGAAGTTGTGCACCTCTAGTCATAGTAGTGGGTGTTGGCCAATCCATGATAGCTCTAATCTTGGAAGGATCAATGGTGATACCTTCCCCGAAATGATATGACCCAAATACTACACCTCGTCTAAAAGAATGCACACTTCTCCAAGTTCTCATAAATTTGTTGCTCTCAAAGACATGAAGAACCTGAAGTGAAGGTGCCCTCATGTTCCTCACGCGTATGTGAGTAAATCAAAATGTCATCAAGGAAGATGAGCATGAAGTGATCTAAGAAGGTCCTAAATACCCCATTCATCAAACTCATAAACATTGCAGGGGCATTCGTCAAACCAAAAGGTACCACTGTGAACTCATAGTGGCCATATCTCATATGGAAGGTGGTCTTATGAATGTCCACCTCCAAAATCCTCAACTGATGGTAGCCTGACTTAAGGTCTATCTTAGAGAAATTTTGGCTCCCTTCATCTGATCAAACAAATCATCAATGCGTGGAAGGGGATAATGATTCTTGATCGTTACTTTGTTTAGCTGGTGGTAATCAATACACAACCACAAGGATCCATCCTTCTTCTTTACAAAGATCACCGGTGCACCCCAAGGGGATACACTAGGATGAATTAGGCCTTTCTCTAGAAGGCCCTCAAGCTACAACTTGAGCTCGCAGAGCTCAGGGGTAGTCATCCGATAAGGTGCTCATGAGATAGGCTCTACTCCCAAAACCAGATCTATATGAAAATATATCTCATGTGGGGGTGGTAACCCTGGTAGCTCCCTGGAAAGACATCAGAAAACTCTCTCAAAATGGGATGGTCATCTAGTGATGGTCCACTAGACCCATCTTCTGATCGGTCACTAATTGTGACAAAAAACATCTGACAACCTCATCACACACACCGCTTAAGCTTGCATAGTGGAGATGGTGTGAATAGAAATGGGTCTCCTGACCCCCGCTATCACTACCTCAACTCCTAGATCATCTATACAAGATATGATCTTGTGGTAATAATCCACTTTGGCTGTGTGTAGATAACTAGTCCATGCCCAAGATGACTCCATAAGAGCCCAACGGAAGGATACGAAGATCCGAGGTAGTGGTGAAAGGTCCCAAATCCACTACACTCCTTTACTAAGGAGTCTACAGAGATCTTGGCTCCAGAAGCCATCTCAACATCCCAACTATGACCTACCTAACTGCCACCAGCCTGCATCACTCTACTAAAGATGGTATAATAAAAGAATCAGAAGAACCAGAATCAAACAAAATGGAGGTAGGAATACCACCAATGTTACATGTAGTCTCAATAACTATACTCTGATGCTCTACCTGGTAGTTCTCGACCGCTACATACATCCTATGACTATGCCCCATGTCACCAACAATAGGCTCTGAGATCTTGTGCCTTACCCTTGTTATTAGGGTTTGTGGGTAGTCTCTCCAAAAATGTCCAGTAATACCACACCCAAAACAACCACCTGATCCTCTCCCCTGTAGTAGGTTCCGGTACTAGAGGTTTGTGGTGTGGATCCTGATGATCTAATTATGGTCTATGTTGAGGTCTCTACTGGTGAGCTCCTATTGAGTGAGCTCTCTGGGCACCTTGTGTCTGATGGGACCCCTAGGAGGAGGCCCCATACTCTGACCTCTTTGTGCATCAAACCTCTGTGGAGGTCTATAAGGTGGGTGGGGGCATGATTGGTCTACTATGCTGTTGTGGTCTAAAAGATGACTGTGTTGAACCTTGTCCACCACGAGGAAGAGGTATTGACCCTCGATCTATTGTTTCTACATCATCTGTTGTATGTGGCTCTGGACTTGGTCTCTAGCCTGCTTTGGGTCTTTCCCCGAGTCTCTCTACTATATAGGCTTCTCTAATGGCCTAGCTAATGTGTTATGGACAATGGATCTCATACTACACCTCCAATGTCTAGATTCAGGCCCCGGATGAACTGTGGATCCGCACCTGCTCATCCTGCATGTAATCAACATACTGGAGTAGATCTAGAAATCTACTCTCATACTCTCTTCTACTGTAAGAGATGCCTGCTGGAGGTCATGAAACTCATCTATCCACTGTTGTATGAACCTCTCATGACAAATATCTACTCCTAAATCACTCCTCAAAGAGCTCCTAGGTAACTATCTCATAATCAACATGGAGCTTCTGCTCCTCTATCCTCCACCATACACCTACTCCATCCCTTAGAAGATGGATCGCAACATGAGCTTTTGTGTTGCTAGAGCAAGGGCAGAGCTTGAAGCACCCGCTCAAGCTCACCAACTAGGCCTCTTCCTGAAATCCACCTATGTCACCAGAATAATGAGCTGGCCATAGCTTCAGGATCTCCCGATATATGGTCTGCAGTGGTGGTTGGGTGACCCCTAGGCCTCTCTGCATGCTCATCCCTAAGCCTAGGGCTCGAGACCTATCTCTTGTGTCCTGAAACCCGGTCTCCCTGTCCCCTCTGCGGTGACTCTACTCTAGCTGACTCCACATGGGAGTTCTCTACTCTTTGATCATCATTGTGTTGAGAAGGTTCCCGAGCCTCATCTGATGGCTCTCTATCATGTCTAGTGGCACATGCTCCCATGGACCCTCCACGTAAGCAACATTAACATCCTAAAGTGTTTGTAAAATCTATGGTAGGATGGCTGCTACAACATGATCCGGTGGTGGCAAGCCTAAGTCTATGTGAAAAGACCCCTCGTCCCATCTATGCCTCCTGCATAGACCAAGGTGAGAGTTAGTTCTTCTTTCTAAGTTTTATTCAGTTTTCCATGTTTACTAAGTATGTAATTTCCAACAAGGTTGTTCTCTAGATTTGAAAGTGTGCTAGGTTTAAAGTTCATGTCTCAAGTTTTCTAGTGTGCCCAATGGCCCAAGCTTTTGAACCCATGGCTCTGATACCAAGTGTGATGCCCTACTAAAACAACCCACTTGAGACCCAAGAACAACCTAGGATTAGTTAGGAAAATTATGGAATAATTTTTTTTTTTTTTAAAAAGAGTCTACAACCAGGTTACAAGACAACAATTGTCACAAGCAAGTTTCAAAGCCAAAACTATTAATAGCTTATAGTTTTATTAATATACAACAATTATAAAAGATCACAAGGTCCAAACTTAGGGTTAGATTAATCAATTAGGTTAAGAGGGTAATTTCTCACTAAACCACCCTCTAACAGGCTTAAAATATTCAACTTGATTTTTCTCAAAATTAATGCACTCAAAACTTCCCAAAAACATTCCCATTAGATAGGAAATTTCCTCACCTTTCTCGGTGATATAAAGAAGTCCTCCTAACTCCTCATATTTCTCAAGTTATGGGCCATGGACCTTGGGAGGAAAATTTTCCCAAGAGCGGGTCTGTGGGCCTAGGGAAGAAAATTTTCCCATGCGCGCCGGTGGAGCGGGGAGAGTTTTAGCACATTTTCCTTTTGGAACAAAAGCATGATCTACCCTCCATGCACCCCGTGAGCCCGAAGAGGACACGTGTCGGCATTTCTAAACTCTGGCGGAAAATCGGGCCGTCGAGGATTTTAAGACAATGATCCTTTTTGGCGAAAGGCGCTATGGAATCAAATGATCCGCCTCTCGCACCGATGCCCAAAGTGCCATGTGTCAAGCGTTGATTGGTGTCAGGGGGAAACGAACTTGTGGGGAAACTTAGAGATTTTAGACTTTAGGGTTAAAAGCGCAAAGGATTAAAAAATACCCCCACCTCTTCCCTCGAAACGATGCCACATGTCATGTCAAATGATTGGTTGTGGCCCATGCCGAGTCGAGAGCAATTTAGAAAAATTTGACTTTTGTGAGAAAAAGGTTTAAAGACTAAAAATCTCCATGCCTCCATGGATGCATCATGAAGACATGTGTCAGCCATCCATTGGATGTGGATCGGGGGCGGGAGAATTTAGGAAATTTTTCCCAAAAAAATTTTCCGAAGCGCTAAGCTAAAAAGGGGATCCACTCCTCCGCCGATGCCTTATGATGCCACGTGGGGCACCCGATTGATTTGCATGGGCTAGGGGGTGGGAGGAAACTTAGAAAAATTTTCCCAAATTATTTTAAAGGTTAAGTTAACTATTGCAGGCCCGCGCGGCCATGAAAAACAACCAAAAAGCAAAAGCGGGGTGGTGGGTCCGGGGAAATTTTCCAAATTTTTTTTTTTGAACTTAGGTGATTTTGACAAAAAGAAAGGCTTGCGGGTCAAGTGGAGTGGTGGGGAATTTGTGCCTTTGGAATTTTTGACCAAAAATGCACTAAGGAAAATTGGGCCCATGGGTCCGCTAAGGAAAATTTTCCCAAATTTTTTTTTTTTACAGTTAGAATTATTTTTGACGCCAAATGAAGAAAAACTTCAGAAGGCCATAATTTTGATTGGGAGATCTTTTTGGGAAAACAAGGACTTTTTGGAAATCTCTCAATGTCCTCTTTGCACAGGAATCATTAATTTTTCATTTTGTTAATGTTTAAGGGGTCAATTTCATGAAAACGATCTATAGGATTTTAAAAGGCAAGTTGGTAAATTTTAACTTATGAAATTTTAATCAATTGATCTTCTTCCTCTCTCAACATGTCAATTAGACATGGAGAATTGTTCTTAGATGGATTTAGGATGGATTTGGAAGGTAAGTTTGTTTGATTGACTCCCAATTAAAAAAATACAACTTGACAAGCAAAAAATGACAACAAAATGGTTTGAGCCCGATTTTGCTAAGTTTTCTAAGAAATTCCTTATGTGTTTTTGTCCAATTGAATTCATTTAGGGCATACTACTTCAATTTAATCATTTAATTTTTATTTCATTATTGCAGTTTGAACTGTGCATTTTGGTTAAAGTATTTTCCAAGTTTGAAAATACAAAACAAAGATCAAATTTTAAAGGATCTATTTTCCATTTTCATCTTCCAAGTATTAGAATTCATTCCAACTCTAATCTAATACATTTAGTTGATTCAAATCAAACTATTCAAAACCAACATGCAATTCTGATTTCCAATTTTACACATTTCAAAAAAAGAAGTTTATATTTTCCTCACATGCATTTCTTCCTTTCAAACAAAGATTTCAAATACATTTCAAACTCATATTTTAAACAACAGTAGTTCCAATCATGGAAAAGAATGCAACTTTTATTCAAAAGACAAGATTTCCTTCTTTTACAACTTCTCTTTTTGATTGATTTTCACAATACAATATACAAAATACATCTCTTTCTTTCAAACAAAACAAAGTATATCTCTCCTTTACATTTCAAAATTACAACTTTCATATTCAATACAACATATTTCCATTACAAAACATATACGAGTTCATCCACTTCAAGTGGGAAGGGTTACAATAAGATTTCATTTCAACAAGGGACTGTCAAACTGTTTTCTTTTTTTCTCCTTTTCTCTAACAACAACATGTAGATTTATCATTCTTCCAATTTTGATCACAACAAGAGAAGGGAAAAAAACACTCTCTCCACCCAACCAAGACATCCAATGAAAAGGAGAATCCATCCTTCTTCATTGGCCCCCGAGCCCCAACCATAATGCAATAGAAGATGTGATTCAACTCATGGCAACAAAGGCTTCCACAACACACAAGCAACATTTTCACATTTAAAACATAGTCCAAAATAGAATGTAGTTTACAACTACATTAAAGCATGAAAAAAAAACTGAGGCTTCATCAAGCAAGCCAAAGGAGCAAGAAACTATGGGGGATGCTACTTATGCCTCCCAAAGGGGAAATGGGTATCACCACCTGATTTCAAACCACCAAAATATAGTATATCAAAGCCCTGACATGCCCTTATGCCTCCCCCAAGTACCCCTTATTCCTCACATTTCCTTATGCCTCCCCAACCTCTTATGGCACCCCATAATGAGTAAATAAATGCAAGCTATTTATTTGTAAGGTGGAACCCAAATCCCAACTCCCTCCACACTTATACCTCCCCAAAACACTTGTGCCTCCCACAAAATAAACCCCATAGTCTTCTCCTACACCATTCCTAGGCCATCTACCCAACATCCCACAAACATGCCAAAACATTCACAACAATAACAATTTCAAACAAAAAAAGAAGCATTACAAGAGCCAAGCTCCTACCTCTCCATGATGGAGTTGTTCCAAGTTCCAAAACAACAAGCTTTATCCCAATGCAAGCAATCAAATCAGCCAAGCACAAGCATGCAATAATCTTCAAAAAAAAACTTCTCCAAAGCAAGAGCTCCAAAATAGAAAAAGAATTTTCCCCAAAAGGAGTTTCCAAAAGTGAAGCAACCCAAAACAAGGCAAGCAATTCAAATTTTATATAAGAGAGGAAGAGAAGAGGATGAGGTGGATCCATGTAGGATGCCACATCACACATCCTCAACTCCAACCCAAAAGTCAACTTCAATCTCCAAGACACAATAAATAAGTAGGTGAATAATATGACAGTCTTACTTACACACTCAAATCAAGCCCATATCCCAAAGGACTGAAATTAATTTCAAGCAAGAAGTGCAATTAAAACATTCAACTAGGCTTACAAAAATGCATAATGAAAGCTAGATTTAAACTCTCCAACCATAGGTGAGGTTGGTATGCAAATTTAAGAGGTATGGGACAAGTTTAACTTGTCCCACAAGCCTCCAAAATCAGTCTCCAAGGAAAATTTGAATTCCAAAGAAGATGAAGTGTTTCATACTCCAAATTTTACTTACATATCTCTTACACATATCTTACAACATTTAATACAAGAGTCAACCACTCCAATAATTACTTTCTTATGTCCCAATTTGATTAATTTATTTTAACAATATGATTACTCACATTATATACCACAATTTATTTAAATAAAAGGGATAAACACATCACTTAATAAACACATACAAACATCAATAAAAAGGAACCAAATAAATAAATACACATAACCCTTGGTCACGTTTAAAGGTGATCCCCCATGGGAATCCCTAACACAATCAAACACACAAAAATACAAGTTACCATGGTGACCTTGTTGAATTCATCTAGAATTCCAATGTGGTTGGTCTCCAATCCCCGATGTTTGTTGTGATATTTTAACCTAAAAACACAAATACCTCCTTCGGCCTCATGGCCATATCAAGAACATCCAAAATAATATAAATAAAATTCCAAAATCATCTAGATATATGAATCACAACAACATCCAAGCAACCAACAAGATCATTTGCAATTTTACTCAACAACTATATCATCATCAAATAATTTCCATTTCTAGGTCTACTCACAATATCCAAATATCACATGTCGAACAACATCCATAATATAACCATGTCAAACAACATATCATCATCAATATATAAAAATGTCTCTAATAATCATCATGCATCATAACTGAATCAAGGTCAACAATAATCCATGATCTAACATCTAACATCATACTATAATAAAGTCCATAATCATAATATAATCAGTAGTATCATGATCAGTATCAAAAGGTGTCAAAGGGAAGTGGGCACTAAATGCATAAATTTACTCATTCCATAATCCAATTTATAAAATACAAGTTATAGCTATGCTCACTAATCACACTTCATATAAGTTTTCTTAATTAATGCATTCCTTTTATTATGATGTCACATATTTTGCATCATTAAGGGACACCACCAATGTTGGCATGACATCACACCATTCTATATAGGTGGAAAAATTATTTATTTTACTTCTAGGGAAGGTAAATGGAAAAAGTTTCTTTCTATTTTCTCATAGTTTTATTCCTTCTATTAATCCACCAGGATTAGGGTGACGAACCATTTTCCTTTTCCTAATGTTCCATTTTACTTGTTTGGTTTCAAAGTCCAAGCCCCCTCAACTTGAGTTTTATTAAGCTCAATTTAATCCTATTACTAATTAGATTTTAGTGAGAAGGAAGAGTAAAACATATCACATTATTACTCTTATGGGAAAAAGAGATAAGTCAACATATCACATCTTTAATTTTATAAGAATTAGAGACCAATCAACCAATATACAACATACCAAGATTTCAAGAGTTTACTAAAGAATTTCAAGCATCACTAAACACTCCAAGTGGGTCTCCAAAAGTATTAAAAGAAGCTACGATGAAGGAGTCCATTATAGAAACAAAATTTACTTTTACGAGTTTAAGAGGTTTACATCTGTTTGGGAAAGAGAGCAATGTTTTTGTTTAGTCTCAAAATCAGTTCTCTAATAATACAAGGAGAGTTTCCAAACAACACTCATACTTCCACAAGATACCACCACCCAAGCAACAAGATGAAAAAGGAAAATTTACTCTGAGGCACCACATTTCCCATTTAGAAAACATCAAATGCAAGAGGACAATCAACTAATTTACCCAAACATGGTCTCTACGACCAAGAGTTATAGCTTTAAGAGAAAAGGCATAACATAACATAACATACTTAGATTACAATCTTAATATCTACAAAACCAAAATCTCTAAGAGGAAGGTCCAAAAGACCCAAAAGCATCCATAAGTGTCTCAACATCTCCAAATACTTAATAGGTTATAAAGTGGTAACATATCAATTTTAAAAAGTTTAGGCAAGGGTAGGTCTATTTATGGGTCATTGAGAGCAAAACAAGTACACTTAATTAGGCACATTTCCGAATGGGCTTACATCTAACCAAATTTACCCAGATACATATAGTCCATTTGATGACACTTTCTATACTGAAACAAAGAAACCATGATAAAACTTATCATGCCATCGGTGGAACATCACATCCAAACAAAACACTATCCACTAAAATCTACAATCATCCAAGATTTAATTTGATCCTAACACAATCCATAAACCTATAACCAAAACACATCTATTATAACGAGGAACAAAGTTCTTACCAGATTACAAGAGAATCACAACTACTGCTATCAACACTACCAAAAGACCGCACGACACAACAAACTCTCCCTTTAGAAAGGTTGAGTAATGAAAGAGTCACTCTCAGATCCTAGACACACACAAGGTTTTGTCCTTCCAAAACCAAAGGCATAATTGGAAACACCTAAGAAGACAATTAAGGCACCTAAGATGTACCCCATAAAACAAACAATCACAATACAAACAATGTAGAACCAACACATCCATCGACAAGAAAGAATCACGTAAAATTTTGACAACATTTAGCCAAATTGGAACCATTGATAACGAAATAGCTTGAAAAGTTTATTGATTCATCCATTAAATTTCCCATTAAGCATTTTACTTGGGTAGCTAACCTCGTGTTGGTAAATAAAAAAGAATGGTGAAATAAGATTATTTGTTGATTTTAGAGATTTGAAGAAGGCTTAACTCAAAGATCAAAAATATTTCACCATCCATGGAGAAAATACTTCATCTGGTTGTTGGTTTGGAAAGGTATTCTTTTCTCGAAAGGTATATTGGTTACAACCAAATACTTGTTAAAGAAGAAGACCATTTCAAAACATCATGTACAACTAAATGGAGTACTTATGCACCGCTAAAAAAATTTCATTCGATTTTCTAATAAAGGTGCAACATTTTAGAGAGCTATGGACATGGAATTCCAAGGTATTATTAACAAGTTTGTTCTTGTTTATTTGGATGATATAACATTTTTTTAAAACTTGCAATTGATCACTTATCTTAGCTCAAATAATTTTTTTGAAATATGTAGCGCATATGGAGTTCCACTCAATCCAAAAAGTGTGTGTTTTTCTATACCGAGGGTAAGCTTCTTTTTCATGTCATTTCAAAACACGGTATGAGTATTGATCTAGAAAGATAAATTTCTATTCCTACATTGTCTTTGCCAAAGCATAGAGAAAGCACTTCAAAGTTTTTTGGGAAAATCAATTTCATAAGAAGATATATTGTTTATTTTGCTTCATTATTAAGGCCATTAACCAATATGCTGAAGAAAAATCATAATTTCACATGGACAAAAGAAGGAAGGAATAACTTTGAGGCCATCAAGCAAACTATAGCTTCAGCTCCTACACTCATAAATCCTGATTTTTAAAAATATTTCATGTTGTATGCTTATGCTAACATTGACAAAATCTTAGGAATGTTTACTTCAAAGAATAAAGAAATTTTGGATCAGCCAATAGAATTTTTCAGCCAAAGTTTGTTGGATTATGAAACAAGGTATTATTTTGTTGAGAAGCATGTTCTTTTGATTGTTAGATCCCTCAAGAACTTTAGGCACTTACTCTCTAACAATTGAATTCACTTAGTGGTTGTTCACCCAAGAATTAAATATATTTTTTTGAACAAGGACATAAGTGAAAAGAGAAAAGGTTGAATAACCAAAGTTATGGAATGTGACATCAACATCAAAGTGAACAATCTTATTAGAGGAAAAGGATTATGTGAACACTTGGCTCAAGACCTGCAAGAAAGCAAAGAAATTGTCGTATTAAGGCAAAATGAGTCGAAGAAGAAGAAAATAAAAATCCCTGAAGTTGGTTTTAAGATATAATAATGTACCTTCAGCTTGGTATGTATCCACCAAATTTAAACAACTCAAAAATAATATATTTCATATTGTAATAAATTCCTTTCAGTACGTTAATAGTTTTTATTCAAAAAGACAACAATCGTGTGCTCTTGAGATGTGTTGAGCCAAATAAAGTTGAAAGGATACTTGAAAAGTTCCATGAAGGACAAGCTATGTGTAGAAAATTTGAGGAAAACTAATACCATTTATCCATCATTGAACAAATTACAACCATTAAGAGAGTACCTTAAGAGTTTGTGAAAATTTTCAATTTAATATTTATAAGAACTTGGGAAAGCATACCAAAAGAAGTTAATTATTCAGTTGAATATACATTTTTAAACTACTTGCGAGCATTAAATAGTGACATTGTTGTTATTATTCAATTCATGGGTGGAACCATGCTTCCTGCTACTTTTGATAAAGCAATATGAGCAGAAAACAACCTTATACAAGCTAGAAAATTGGCCCCTTTACCTTTTATGCCCATTTTTTCTAAGCTATCATGTATTATGCCAATTGCAAAAGCATCAATACCACATAAATTTCATCTCAATCACATAAAAGACTGGAAAGGGGATTTTAAGACCATAGAAAACAAGTTAGTATAGGTGGAAAGCGAGAAAATTTCAAGAACATAGACCATATCAACCACATTATCACCCTTATATCAATTTCAAACTTCCATTTCAAGGTTATAGGCCTCTATATCAAGTCCAAGGAGCTATTAAAATAGAAAAAGCACTTGCAATTGTTAATCCTAATGTACCGTCAACTTCTAGAGCCTTACTTCCAGTGTAACCCCAACATAACATGATGTTGGATCCTAATTTACCGCTTAGTGATCCAAATGTAGCATTGGAAATGGTGGTACAAGGTTTTCTTATGCCATAGATGACTCAAGAGGAAGCGTATTATCGGGGTGATCGGTGTGATTTTCTTGTATCACGGGGTGATCCAAATTTTATGTAGGGGTACCCAAATGCAATTATTGTAAATTTTGAAGACAATCATCACTCGCATAGCTCTAAGTCAAGAAGTTATATCCAAGGAAAGGAGTGCATTTGTTATAGTTATAACTTGGTCAAGAAAGAGAGATATGGATGCATATACAAGTGATCATGTTGTTCTAACTCAAAAACTCATAATTCTCACGTTGGTAAGAGTTCTTTTTCACCCAAAGTGCAAGAGAAAGCAAATTTTTCAAAAGTTCAACTTAAGGTAAGAACTTTCCCTTTTAATATTGTTGATCATATGAAGAATTCACATGTTAGTGTAACCATGTGGGACAAGTTATCCATTCTAGGAAAAAATGATTTTCTTTTCAATAATATTTCAGGCCTGAAAATATCATCAAAAGGTACATCAAGTATAGCCAAGATGGTCATGACAAATAAAAACCAACAAACTAAACATTCCAAACAGAAAGCATCTAAAGAAGAAAAATTTGTTGTTGTTGAGGTAGAATTAATAAAAGCACCTACTTTCTACCTTTCATTGATTGTTAGTGACTCATTGGTACATAGTTACATGGTTGATAGTTGAATAACCAACAAAATTATGCCCAAATTAGTTGCAGATAAATAAGGAATGAAGTATGTACTAATTTCCAAAGGTGTTTTGCAGTAGCTAGATGGTACTCTACTAAGATAATTAGCATGATTAAAAATTTGAAGTTGATTTGCATGCTTGTCCAGTGTAACAATATTGCAAGATTTTATAGTGATGGATTTTCCACCTTACTTTGGTATGTGTATTTCAAGAAACTTCACATCCAAAATCGGAAGTTAGCTTTCCTCTAATTGGTCTTATCTTGTTTTTAGAACCAAATATAGAACTAAAGTGACAATCAATTTTGAAACTTTGTCAAATTTTCACATTGAGCCTCATACACCTAGCATGGTAAATGTAAATTATGTTATCAATGATGAGCAGCTAGGTGAGATTGAATATGAAACTCTTCATGCATTAGAAGGTATTCCTGATTTGTTTAAGGATGAAAGGACTAACAAATTTTATGAGCATGATCCTTATAGATTTATTGAATAATAAGGCCTTAGACTTTACAAGTATTCATGAAGAAAATGTTGAAATTCCAGCCATGGAAAAGAGAAAACAACAAGAGGATGGTTTATGGAAATTATTTTTGATGGCTCCAAAAATCAACATGGTTCAAGAGCTGGTCTAATGCTGATTTCACCAATGAAATAGAGTTATTTTTCAGCTGTTAAGTTTCAGTTTGGTTATTCTAACAATGTAGTAGAGTACAAGCCACTTATCCATGGTTTAGAGTGGGAAAGAAAGAAAGGAATAGGAAATTTACAAGTTTATGGTGATAAGGAGCTAGTTATAGATTAGGCATAAGGTTCTTATGCTTGCAAAAATCAATTAATAAGGACATACAGACATATAGTATGGAACATGCTTAAATATTTCCTTTCTTTTAACCTACAAATTGTTATTAGAGATAAAAACAAGCATCTTTATAGACTTGTAGCCGTTGGATCTCAGTTTCACATACTCGCAAATATCAAAATGATAAATTGCAGCCTCATAACAAAGTTATATTGAGGCCATCCATCCCGGATACCAACCGACATTGAAAGGTTTTTATGATGATGCTCACATAGTCATATTTTTACGGGAGGAATACTTGTTCAAATGTTGGTTGATGGGTAACGCACCGTAGGAGGAATACTTGTTCAAATGTTGGTTGATGGGTTGTTTTGCACGTATGAATTCTAGATCCACAGCTAATTGTGAGAGCTTCCTTTTGGCTAGGAGGAACTACCTATAATGAAAACAATACCACCGAAGGGATTAAACAATATGGGCAAAGTGAATCACCTAACATATGCTAGATCTGGGAAGTGTGATACTTCTAGATGGATTTCAGTCCATTGTTCTAAACAATTTAATGTTGTAAACAAAGTAATAATATTGTTATTTAAAATGATTTAGTTATCTCACTTAAAACACAATAAGAAATAGATCTAATCTAACAGGCTAAGCAAGAATAGAATCCAAAGGTCAAATGATTGGTTCTGGGTCTCTGCAGGTCTAATAGAGGTCTTGGGTAGATCACAGGTGAATGAGAGTGAGGTGAAATTAGGTGGGTAGGTCTTTGTTCAGGGTTGTATGGGAAAATACAGAGACCAATGTCGGTCAGGGGTGACCGACGACGGTTAGATGTGACCGGTGTCGATTACTGTGAGATCTAGAAATGTCATAGAATAAGCTTTTGGTCTCCTTTGTGATTGCACAAAGGACTTTGGTTGGTCGAGATGAGGTATTGGGTGACTAGAGTAGGATTTGGCGAGGTTTTAATGGGTATATGGAGGTGGAAGTGTTGGAGAAGGTCAATAGGGGGCAAGGTAAACAATGGATGATAAAATGATGATGAAATGAAATACACCAAGAAAGTATGACGTTATACTTACTTGGATTCCAGTCCTAAATGCCTGTGTGTGAGGGATGGAGGTGCTGATGAGGGGTTTGAAGGCTGCAAGTGATCACCAATTGAAGAAAAGCTTCTACATGGGCTACATGTACACTCCTCTTTGCTTGGATAGATCAGATCATGGCTGGGATGGCTATGCAGGAGAAGATGCTCAATCTCCTTCCTTGCATGTGGGTTTTTGCTGGAATTTACTCTCTGAAGATGCATTATCTCTCTGAGATATGTTCTTGATCATCAAGGTTCTACCAATGTTTGCCAACCTTGAGAATAAGGTTGTTTTGGGGTTAAAAGGGGTAACCGATGGCGGTCCAACTTAACCGGTGATGATTAGGGGTAACCAGGCGTCGGTCAAGGTGGGATTTCCTAGGTTTACTAAACTAGGGTGATCCTCTTGATTTCCTTAGATCTCATGTCATTATCCCATGGGTTAGACTAGAAACTTCTTGTGAGCATGCGGGAATGTGGTTAGAGGGAATGTAGGCATTGATTTTTAGGGTTTTGGTAAGTCTTAGTTAGTTATGACAAATTACTAAGAATAGGTTTTAGATTGAGTTGGCTTGGTGAGGTGTCTAAGTGAATTCTGTATGTGTGGATATTATTTAAATAAGATATTTAAATAATAAATATAGTGAGGATAATGAATTAATTTAATTAAATTAATTAAATTAATATTAGTGGGGTGAAGGGGGTTATGGCTAGGTAAATGTAATAAAGGGTGTTTATTGGTCAAGGGACCAAAGGGGAGTGTGACCTAATTTTAGTGTCTACATTTTGCCCCTTTTTGTTGCATAGCTTGTATTGGTAAGCAACACTAACAAAAATAAGATGTGGTTACCCCATGTGTGGGTGAAGGTGATCCCCCTCAAACCAGGAACTGACGAGGCAACAGGCTGAAGCGGTGAGTGGTTTGATAAAAGGAAAATGTGAGGAAAAGGTAGGTGGGCATGGGGAAAAAAGGGTGAAAGGTCTACTCGGGAAATCTAGGTAATGGGTCAGGGTCAAAGGTAGCAACAGTCAAACGCATGCACATATATAAACTGCAGCATGCTACTGGGTTGAAGAGCAAGCAAACTCTACATCGTCTAAGGTCGATAGGTTTATCCGAACAAGGTTGAAGTGAATCCGGTATCAAAGGTATAGGATATGGTTAGGAAATCACAAGGTAGGTTAGGTGCGGGAACGCGTTTAGGTATGTTCCAAGTACACCAAAGGTAGTGTCAGGATAAACGGTCACGGCAATAGGCTAGGTAAGGTCATCGGGCCAATCAACACAGTAATAGTCTTTGCAAGGTATAGCAAAAACATGAGGTTAAAGGTCACTAGTGATGGTCCAGTCCAAATATCTAGGTCACAGCATGGGTAAGGCCAAGGTAGGGGTAAACTAATAAGAAGTCCCAAAAGGAGGAAAAATGGAGGTAGGAAGTGATGAGGTCAGGAAAGGAAAGTTAATGGGTTGGGTAAAGGTTGGATGGGTAAAGGGGATGGGGTAAAAGGGAAAAGTAAGGGCAATGTGTAGGTGAGGGTGACTGATGGCGGTCATGGATAACCGATGTTGGTATAGGAAACCAACAACGGTTAGGTAGGGCACGCAACCGATGTCGGTCAATGGGAACCGACGTCGGTTAGGTTGGGTGGGTTATAAAAACAAAAAATCCACATTTTTATTTTTCATTTGTTATTTGTGAAGTGAATAAATAACAAAAAAGAGAGAAAAGAGGGAAAAGTGTCTAGAGGAAATGGGACAAAGTGAGTTGACAGTGTGATTTGACGAGGGTTGGGTTAGTGAGAAGCGGGTCCACGAGATTAGGGTGAGAAATTTGATTGGTCAGAGGTTACGGGAGCTAGTCGGTGATGGCAGAGGCTGGAGAGGGATTGGGTGGGCCACCACACACGGTGGCATGACACCCGCCACCGAGATGGTGGCAACGTGTTTGAGGTAAGCACCTAATTCTATATTGGTGATTAGATAGATGAGAGGTTTTGGTTATTGTTATTGGTAGGGTTTTTGTTTTTTTTGGTGGGTAGGAAAAATAAAATAAATAAAATGTGGGTATGGGTGGAATAATGGGCAATAAGATGGGGGAGGGTAGTAAATTGTATAGGTGGGGTGGGTAGAGGTCCTGGGGTAGTGTAGGTCATTGTAGGTGGGGTAAAAGGGGCAGGTGGGAGAGTTTTTAAAAAAAGGGGGTTTGGGAAGTCACGGATTTGCCGCGACAGTGACCGGCGTCATCAAGCTTGGCTGGCATTGGTTGGGTAGAACTGGTATCGATCACCAAATAGGTGACCAATTCTAGTTAAGTGATAACCATGGTCAGTAAAGGTGAACCAGTAGTGGTCACCAAATAGGTGACCGATGTCGGTTTAAAGGTGACCGAAGTCGGTTAGAATAAACCAGTACCGGTCAGGATTTTAGGCACAAGGGTGCAAAAGTGATGTAGGTTAGGTAGTTGAGATGGGTAGGGTGAAAATAGGGTGGAGGGTAATGATAATTTGTGAATATGGTCATGGATGAATGTCGTGCTTGGATTGGATGTAGGGGAGAGCAGTTACACATGCGGGATAGAGTTATGCCTCTTGGTGACATTGCATGGCTTAGCGACCCCTTTGGAGCTGCAGCATGTGGAGGCAGTGGGATTGAGTGGGATTGGTGCTACCAACATGTTATTTGGCAGCCCAACTTGATGGTCGCTCATCGATAGATGGGACTCGTGACCAACACGTTCCACCTTCCGACGGGTGAGATGACTATCACCCTGGAGGACGTGTTCTGGATTTTACGGTTACGCATATTGGGTGCCTAGGTTTACTCTCTCTCCTCCAAGGCCTTATAAGAGCTAATTGGGACAATTTTTGGTGAGGGGGCGATGGATCTGAGATTCCATAGTGCTAGTTTGAGCTATGGCAAGATGTACCTAGCCCGTCTAGATGAGATGAGGCTAGTAATTCTATTGATGGAGGAAGTGTGTTGCTATGCACTGCCAAATGTAGAGGGTGGATGCTTTCCCAATCACTGATGGGGGTTCTCCATGATATGATGGTAGAGGAGACCTGATTTTCCTAGGCACCAGCATTCTTGGTGCAGCTATACCGAGAGTTGTGGGCATATGGGGTTTAGCCTATGTTTAGCCATGTGTTGTACATTTATACTGCATTGTTGGGCCTACGAGCACATAGTCTATGTTCGACCTATAGGGATGCCCTAATAATATGCATTCCCAGTGAGATATGTGTGGGTGGGATACAGGAGATGGGTGCCGGTGGTAGGAGAGTGCAGATCAGATAGGCCGACACGTGATGTGGCCCATTTTCAGTAGTTGTTAGAGGGGTTGTCCGGAGTGGACATTATATGGAGGCCATATGTGGGATTCCCCTCATATAGGCACATGCATGAGGAGCTAGCTAAGCTCTAGCTAGAGAGGTGGATACAGGGTCGCCGTGTCAGGGAGGATGAGATGATCCCAGTAGATAGGGTCTGATGCTGTTCGGGCTCAGTACAGACATTCCTCCATCCTTCCCATAATATCGAGATAAATAACGTGGAGAGGCATTTACCTCTACCACAGTCTACAGTGCCTACAGGGGAGGAGGAGGAGCCAGTGGATCAATAGATAGATGACGTCAGATGTACAGACAGGTATAGGTAGTGGTGGGTAGCTCAGTTATGAGCCATACCACCTAGACCGGGGTAGAAAAACTTAACTACCATTACAGTGTAGAGAGATGCCCTACAGGGGTAGGTAGCGACATTGATTACCCAGATAGGTATATTGTAGACACAGCTGGAGGGGTCGGAGGTAGAGGTAGTAGAGCTATGAGTACATGGTGGCTAGTCCACAGGCCCAAATGGCAGAGGGAGAGGATGGAGGAGATGGAGATAGAGATGGTCAGGTGGCAGCCTTACTGGCTCAGGTGGTAGGTTTTACAGGCAGTTGGCCTGGCCACAGCCCAAGCATAGATTGGGGCCTTACAGGCCCAAATACAGGCACAGGGGTAGGGGGCACCACCACAGCACACGAGGAGCAGTCCCAGTTCACACGTCGGCGCAGGCAGGGTGTTGTAGGGTAGGTACAGGGGCTAAGACCTACGGGACCACCATAGACTATCTTTGTATCTAGGTTACAAGATGCCCTAGGTGACGTGAGATATTATTAGGATCAGCTCATGGCAGCCAGGATAGACTTCCTATCTTCAGAGAGTACAAGGCATAGTAGGCGTCTAGTGAGAGGATGAGATCCCACACGCATAGTGTGGAGAGAACAGGAGGTCAAAGAGCTTCGAGGCTGATCGGGGAGAGGTCACCAAAGTGCACGAAAACTAGTGCTAGGTGAGGTGCCAGTAGGGACACAAGAGGCCAAGGGTGCAAGTGACACAAAGATGGAGGACATCCGTGCAAGATGCCTGATATGCGGTCACCTGATTTTTGATGTATACTAGTGATTTTTTGATATATATGCCAGCTTGCGTGCCGAAGATAGTGAGGATGTACGAGTGATTTTGTATATTTTGAGCATATACCAGCCTACGTGTCAAAGATATTTTGTATTGATTCATTCTTTTTTATATATGAGACCGGCCTGCATGTCGATGACATTTTGTATTATATATATCATCCTTCGTTTGGCATTTTTGAGATGATAGACATGTATATTGAGATACACATTTATTGATTTATATGATGAGAGACATGGTATTTTGTGATTTTTGATGTGTTTATGAGACATTGGTTTATGGCTTGTGTTAGATGAGATATGGATTTGTTACTTTAATGTGGATTTAAATTAGGTGAGTTAGGCATGATGGAGTAAGGTTGGTTTAGGCATGGATCGAGTTAGGTTATAGGCATGGATCGATTCAGGTTACATCCATGGTTGAGTGAGGTTGGTTTAGACATGGATCGAGTCAAGTTATAGGCATGGTTGAGTTAGGTTAGTTTATGCATGGATCGATTTAGGTTGGTAGGCATGGTTGAGTTAGGTTTGGTTAGGCATGGTTGAGTTAGGTTTGGTTAGGCATGGTTGAGTTGAAAGTAAGTGAAGTTGTGATTCAATATTTTTAGGCAATGAACGATAATATGGGTCATATATGAAATGTTGTATAATCTATGCATAGTGATGATAGAGAGATGGTAGGTGTAATAAATGTATGCTATGGGAAGCAACTTGTTATGTATGTGGCTTAATTTCCAATTTTGTTAGAAAAGGGGAACTAAGTGAAATGTGATGTAAATGGTGAGTTAGGCATGGTTGATGAATTGTTTTAGGGTAAAGAATGGCCAAGCTAACCTCCAAGGGCCCCATGCCCTTGGAGTGCTACCTACATAGTCCCGGGAAAAGGGACCTCAGGCCGATGTAGTTCTCCCATAAGCTAGGGAAGAATATGAAAATGAGTTGGTAGGTTTTTGGGTATGTTGTGGGTTTAGGTTTAATAGGTGTGGGTAGATTATAGGTAAAAGGATGTAGGTGAAGGTGATTATGGTGAAAGAGGAGGATTA
This sequence comes from Taxus wallichiana var. yunnanensis, assembly GCA_018340775.1. Taxonomy (NCBI): domain Eukaryota; kingdom Viridiplantae; phylum Streptophyta; class Pinopsida; order Cupressales; family Taxaceae; genus Taxus; species Taxus wallichiana. Next base: position 393,154,948 of record CM031239.1, on the reverse strand, counting down.
CCCCAAAGGTAAGTGTCGAGGACCAAGTCCTGTATAAGGTAATCAAAATGTAAACAAAGATGGTTAAAAGATAAGAGGGGGCAATAAAGCCACCTGATTGGGTAGGATCATACCGAGTAGATCATACCTTGGAAGAGGTGATGAACATAAGACCCTAAAGACATTACACGATTGACTATTCTACGATGAAAGTAGTCACAGGATCACCAAATGTCTAAATTCCAAGATGTCCCTTGAGGCAATTGAGGAAATGAGAGTGGAAATGGTAAGGAGGGTGAAAGGTAGTTAATTTTATATGTTGAAGTAACAAGGCCTTTGGGCAAGGGGTCCTAGGTCACAATGGGCAAGTCCATGACTAAAAGGTTTTTTGTTTTGATAGATTGATCGATGTGGGAAGTATATATGGGATAAATAATATGGTACTCCTTGAGGTCTTTGTGAAGCTGATCGATGCGGGAAGCTTTGGTTTCTCTCTTTTTTTTTTTTTTTTTGTTAAACTTCACATAGTTGTCCTTCGAGGGAGTAGTCTATTTATAGCAGCAATTTGTCGAGAGGAAGATGTCATTTTAAGGGAGTCATATTTTTATTAGAAGTTTGACTCAAGGAGTTTGGTCCCATGTGAGGTCTTTGAATTCATGGATAAGACCAAGGTGGAGGATAGGACTCTTGTTCAAAAGGAAAGGTGGAACGACCATGGGATCTCATCTAAAGGTAGACAAAAAGTATCCATGAGAATCATGCTATGTGCGCCATGGTACACATATTCAAGAGGAGATAACAAGTAATGGGTACTCACATGATTCTTTTTTAATCGTTAGGGAGGTGTATGGAGTGGATAGTGCTCAAGGGACAAGCCCATAAAGAGACAAAGGGTGAGGTAGGACGATGATTCAACAATAGAATGGTCAAAGATGCAATGCGTTAAGGGGCTCAAGTTCGGGTTTACCATCAAGTGAAGATAAATGATAGGCACCTGATCCATATGTATGAGTTACGATGTATGGTCCAAGCCAATTAGGAGAAAATTTTCCCCGTTTACTTTTTTTTGCTTTGGTTACATGTTGATTTTCTTTCAGGACAAGGTCATTGAATTGGAAGGTTCGTTCATGAACATGTTTTTCATAAGAACATTTGATACATTTTTGGTAAACTTGAAGGTGATCCAGAGTGTTAAGATGACATTCGTCTAATAACTCTAGTTGTGCTAAGCGGTCCTAATGAAAGTCATCATTAGTGAGCATGTCATGGAGAGAAATGTGGAGTGAGGGGATTTGGACTTCGAGAGGCAGAACAACTTCTGTACCGTAGACGAGTGAAAAGGGTGTGGCCACAGTGGAAGTGTGAATACTAGTGCGGTATGCCCACAGGGAAAAAGGAATGTGCATATGCCAATCCTTCCTAGTATCATCAACCACTTTCATGAGATTTTTTTTGAGGGTTTTGTTAGTGGACTTGTCTTATTTGTTAGTTTGTGGGTAATAAGGTGATGAAAACTAAGATGAATGCCAAAGGCGTCAAAAGTTTTTGTAATGTTTTGTTTTTGAATTGTTTTCCATTATCAGTGATGAGGTGATGATGGACACCAAAGTGACAAATGATGTGATGGTTAATAAACTCACATATTTTCTCGGCTTTTGTGGAGATGAGTGGTATGGCTTCCACCAATTTTGTGTAGTATTTGGTAGCAGTTATGATCCATTGATGGCATTGGGAAGAATGAGGATTGATTTCTTTGACAAGATCCAAACCCCATTGAGAGAAGGGCCAAAGGTCACAAGTGACCTGTAAGGCATGATTGGGTGTATGATGAAGGTTGGAATGTTGTTGGCATTTTACACAATGTTTGACATAGTCGCAACAATCATGGTTAAGGGTCCAATAATAGCCTAGGCGAAGAATACGCTTAGCAACAACAAGGCCACTAAAGTGACCTCCACATATGCCATCATGAACCTCCTTAATGGTATAAGGAATTTCAAAACTTGTGAGGCATCGTAAGAGAATACCATCAAAGCCACACTTATAGAGGAGTCCCCCCAGAATGACGTAATGAGAGACATTTTTAAGGAAGGCACGTTGTCCATTACAGGTGAGATCAGGAGGTAAGATGGAGAGAGAAAGGTAGTCAGAGTATTGTTTATACCAAAGGTCACTCAGGTCAGGGGTGTTGGTTTCGATCGAGTAAACATCGTGAGGTAAATAAGAAGGTGAATGGAGGTGTTGTACGGTGACAAAGATTTTGGAATCGGAAAGGAAAGTGGGTATTTGGGAAGCTAAGCAGGCCATGGTATCTGCAAATTTGTTGGTTGAATGTGGGATGGTTTGAAGGGTGTAACGATCAAAGGTGGTCAAAAGTATGTCGACATGTTGTTTATACTTTTGAAGTATCTCATTATGACATTGGTACATACCATTGACTTGGTTTACGACCAATTGTGAATCACCAAAGATGTTGATTGATTTGACATCTAGGGTGTAGGTGGCTTGGAGACCTAGTATGAGCGCTTCGTATTCGCAATATTGTTGGTGCATTCAAAGTCTAGTTTGAAAGAAAAAGGCATGGGTTCTCCATCCAGAGGAATAAGGATAATACCAGCCCTGCCCCCATGTTGACACTTGGAACCGTCAAAGAAAAGTGTCATTTGGTAAGGGGGTTCGTCCAAGGAAAGGGTAGCAATTGACTCATCTGGAAAGTAAAAATTAGAGGGCTGATCCCCAAAAATAGGTGGGTCGGCTAGTTGGTCGGCTATAGCTTGGCCCTTGATGGTCGGCTATAGCTTGGCCCTTGATGGACTTTTGATGAATGAATTCAAGGTCAAGATCAACTAAAAGCATAAGCCATCGCACGACACGCTGATTTTGATAAGGTTTGGTGTACATAAAGTGTAAGGGATCGGTATTAGTCACAACATAGGTTTTTTAGTTGAGTAGGTAATAGCGGAGTTTGGTGGGAACGAAAAAATAAGGCTAGGAAAAGTTTTTCGAGATGGTTGTATCGGGTTTCCTAGTCCAAAAGAGTAAGGCTTATGTAATAAACCACCTACGCCCGTGTTTGTTCATTGCGATGAGCGAGCATGGATCCCAAGGAATGATCAAGACTGGATATGTATAGGTAAAAAGGTTGATCATCTTTAGGTGGAATGAGTACAGGTGGTTGTAGAAGGTATTGTTTTAGGGCCTCAAAATCTTTGTGAGAGTCATCATCCCTAGTTAAAGGAGACATCCTTCCTAAGAAGATGATGGAATGGTTGACACCGATCAGATAATTGTGAAATGAAATGGCGAATGGACTATAATTTACCTTATAGGCTATGGAGTTGGTGAAGGTTAGTAGGTGGAGGCATTTCGAGGATGGCCTTGACTTTAAGCAGGTCAAATTCTATACCACGGATGGAAACAATAAATCCCAGGAGCTTTCCTGAGAGAACCGCGAAGACACACTTCTAAGGCTAAAGGAAGACAAAATATTTAATGAGGTGGTCAAAGATGGTTTTGAGGAGGGCGAGGTGCACGGAGTTAAATTTAAATTTGGCCAAGAGATCATCCACGTAATCTTCCAATATGCGATGCATGATATCATGGAAGATGTAAGTCATAGCACGCTGATATGTGGCACCAGCGTTTTTAAGGCCAAAAGGCATGACACAATAACAAAAAGTCCCCAAGGGGTGATGAATGCGGTCTTGTATTGATCCTCTAGGGCAAGCAAAAATTGGTTATAACCCAAGAATCCATCCATGAGTGATAGCATCTCATGACCAGCGGTGAGGTCAACCAGTTGATCAATACTGGGCAAGGGAAAGTCATCTTTCGGGAAGGCTAGGTTGAGGTCATGGAAGTCCATGCAAATGCAGAGTCCCCCTGTTGCTTTAGTAATAGGGAAAATGTTAGAAATCCAATGAGGATAATCAATGGGTAAGATGAAGGACACGGAAAGAAGGTGTTGAAGTTCTTCTTTGACAAGAAGAGCAATGCGAGGGTGCATTTTCCTCAGCTTTTGTTTGATAGGTTTGGCATCGGGAATGGTTATGATATTGTGGACCACTATGGTGGGGTCAATACCGGGCATGTCTACATAAGACCAAGTGAAAGCATGGTTATGATCTCGGAGAAAAGAAGTGATGGCTTCTTGTTCAGCAGCATCTAAAGATTGTCCAATCTTTAGGATGTGCGGGTCGTCCTGAGTATGAATATTGATCTCGATAGTTGATTCATTCAACATGGTTTGTGTCTTAGAGCGTAAATGACCGGATGAATATATGAGTCTTCGCACCAAGGTAGGTGAGTACATCATCCTGACATTGAACGATGTTAATTATAGGTGTGTCGTCATTGATCATTTTAGGATATAGGAATGGAAGAGTGGAAGCGGCCTTACCTTCATGTTGATAAGTCAAGGCCCCAAGGAAATGGTGTTTGAAAAAAAAGTTAGGAGGGATAGATTCAAGATCCATCGACTCCGCCGGTGAGGGTGATGATGAAGGTGGAGCGGGTGAAGGTGGTGATGAAGATGAAGGTGAAGAAGGGCTAGTGTCCTCAATGAGTTCAATGTGGGCATGTTTGGTAGGAGGTTCAGGGAAGCCGATACCACTACGGTTGTTATGTTTGTGGGTGGTACATGGAATAATGGTATGGCGGCCTTGCTCATAAAAGCCAAAACCAAAACCCTTCCATGCAGTGGTGCAGGAAGGTGTGGATGAAACGGTGATTGGTAAGTGATTGGAAGTCAATAGAAAATGGATGGGTTTGTGATGGTGGTTTAGGTGTGTAAGTGGTAGTATCAAGTCCCCCATAGGTGAGACTAGTACAAAGATGAGGAGGACCATAAAGGAGGCATTCTCCTATATGGTGATCATAACGAGGGTGTTGGTGAAGGCTTCCATACTCCTACAGAGTAAGGAATGTGTTGACACTATATAGGCGGTACTCCCAGAGTGAGGCATTGAAAAACACCTTCCAAGGGATCAATGGTTAGTATGTAGGTAGCTAGAATGGATGATGTGTCGAGAGGTTGATGCGGAGGTGGAGTTAATGGATTGGGAAGCTAATGGGTCAGCCGTGGAGGTTATGGTAGTGGTAGGAATGGAGGAGGTATGTGCGGTGAAAGCAAATGGCTGTACTAGTAGGTGGAGGTGTAGGTGAAGCGGTATTGGTTACGGAGGTAGACGGCTTGACAGGTATGAGCACATCATTGGGTCGGTAAAGCATGTTACATGTTTTGAAAGGTGATGGGTCAGCTGGAATGGTATAAGTGTGTCCTTCGTGTTCAAACTTTACACAATGATGCAAAGTGGAAGGAATGCAATCCATGACACGGATCCAGGGTCTACCAAGCAACAAGTTATATTGGAATTCCCCCTCCAAAACATAAAACAATTATGTAACAAGTGTGGGGACCAACGTGAATGTGGAGGGTGACAAAGTGCCAAGTGTGGAGGTGATAGCATCATTGAATGAACGCAACATGAATGGATGTTTATGCATGCAATTGTCAGGTATGCGCATTTGAGGAAATGCATGAAATGAAATGATGTTAATGCTAGTGCCTCCATCAATCATCACACGGCGTACCCGTATGTCATCAATGTGGACAGAGATGAAGAGGGATAGATCCGGGTCATCGTTTTGGTGTGGCACAATCTCTTCTCTGAGAAGCTAAGGGAGGCCACTTGGTGAACAAGATGGGGTGAAGATGAAGGTGGTAATTTGGTGAGAGAGGCTACATGATGGGGTGTGATAATGGAGGCTACGAGTGTAGGGTCATTGGGTAAAACCTCAATAGATTGAAGAACCTCCATGAGAGCTTGACGATGGGATTCCAAGGTTTGGATGAGGTTGTATAAGGACATTTTGAGGGGAGATTGGTGTAATTGTTTGAGTATGGTGCGATGTGTGATGCCATTAGAAATGGGGTACGTGGGGCCATGAATGGTTATTTTAGGTATGGGTGCAGATGGTATGTTGGGTATAGGATTGGTTGGTGGGTCAATTTCCTTTTCTTTTCCCTTTTGTGCACATGTAGTGACATGTATCATGTTGATTTGAGGGAGTTGTTAAATGGATAAGGTGTAGGATGAGTGGTATAACGACATGAAGGGCAAAACCTACTGGAAGAGAAAAGACTTGTGAGGTGAGTTGGGCGCAACGACATTAGGGTGGTGATGTGGTAATTTCTCTTATGCGAACCATGTTAATTTCAAATCTTGGGGGTGGCTCTAGGAGTTGTGAGGGTGGAGGTTGTGGTTGTTGAGTGGGTAGTGTGGGAATGGGTTTCGGTGAAGCAGGATCCTCGTCAAGAAGGTCGTCATCATCAAATTTGGTTTCTGGTGGACACAATTGGATAAGGACGGTTTTCAAGGCCTTGCAGTTCTCCACATCGTGCCTGGCACATGATGGTATGCACAAATTTTAGTATCATCAAACCCTTTTGGCTTGGGTTTGAGGGGGTTGTAAGGTCGGAGTGGTAGTAATGTGATAACAGAAGTCTCGAGGAGGTTGGTTAAAATTTCAGCATACGACCTGCTAGTGGATCACAATGGGAAGTGAATGTGGGTTTGGGTGTAGGTTTGGTTGATTGTCAAGGAACTATTTTTGGAAGAGTACGAATGGGTCAAGCTATGGGTGTAGGTGCTGGTGTAGTTTTAGGTATTGGTCCTGTTTGTTTGGGTAGGAGGGTGTGTGGTTGTTTTGACTACCTTATTGTGGGGTAATGGGGTTTTTTTTTTTGGGTTACACCTTCTTGGGTAAAGGTGATGTGGGTGTACGAGGTCTAGAAGGAAAAGTAGATGGAGGAAGAGGGTGAGTTACCCACGAGGATAATGGGGGTGCTGTGAAGGTAGATGATGTGGGTCCTGCTTAGCATGTGAGGGACAATGATTGAAGTGTAGTGGGTAGTGAAGCAATAGCTGAGGGTATTGGAGGTATTGGTGGTAAAGAGACTACAGGTGCGGGTGTAAGTCATGTTGTTTTCCTACATAGGTTAGAGGTTTGTGAGGAAGGAATGGGTTGTTGTGTTATTGGTTTATGGATGGGTGGAGGTTGCTTGACCATGTTGGGTAGTTGAGGTCTTAAGACAGACGGGACAAGCGCATGTGTAGTATGAGGTCGATGGGTTTGGTTCTTTGGTTTGGGTGTCAGAGTAGGTGTGGTATTGATGTTCGAGGATGTAGCTAAATCCAGTTTAATAGGTGGATGAGTAAGGCTGGTGGTCGGGGTGACCCCTAAAGTGGTAATAGGTTTAGTTGAGGAAGATATTGTAGGTATGGATTTGGGTTTAGATGTAGGTTGGGTTATGGGTAAGGGTGTGGTTTGAGTTCTAACAGGTATCATGGAAGGTGTTGTGATAGAGGTGGTTGTGTTTTGTTTGATTGGTCGAAATGTGTTTGGGTAGATAGTGGAGGTATCAGTAAGGGATCTCTGCATCTGTGTTGAGATGGGGAGTAAGAGGCGCCCCCATAGTAAAGCCCTATCCACATAATCTAAATGATCGGTCAAAAGTGAGAACTACACGTCTGTAGGTGGAGTTGGTGAGGACCTAATGGAAATTCCTATAAAATGTGTCTTAGAGATGGGGAATTGGCTAGCTTCAGCTTCCGTGGGTAAGAGAGCCAAAAGTAGGTCTACGGGATTCTGGGTAGCTGATGGAGAATTCTCACCAAGAGGCAAGGGTATCTCAACTGGGTCTATGATACGTGGAGGAGATGATGGGAGCTCCTCTATAAGTGGAGGAATAGATGGGCACTCCTCTGTGGGTGGAGGAGGCAATGGGTGGTCTTCTGTGGGTGGAGGAGATAATGGGTGCTCCTCTATGGGTGGAGGAGGTATTGTAGGTAAAGGTTCTCTAAGTGGTGAAGCCAGGTGTGATATGGGCTCAACGTTAGCACAAGACCCCTCAATTAGTGATGAAGGTGATGAAAGGTGTTCCTCTATTGGTGAAGGAACAGGGAGGATGGTTCTATGTGGAAGGAGGATTTTGGGCTAGGATCTCCTCTATGGATGGAATATGGGGTAATTGGGAGGTGACAGGTACCTCATTAAAGATAGCGTGAACCTCGTGGGTATGGGTATCATGAGTTGATGTCTCACTGGTTTGATTGGATGAAGAGGCATGGTTGGGAAATGGTTTTTTGAAGATTTGTAGATTTTGGTTGGGAGTGGCGTTGGGATTATCCACAGTTAACTCACCTTTCTCGAGTATTTCTTGGATAATATTTTTGAAAGTGATGCAGTTGCCATCATTATGACCCTTTACGCGATGATAGTTACAGAAATCATGTTCTTTATACCATGTGGGCATGGGGCGAGTAGGGTCAAAACCAGTGTGTGGTTTTATAGGTGGAAGGGTGATGGATCCTACTTTGATAAGATTTTCTAAGACAGAAGAGTAAGGTTCCCCAATTGGGGTATATTTTCACTGCTCTCATCTGAATTGAAAAGTTTAGACAAGTGAGAGATTAGATGAGGGTGTAGCCTGATTTGATGGATGAGCTGGGCCGGTGTTGAGGACCACTATGTTAGCGGTGCCCTTAGATTTTGGATAATTGGTTTGTGGTTTGGAAGAAGAAGAGGTATCATTCGACTTGAATGCCAAATTCTTATTGCATAATTGGATTTTCTTCTCTTTGATGGCCCGAATCTCTAACTTTCGTGCCATAGTGAATGCCTCATCGAATGTTCGGAAGGTTTGGACCTACAAGGTCAGTGAAATATGTCTAGCGCAAGCCCATGTGAAGAGATCGATGAGTTCATTTTGTGGTAGTTGGAAGGTAATTTGATTGATCAGGCTACGCAATGAGCAACAAAATCTGTGATAGATTCGTCCTCATACTGACGTGTGGAATATAGATTGGTCATTGTAACCTTCTTGATGATGTTGATAGAGAAATGATCCAAGAAGGCTTGGGCTACTGATTGAATGAGAATATAGAGTGTTTAGGTAACCCACTATACCAATCTAATGCAGATCCAAAGTGAGGGACATGGGAAAGGTTCTCAAAAGCAAGGCATCATCATGAGCGATCAGATAACACCCATGTTTGAATGACCAAAAATGTTGTTGTGGGTCTTCTTTGCTATTGAAATGATTGAATTTAGGCATTTCCCAATGCACATGGTATTAACAGATAGCAATGGATGGTTAAATAGGCTTGTTGCAAATCTCATCGTAGGTGAGAGTCTTGCAGGAGCTGGAAACTGATGCCTCCAATGTATGCATCTTGTCCAACATCAATTTAATTAGGTTGTTGGTGGGTTGTGATGATTGGATGCCTCCGTAGTGTGAGAAGGTTGGTTTTGGGCATATAACATTGGTGGCACTCCAGTGTATGGGGCTTCCATGTAGGGTGGTGGAGAAGAGGGTAGTGAAAAAGGGGGTACATACCTGGAATGTATAATGGATGAAATGGGAGGTTGTTGATAGTATGCATATGGGGGTGGAAGGGTCGTGGTAACCCTAGTGGTAATAGGGGCTAACGATTATGGAATGAAAGAACCATGTTCTAAAATGGGGTAGGGATCACCAACACTAGAGGTGGTAATGTAGGTACAGGTATGTTTGAGACATTAGGGGTGGATGAGGTTGTGTTTAGGGTAGTTGTCGAGGGTACGATGGATGTAATGGGTGCCACAGAGGTAAGAAATGTGGCAGTCATAGTAGGTATAGGACCTAACTACGAAATGACTGGGGGTAAGGTAGATGTAGGTAGCACAGAGCCAGATGGGACCGATGCGGGAGTGGGTGAGAGAGTCGGGGGGATAGATACGGGCATGCCGTAAATCAACTGACTCGAGGCATCTCAAGTGGACAAGTGGGAAAGATAAAACCGTAAGGTGGTAGGGTTTCGGTCAAAGAGTCGTGCAAACTCCTCATCTCTCGGTAGTGATAATAATAGGATGGATGGGATCCATGGCTGGTGATAAAATGGAAGGTGGTGAAGGACTATCTTGGAGTGGTTGACAACCGGCGTGAAATACGAGTGCGCTTGCTTTTATTCAAGTTAACATAATGTGAACCAAGATCGATCGTAGGGTTGCTTCTCGTAAATGACACACGAGATAACAAGATAGGAATAGGTGAATCTGGTGACAAAAAGTGGATTAAGTACCAAATGGTGGCTAGAATGTGAAACAGCTAACTGATGTTGGTTAGGGAAAACCGAAACGATCGTCAGGTAACCACCGCGCCATCATGTAGAAAATGGACAAAGTGTGTGAACAACAAGGGAAGGTAAAATCTGATAGGTATGCCAAATCGAAGATGTTTAAAACGTCAATGGGAATAATGACAAGTGACAAGGACTGTGAAAAGTGGAAGAAAGTGAAGTAAAATTTCCTTTTGAGTAGGTTAGCAAAAGGACCTAGAACCGATGTTGGTTGGGTATAACCGATGGCGGTCAGAGGTAACCGACGATGGTTACTGTGAAATTGAAATAGTGATGAAAGAAAGTGGTTGTGAATTAAAATCTAATGTAGAATCAGACCTAGAATTCTAAGAATGATGATGATATGGCCCAGGCACACTTAGGTGAAGCCATAATACACCAGCTGTGATGAGGAGCGTGTAAGGATGAACAAAAAAATGTCGAATGTGATCTCTCACCTCAAAACATAAGCCAATCAGAAACAATAAGAAAATTTTATACTAGGAGTGCCTTTTCTATTATTTTTGTTTATCTTATGTTATTTAGGGACTGACACATGAATTGTGAAATAGAGTTTTTGGTGAGGATGGCTTCCTACAAAGAAGGAGATCTAAAATGTGAGGTTTCAACTATGTTATGGTGGGGGTGGGCTTCACTCGAAGTATGACTCGATAGAGCAGCGAGATGGGTGCCCACTGTGCCGTGATCATGTGATCACCTACAACTTCATCTAGGTAGGATGTTGTGTAAATATGTATGTATTTTGAATTTTTGTGAGGTTTGGTAAGACTCGAGAGAAAGTGAAAAGGACAAGTAAATGCTTTTCTATGATTCGTTTGTCAACCACCAGCTGGGCATGACTTCTAGCGTATAGGTTGCCCTCAATTAATGTGAGCTAATGCAATAAATTAGAATGGAATGCACTTATTTTTAAACCCAAATTGAAAATGTGAAATTGGATGACACAATAGGATGAAGAGGAAGAGGGATGCTCTTTCACTACAATGCAAAAAACATGAAGAAATGGTTCTTTTTAATTACACCAAAAGAAAAGTTTCCTTTAGAGCAAATAGAAAGAAGAGGTGAGTTACCAAGGAAGAAAATTAGTGTGTACGCTTTTCAGAAGGGAAAAAAACACACAATTTTTTTCTAGGAATGAATGAAATGTAAGGAACCCTAGATGGGTCGCACCAAGCATGCCAAAATGTTTCACCTAATTCTTAGATCATTTCTTTTAAGTGTTGATGAAATAGATAGGGTAACGGGTATAGGAGGAATACCTATTGTTCAAATGTTGGTTGATGGGTTGTTCCGTGCATATGACTTCTGGATCCATAGCTCATTGTGAGAGCTTCCTTTTAGCTAGGAGGAACTACTTGACGAAAACAAGACCACCAAAAGGGATTAAACAATATGGGCAAAGTGAACCGCCTAGCATATGCTAGATCCAGAAGTGTGAAACTTCCTATATGGTGTCGATTCTTTATTTTAAACAATTTAATGCCGTAAACAAAGTAAATCCTATTGTTATTTAAAATGATCTAGGTATCTCACTTTGTTATCCTGCAAAATTGTCAAGGGCAATTTTGCAGGTAACCATACCGAAAATTTTGTTTTGGCCCCAAGGAAGTTTGACAACGTTCGAAGAAGCCCAAATTCCCTTCTAAAAATCAAGTTTTAAGGACTTAGCCATTTTTCAGTATTTTTGAGCAAGGCGCTAAGAAGTTCCTGTCGACATGCTGAAAAGTGCGCCAAGGGCGCTGAGAAGTTCCTATCGACATGCTGAAAAGTGTGCCAAGGCGCTGAGAATGTCTTGTTGACATGCTAAAAAGTGCGCCCTTTTACACTGAAGAGTAGTTTCTTCCTGGGATCCATTGATCATTTTTGTAAAATATTTAAAAGGCATGTTGGCATACACGATGACTTCATCCATGTTGCACCATGGGATGTTGCCATCCAAAAACTTGCCCAAGTCAACTGTTGACTTTTTAGATATTTTCTAGATATTTTGTAAGTGGTTGGTTTGTTTTTTCTTCTTCTCTCCTCTCCTTCTATAAATACTTGAATACTTGTTGTATTCAAAGGGTGGACACTTTTTAGATGAAAAATAGAAGTGAGAAGAAAAGGCTTTGTACTTTTGTATGTAAGAAACATTAATACAAATATTAAGACTTTGTGTTGAATATGTTTGTTATGGGCATCCGATCTTTCTTATGTCGATCTGTGCATTTATTATTTTGGATCTTTCTCTACTTTTTGTCACTTGTTCATCAAGTATTTCTTTGTTCGTCTATGCAAGTAGGTTCGGCTCGTTTACTACCATCCCAAAACATAGACCCTCGACCTTTCTACTTTGGAATTCTTTTCTTTTCTCCCTTGAGATCCATCTTCCTTCCTTTCTTTCTTTCATTCATTTTTGTTCTTCGTCAAAACTACCTCTACTAGGATGAGATCCAAAACCCCGAAGGTATAATCCGTAAGACTTGCACAGGTCTTGCTTTGGTAGAATAGCAATAAACTAGTTTCGCTTTCTTTGTCTCAAAGAGGGCTATTGCCCGCACACTGTTGTTGGGTCATCTATCCATAGATCTGCTCTCATGACATGATTTTCAGACCAATAGTTTTGGAAACTCTACTGGGGATAAAGCAGATCTAACGGATCTATGGTAGTGGTGTGTTTGAAAATCAAGAAAAAGTCAAAAATCACTACCTGTTTGCAAATTTTAACTTTTTGTTCAAAATCCAATTTTTTTGCAAAAAGCTCCAAACTGAAAATTTTCTTCAGAGATCCATAGATCTGGACTAGATAGAGATCTTTAGTTCACTGAGTTTTTACAAAAATCCATATTTTTCCATAGATCTGAGTTTCTGACAGTTTACCAAAAATTTCAAACTCTTTAAAAAGTCAACTCTAGATCTGAAAATCAGCTTACTAAGTTTTACCATCATTTTATCCTTGTTAATTAGACATTAAACCACAATCAGTTTTCAAAAGAAGGATAAAATTAAATATTTAGAAAAGTACATGCTGCTGATTTTTGTCAAAAAAATCAGAAAATCAGCAAGTACAACCAAAAAGAATTTTTAAATCTACTCCAAAAATATCGCAGATCTGAGAGACACACTGGTGGGTGAACCATTTACTCGTAGCAGGAGGGCTCATGGAGAAGTTGATTCTACTTTTGATTTGCTTCAAAGGCACAACTTCAGTGTTACACCAAAGACGCTTCTTGTTGCTAAGTTGGTGGCCACCGGTCATCCAGGAGTGTCTCACCTCCACGAAGGAAGCATCTCTCACAAGGAGCATCCACATCACTTTGCAGTGCTTTGCTACTCAGTGGGACCATCCTCCCAGCATGGGTTCTTTTTGAGCTATTTAGATGGTAGTACCATGGGGAAATGCTATGGGCCCTCTGGCTTTGCCACATCCTGTTCACGCGCTCCCACATGGAAACCGAAAGAATTTCCCAAGATTCGATGAGAGCGGAAACCAAAGCATAGATTCACATATATTTGAATTCATCATGTCATGCAGTATCCTGGATGTGACTCATGAAGATGTGTCAGTTCACCTTTTTCGGAGACCTTGTAAGGACCCGCCGTGGAATGGTTTCAGCATTTTCTGGCTAGATCTATTACTAGTTGGGCCACGTTACGAGCTGCATTTGAAGACAGGTATAAGCCTTCTGAAGACGCGTTCGCATTATTGTTAAAGATCACTCACTTGAAGAAGGAGTTCAATGAAACCATGTGAGATTTCATCACCGATTACAATTCACTAATCAATCGGGTTACACTGCGATGCTTCCGACTCGAGAAAATTAGAAGCACTTCTTTGTAAATGACATGAGCTCAAAAGTAAGTTTCTTACTCTCGCAAGAACAAGTCCCTACTTTGGTTCTCGCCCAAGCTACTGCCATATGGATTAAAGACAACTTGCTAATATCTAGTGAATTAAAATGAGAACCATCCAAGCCTAAAGCTTTAATTCCTTCTCCCACCACTTCATCCAATCCAAAGCATTTCAAAAGATGGCAAATGACTTGCTCACATTAAAGAAGCAGCTAGCTTAGGCTTCTCTAAGCACTTCATACCGAGATATCCCACGAAGGAATTTTACTTCTAACAATGCCCCACAAAGGCCGTACTTACCTGCGGCTGCTCCACGGTTGGCGCTTGAGGCCCCTTCAGTTAACACTTTAGCTGAAATCGAAGAAGAGGACAAAAATTACGAAGAACCTTCATCGCGAGTGAAGATGATCAAGATGTTGGTGAACCGTGGCGACTCTACTATCGGGTATATGGAATTTGATGAAGAGGAATCTAATGAAGAAGAGGGTACCCAAGGATATGCAAGCGGACAATCATATGTTTTTTTCACCCACTCACAAGGAAAGGAAGTAGAAGTTACTGCCAAGATGTAGAAAGAAAAGGCCGTGTCAAACACGCCTCCAACCATCGCTAAAAAAGGTAGTCCCCTTCCTGCTCAACCTGTTATTAAGTCTTTTTCCAAGAAATATTTTTCTCCTATCTCCCCTCGAATCATCCCTCTCATATTCCTATCAAGACCAGCAATCCTACCCTACCATTGCGAAGTGAGGGACTCATTCCTTCATCCGCACAACCCTTGGCCGCATTTGACATAATTGATCATGCTAAAAAGACCAAGATCCAAATGTCTGAAGCCAAGTATCTTCAGTCAAACCCCGAACAACTTGTAAGGTTGACCGAATACATCCAAAGTCAGGCTATCATAACTACTCAGGTTTCCCCAAAAGGAATCCTTTCCACCCCTCCTGCGTCCCGCATAAATGTTGCCTCGACTTCCGCATCAGGAAAAATAGAACCTTTCTATCTCTCCCTCCTAATCAATGGTCACAAGTTGAGCAACTGTATAATTGATTCTGGAGCTTCCGATAATGTCATGCCGGCAAAAGTAGCCCATGCTCTGGGCCTCACCCTTACCAAGCCTTTTGGCAGATGTTATTCCTTGGAAACCAAGCAAGTTTCGTTGATTGGTCAAATCAAAGACGTGCAGTTTGCATTTGCAGCGTTCCCAGAGAAAAGAGTAAAGATGACCATCCTTGTTGCCGATATTCCGGCAGCATATGGAATTCTACTAGGAAGGAACTTTTGTAGTGAAGTTGGTGGAGAGATTCATATAGACTGGTCTAAGGCTAGAATCCCTGTCAAAGGTGTGATGCGAGACTTGGAGCCGAATCGCAAAAGAAATACTTAGTTACCAACTCCGATGACCCCAAAGCCCAAATTCTCTTCGAATCATCATGGACGGGGAACTATTTCTTATCTACAGAGTCTGATAGAAGGGATTTTCCCATCCAAGAAGAAGATCTTAACAAGATATGGATGTTGCAGTTTGATGGCAGCTACGCAACTAGTGGGTGCAATGGCCTGGAGTTGTGCTAATATCTCCCGAGGAGGAGATTATTCCTCTCTCTTTCAAGTTGCAATTTTTCAACACGAATAATCTTTGCTTTGAGTATGAATCTTTGTTACTTGGCATGCAAGCCACAAAAGAAAGGGGAATCAAGAACCTAAAAGTACAAGGTGATGTAGAGCTGGTCGTAAATCAAGTAAAAAGGATATACCAAGTAAAAAATGAAAGGCTCAGGCATTACCGCAACACGGTATGGGACATTGTTGAGGAATTTGATGTTTTTTCAATAGAAACCATTCCGTGAGATCAGAATGACATGGCCGACTCATTAGCCATCTCAGCATCCCTCATGCTTCCTCACCCAAGCTTGAAAACAGACACATATACCATTGAGGTGGTTTTCCACCCAAGCGTGCCAAACAATTCTCAACACTGGCAGGTATTCAACGATGACAATCAACTTATTGCCTTTCTGGAAAAGGCAGAAAATTTTAGTGAGCTTCATTTTGAAGGATCCACTTCCACATGCCGTGAGTCTGTTACTGATCAGGACGGGGGATCCAAAGGAAGCGATGGCATATGTCAGCTCAAAGGAAATAAAATTCCAAAAGGCCTGGTTTCTCTAGAGTGTTTGTTCGACAGGCACGATCGTTTTGTCAAGAAGAAAAGGCGAGATGATCCTAACTCCTCCCCAGAAACCGAATTGGTCAATTTAGGTTCAGTAGAACATCCGCAGTTTGTGAACATCGAAAAATGTTGCATGCCCGAAGAAAAGTGAAAATTCATCAAATTGCTGAAGAAATATATGGATGTATTGGCATGGTCCTATGCTGATCTAAAGTCTTTCAAGCCAAAAGACATCTAGCATGACATCCCGTTGAAAGAAGATGTCAAACCCTTTCGCCAGAAATAGAGGCACTATAATCCTAAGATCTCAAGTACTATCCAGGCTGAAATTCAGAAGATGCTGGATGCAAGGATCATTTTTCCTATCCATCACAAGTACCTAGGTCACAAACATTGTGCCAGTACGCAAGAAGAATGGCGAGATATGCATATGCGTGGATTTTCATAACTTAAATCAAGCATCCTTGAAGGACAACTACCCACTTCCCATAATGGATCAGGTTCTGCAGCAAGAACTGGATCAGAAATGTTGTCCATGCTTGATGGTTTTTTAGGCTACAATCAGATTGAAGTCTCACCCGAAGACCAATTCAAAACAACATTCACTACCCCCGGGGTACATTTACTTATAGCAGGATGCCTTTTGGTCTTACCAACGCCGAGGCCACCTTTCGGCGGGCAATGGAATTCACGTTCAAGGGTATGATGGGAAAGGTTATTGTAGTCTATTTAGATGACTTAACTGTGTTCTCTAAATAGTGAAGTGATCATTATGATCATTTGGAACAAGTATTGATTAGATCTTTGAGAGCACGGGATTTCCCTAAATCTGAAAAAGTCTATTTTTGGGGTCACAGAAGGAAAATTGTTGGGACACGTTGTAAGCAAGGAAGGGACAAAGATAGATGCTTTGAAAGGGTTAAGGCTATTGAGCCTTACTTTACCCACAAGCAAGACCGGAATTCACTCTTTCTTGAAAGGTGAACTTTCTCAGCGCTTTGTTCCCGACTTTTCTTGAAAAGACTCACCACATATCAAACATGATGAAAGGATCACCAAATTTCTGGTGGAGTGAAGAAGGAAAGAAGTCGTTCAAAGATATAAAAGCCTCTGTTGCTCACGCACCAATCCCAGTATGTCTCGATTTCTCAAACTATTTTATCATGTATAGCTATGCATATGAGCATCTTGTATCGGCCATCTTAATGGAAATGAATTAGAAGAGGTTGAATCCCGATTGCGTTCATGAGCTCTCCTCTCAAGCCTCACGAATTGAAGATGACTCAGTTGGAAAAACATGCCTTCACCGTTGTCAAAGCAATCAAGAACTTTAGGTATTACATTCTAAACTCTCATACGGTGGTACTTGTCCTTGACACGACAATCAAGTCAATCTTAACTCAATAGGAGTTAGGGAGTTTGCAAGGAAATTGGATTGCAAAGGTTCAAGAGTATGATCTAGATATAAAACCAACCAAGCTGGTAAGAGGCAAGGGCCTATGTCAGCTTATGGCTGAAAACAAAGATTCGTGAAGTCCCCGAAGAGAAAATTGATTGCATCGACGAAGCACAGGACCAACCGAAGAAAGTTGATTCTCTTCCTATGGTTCTATTTGTTGCAACTAGCGACGAGTGGTATTCTGATATCACTTTCTTTCTCACTTATGGTGAGTGCCCAGTGCATCTAACTTTAAAGGAGAAGTGTACTATAAAGCTCAGGGCAGCCAAATATGTCATCTGGGATGACGGTTTATATAAGCGTGGGATTGATGGCATCTTCTTGCGATGTGTTGATAAGCCACAACAGATAAAGTTACTCAAAAGTTTTCATGATTCAGCCTGCAATGGCCATTTTTCCTCTTCCGTGACGGCACACAAGATCATCTGGGCCAGGTACTATTGGCCAATGCTTTTACGAGGATATAGCCACCTAGGTAGTAAAGTGTGAGCTTTGCCAACAGTTTGTTAGCAAACCAAAATTGGTTAGTTTTCCCCTCAGGCCAGTCATTATTGACGAACCATTCAGGAAATGGGGAATTGACTTTATCGGAGCACTCCATCCCCAATCGAGTGTCGGACATAGTTATGTCCTAACAACAACAGATTACTTCAAAAAATGGGTGGAGGCCATACCTGTTAAGCATGCCACTTACGAGGTTGTTTGCAGTTTCATCAAGAAAAATATCATTGTCGGGTTTGGCGCCCAAACAAGATTGTTGCTGATAATGCTTCCAACTTCTCCTCACGAGAAGTTGGTTTTTGCTATGGATACAGAATAACTTTAGCTCATGCCTCGGATTATTACCCCTGGGAAATGGTCGCAGAATCCAAGAATACAAACCTAGTGATTATCATGCGAGAAGCTAGTTGATTAGAATCGAGAGGTTGTGGCATAAATCACTATATGATGCTTTGTGGGCAAACCGCGTTACTCCAAAGAGGTCTCTTGGTATGTCACCTTTTCAAGTGTTATATGGAATCGGCCAGAGCTCCCGGTCTGCGCTTGGCACGAGCGATTGAAGATGAAACTTTCCAAAGTTCTCTTGAAAAGAGGATCATGTATCTAGTAGAGCTTGAAGAAAAAAGAGTAAGAGTGGTCAACAGGATCACCGAACATCAAAATCAAGTCAAGAGACTGTTCGATAAAAAGGCTAAGCAAAGAGATTTTCAGGTGGGAGATCTCGTACTTTTGTAGGAAAAGCGAAGAGAGCCGAAGGGCATGCACGAAAAATTTGATTCTCTATGGAGAGGGCCTTTCAAGATCATGCAGCTCAATGGAGAGAAAAGTTTCTATCTCTCGTATCTGGATGGAACCGAGCTCCCACTTCCCTATAGTGGGCAGCATCTGAAGATCTTCAAGAAGTAGAGCTTGCTCTCTTCTTTGTATAGTTTGCTTTCATTGTGTGTTTGCTTTCTGTTGTGTGTTCCCTTTCTTTGTTCCTTTTTGTTCACCCTCCGGTCACCCTTGTTTTTGACTCTCCAACCCAATGGATAGGCACATGAAAATCTGGGATTCTCTACCCTTAAGTTTCACTCAAAGATAGTCCCCAGAAAGAGCCAAGTTGTTATCCTGCAAAATTGTCAAGGGAAATTTTGTAGGTAACCATACCGAAAATTTTGTTTTTGGCCCAAGGAAGTTTGACAACATTCGAAGAAGCCCAAATTCCTTCTAAAAATCAAGTTTTAAGGACTTAGCCATTTTTCAGTCTTTTTGAGCAAGGCGCTGAGAAGTTCTGCTGACATGTTGAAAAGTGCGCCCAAGGCGCTGAGAAGTTCCTGTCGACATGCTAAAAAGTGTGCCCAAGGCGCTAAGAAAGTCCTATTGACATGTAGAAAAGTGCGCCCAAGGCGCTGAGAAAGTCCTATCGACATGCAGAAAAGTGCGCCCAAGGCGCTGAGAAGTTCCTGTCGACATGCTGAAAAGTGCACCCAAGGCGCTGAGAAAGTCCTGTCGACATGCAGAAAAGTGTGCCCAAGGCACTGAGAAGTTCCTGTCAACATGCTAAAAAGTGTGCCAAGGTGCTGAGAATGTCTTGTTGACATGCTAAAAAGTGCGCCCTTTTACACTGAAGATTAGTTTATTCCTGGGATCCATTGATCATTTTTGTAAAATATTTAAAAGGCATGTTGGCATACACGATGACTTCATCCATGTTGCACCATGAGATGTTGCCATACAAAAACTTGCCCAAGTCAACTGTTGACTTTTTAGATATTTTCTAGATATTTTGTAAGTGGTTGGTTTGTTTTTGTCTTCTTCTCTCCTCTCCTTCTATAAATACTTGGATACTTGTAGTATTCAAAGGGTGGACACTTTTTAGATGAAAAATAGAAGTGAGAAGAAAAGGCTTTGTACTTTTTGTAACAGAAGAAACATTAATACAAATATTAAGACTTTGTGTTGAATATGTGTGTTATGGGCATCTGATCTTTCTTATGTCAGATCTGTGTGTTTATTTTGTTGGATATATCTCTACTTTTTTGTCACTTGTTCATCAGTATTGCTTTGTTCGTCTATGCAAGTAGGTTCGGCTCTGTTTACTACCAGCCCAAAACATAGACCCTCTGACCTTTCTACTTTGGAATTCATTTCTTTTCTCCCTTTAGATCCATCTTCCTTCCTTTATTTCTTTCATTCCTTTCTGTTCTTCGTCGAAACAACCTCTACTAGGATGAAATCCCAAACCCCCTAAAGGCGAGAATCGTAAGACTTGCACGAGTTCCTACCTTGGTAGAATAGCAATAAACCAGCTTTCACTTTTCTTTGTCTCAAAGACGGGCTATGCCCCGCTGCTGTTGGATCATCTATCCATAGATCTGCTCTCACAACAGATTATCGGACCAACACACTTAAAACACAATAAGAAATAGATATAATCTAATTGCTTAAGCTAGAACAGAATCCAAAGGTCAAATGATTGGTTCTAGGTTGCTACAGGTCTAATAGAGGTCTCGGGTAGATCACAGGTGAATGAGAGTGAGATGAAATTAGGTGGGTAGGTCTTTGTTCAGGGATGTATGGGAAAATACAAAGACCGATGTTGATCGGGGTGTGATTGTGGCAGTTTGATGTGACCGGTGCCAATTACTATGAGATTTGGAAATGTCACAGAACAAGCTTTTGGTCTCCTTTGTGATTGCACAAAGGACTTTGGTTGGTTGAGATGAGGTATTGGGTGACTGGAGTAGGCTTTGGTGAGGTTTTAATGGGTATATGGAGGTGGAAGTATTGGAGAAGGTCAATAAGGGGCAATGTAAACAATTGATGATAAAATGAAATACACCAAGAATGTATGACATTATAAGTTTATTTGGATTCCAATCTGAATGCCTATGTGTGAGGGATGGAGGTGCTAATGAGGGGTTTGAAGGCTGCAAGTGATCACCAACTGAAGAAAATATTCTGCATGGGCTGCATGTACACTCCTCTTTGCTTGGATAGATCAAATCATGGCTGGGATGGTTATGCAAGAGAAGATGCTCAATCTCCTTCCTTGCATGCGGGTTTTTGCTGGAATTTGCTCTCTGAAGATGTGTTATCTCTCTAAGATGTGTTATTGCTCATCAACCTTCTCCCAATGTTTTCCAACCTTGAGAATAAGGTTGTTTTGGGGTTAAAAGGGATAACTAATGGCGGTCGACTTGTGAGGCGACGGTTAGGGGTAACCGGCGTCGGTCAAGGTGAGATTTCCTAGGTTTACTAAACTAGGGTGATCCTCTTGATTTCATTGGATATTGTGTCGTTATCCCATGAATTAGACTGGGAGCTTCTTGTGAACATGTGGTAATGTGGTTAGAAGGAATGTAAGCATTGATTTTTAGGGTTTGGGTAAGTCTTAGTTAGTTATGGCAACTTACTAAGAATAGGTCTTAGGTTGAGTTTGCTTAGTGAGGTGTCTAAGTGAACTGTATGTGTGGATATTATTTAAATAAGATATTTAAATAATAAATATAGTGAGGATAATGAATTAATTAAATTAAATTAATTAAAATAACATTAGTGGGGTGAAGGGGGTTATGGCTTAGTAAATGTAATAAAGGGTGTTTATTGGTCACGGGACCAAAGGGAGTGTGACCTAATTTTAGTGTTTACACTTACAATTGATCACTTATCTAAGCTCAAATAAGTGTTTGAAAGATGTAGAGAATATTGACTGTCACTCTATCCAAACAAGTGTTTGTTTTTCTATTCATGAGGGTAAGATTCTTGGTGATGTATTATCAAAAACACGATATGAGTATTGATCTTGAAAGTGTAAGTTCTATTTATGCATTGTCATTGCCAAAATAGGGAGAAAGCATTTCAAATATTTCTTGATAATTTCAATTTCATAAGAGTATATATTGTTGATTTTGCTTCATTATCAAGGCCATTGACCAACATGCTGAAGAAAAATCAGAATTTTACATCGACAAAGGAAGGAATAAATAGCTTTGAGGCCATCAAGAAAGCTATAGTTTTAGGTTTTACACTCATAAATCCTAGTTTTTCAATTTATTTCATGTTGTATGCTTATGATAACATTGACACAATATTAAGAATGTTGACTCAACATAATAAAGAAGGTTTGGAGCAGCCAATAGCATTTTTCATTAAAACCTTCCTAGAGTATGAAACAAGGTATTATTTTGTTGAGAACCATGTTCTTTCAACTCTTATATCCCTCAAGAAGTTTAGGAACTTACTATCTAACAACCAAATTCACTTAATGGTTGGTCACCCAAGCATTAAAGAATTTTTGTTGAACAAGGACATAAGTGAAAAGAGAGTAGGTTGGATAACCGGAGTTATGGAATATGACATCAACATCAAAGTGAAAAATATTATTAGAGGGAAAGGATTGTGTGAAGACTTGGCTCAAGACTTGAAAGAGAGAAAATAAAATGTCTTATTGATGCAAACCGACGAAGAAGTAGAAAATCAGCAACCTTCAAGTTGGCTTTCAGACATGATAATGTACCTTCAACATGGTATGTATCCACCAAATTTAAACATCTCAAAAATAAGATATTTCATATTGCAATCAATTCATTTCTTGTTGGTTAATGGTGTTTTATTCAAAAAAGACATCAATGATGTGCTCTTGAGATGTTTTGAGCCAAGACAAGTTGAAAAGACACTTGAACAGTTCCATGATAGACAAGGTGGAGGGCATTATTTCTACAAAAACTATAGCCCTCAAAATCACAAAATGTGGGTACTATTTTCCAAGCCTTTTCAAGGGCTACCGTGTTTGGGTAAAAAGGTGTCAAAAATGTGCATTTTTCATAGGTAAAGAGAAGCTTGTTGCCCTTCTTTGTTGCGGTGAATTTAATGGAGCAGCCCTTTGTTCAATGGGGTTTAGACTAGAGTAGTGGCTTTGAATGAAGTGAATGAAACAATTATTTTAGACTTCTATGCAGATCTAATAACCAAGTTTGGTGTTCCTTCAACCATGATTTAAGATAATGCTAAAGCTTTTTTCGGTGGAAGGATTGTTGAATGGGTTGCTAGAAATGGTATTTTCCTTAGTACTTCTTCTAATTATTATCCACAAGGCAATGGCCTTACTTGAATCAACTAACAAGAATCTTTTGAGAATAATAAGGACTATTGTTGAGAATCAAAGAAATTGGCATAACATTTTTAAGGCATCCTATGGGATGATAAAATCACTCACAAGAAGTCAATTTCTAATTCACTATTCAAGATTGTTTATAGTCTTGAAGTCAAGCTTCCTATTTCACTTGAGTTTCCAGCCTTGGAATTGATGCACCAAGTAGAATTGATGGAAAATGAACCAATGGAAGTAAGTTATTCTCAACTGTTGGTGCTTGAAGAGGTTAGAAATCAAGAAATGAAATGCATGGAGCATAATCAAGTATAGATCAAGAGGATTTTTGATAAGAAAACTATAGGAAGAATTTTCAAAGAAGGTGATTTAATGATAAAGTGGGATGAGGATAAAGAAAAACAAGGTTCTCACACAAAATTTGATTCCTTGTGAAGTGGAATTTACATGATTATTGTAATGCCCCCAACCTACCTTGTCTCGGTCAGCCTTATCTCCTACTTGGCGTGGGCTGGAGGGAATTATTTTTATTGTTGTTAGGGGCCTCTTTTGCTGACTGACTGCGTGGAGGGTAGAGTATTAAAGTCTTGACATGTTGGAGTCTTCTGGCTGGTGACTGCACTGCATTTATTAACCCTGATTTGCAAATCTTCTTTGTTTTGTTTGACTGTCACATTTTTCTACGTTGCGTGAGGGAGATGGGAGTCGGTGGAGGCCTGTTTTCTTCACCAGGATCTCCTTTTGATTCTGTTATTCAATGCACTGGGCGCAGTCTGGTTGACATGGTGGTTAGATGAAGCTACAAGCTAGTGTAGCAGGCTGTCCAACTATGTTGTTATTTGTTCTGTATCGAATGCATCCTCAAATTCGGGGTTCTCCTTCAAGATTTTTGTATCAAAATCGACTATGTGATAGAGATGAGCCTATTAACGGAAAGAATTCCCTTATACATCTTCAGAGAGACAGAAACCTCGTCCTGTACGGCGCAGCGGAATGTGATTGTGCTACGTTAACTGTTCATGTATTAATAAGTGTTTCATCCCCCCCGTAAAACAACGCTTAAAGGTTTCCATATGCTTTGCATTGTCAAAGCCAAATTCACAAATCGTGATGATCTTCAGCTTGCCATAGAGAGAGAATGGCCAACGTTTCATGCTGCTCTTCGTGTTTCTCTCCTCGAAATGAGAATGACAATGGAATGGATGTTGATGTAATCGATTGACTGCGAAGAATAGTGCAAGACGTGAGCCCAAATCATGTTGACGATTCTATGTCCGATATTCAAAATGGCTTGAACGATATTACCATGCCCCATCAGAGCATGTCTAGAAGAGCAGTTAATAGTTCAGACAGAGCAGCTTCTTCTACTATATTTGGCAGCTTTTTGCTGAAAACAGTGTTGATGAATCGTTTTAACAAAGTGCGTGCTTGCAAGATTGAGTTACGAAACAAGAAAAATAATTATAGACGTGCTTAAAGGGGAGCAAAAGATTAGGCTGGTGGTAGCGGCGCTTTCCGTGCTTAAATGTCTACTGGAAGAAATGAAGCAAAGCTTTTCCAGCCGGAGCGCACATGTTCAATTTGTTCTATACATGTTTGGCCTGCTCAAGTACATCAAGGACCAGGATCTACCCCACAAAAACCAGATTGATCACATCCTATACTTCATCGTCAAAGGATCGTTTATGTGTCTTTTCCAAATACAACGAAAAGAACTTTCCAGGCATGGGAGATCTATGCAATGTTGGAGAAAATGTCTTGGGAGATGAAGGTAGCAGGATATTTTTCGACTCGGAGAACATGTCTTGAGAAAAAGTAGTGTCATGGAATACAATGATTGCGTTGGGGTATGCCAGAGTGGACATTATGAGGAAAAGAATTTAGTTTCCAGGCCATGGTTTTGCTTATGATGCTTCGGCTATTTAGCATACATTATAGTAGGGAGGCAGATCGTAATGGGTGTTGTGGGTGGTATTGTGATATTAGCGGTGGTGGTAGCGGTTGTGTATAAGCTAGTCTAGTGGAAGAGATACGGGGCTTCCTCCAGGGCCGAGAGGATTGCCTATTGTGGGTAATCTGCTTGATATAGGGGCTGTGAGGTTCAGGTGTTTCTCCGAATGGTCTAAGAAATATGGTCCTATTATGTCTATGTGGTTTGGATCCACACTCAATGTGATAGTCTGCAATTCAGAGCTGGACAAGGAGGTTCTCAAGGAGCATGATCGATCATTTGGTGGGTGACATGACCCGAGATCAAGATCAGCTAAAAAATTCTATAGAAATGGCCAGGACTTGATTTGGGCTGACTATGGCCCTCATTATGTCAAGGTCAGGAAGGTTTGTACTCTCAAACTCTTCACCCCTAAGAGGTTGGAGTCCTCGAGTGTGAGGGAAGATGAGGTTCGCTATGGTTGATTGCATTTCAAGGATCAAGGCACGGGTAAGTCTTTGATCGTTAAGAAATATCATCAGTGGCATTCAACAACATCACCGAGATTGCTTTTGGAAAGCGGTTTGAAACGAAGTAGGGAAGATGGATCCACAAGGTGGAATTTAAGGAAATAGTTGGAACAAGATTAAATGGGAGCTTCCCTCACTATGGTGAACACATTCCCTATCTCCATGGGATGTTCCCTTTAGAAGAAGGTGCATTTGCTAAGAATGGTGCCAAGAGAGATAGACTCACCAAAGCCATTATGGAAGAGCACACTCTGGCTAGGCAGAAGAGTGGTGCTAAACAACATTTTGTGGATGCACTGCTCACACTACAAGAAAAATATGATCTCAGTGAGGATACAATAATTGGTCTCCTTTGGGACATGATCACTGCAGGGATGGATACAACAGCCATAACTGTGGAATGGGCCATGGCTGAACTTGTTCGCAATCCTCGCGTACAGCAGAAAGCTCAAGAAGAGCTAGACAGGGTGATTGGTAAAGATAGAGTACTCAATGAGACTAGTCATTTTCTTTTCACAAGCGACAAGGACGTCGAATAGCTTGCCAGAAATGAACCCAAACACTCCGTCTGGCACAAAGTTACTCCCAGCATGAAGCTCGCCGACGAAAAGCTCAAGTTTTCATCCAAAGCAATGGAAGAGGTAGGAGGGCGAAGCTGAATCTGGAGAAAAAGGAAAGATGTTTCTGCACCTTTCTACTAGCTATTATATTTACAATTATTGTGAAATCGAACCACTTTTCCTTACATTGATTTGTCAGTTGGATGTCATGATGGGAGATTTCCCTTTCTGCTTGTTTCTTCTTGTTTTAGCTTTTATCGTTGATAGTATGTGGGTCGAAAGGATGCGTGTGCCCTCTCCTCTAAATGTTATGTTTCTCCTAGTCGAATGATAGACCTTCGTCTGTTTGTTTATGTATTAATTCTTCTCTGCGATTGAGTTGCAAGTTATTATGTTGATCAAACTAGTATTTTCGATATCATGGAAGTAAGTTTACGATAACTATGAAGCTCCTCCCTAGCACCCAAGTTTGTCTTTTGACGTTTTTGTTAGCCCCTTCGCAAGTCCCTTTGATAACCTTTTGGCATCGAGAAAGAAAGTTTGTAGGATTGTGTGAGCAATGCGTGGGCTAGCCACTTAGAGTTTTGGAATTAAAGCGGTAGAATAAAAAGGTTTGTGTGCATGTGTTTACCGTCTCACGTGTTTAGACTCTTATACTATCTTTCATCTTGTTTTTAGGCTTTTAAGGCCATCCTCAAGAAGTACCTTGACCATCCCTATCAACTTGAACCATAACTAGCTTTTCAGATCAACTAAGCTAGAGGTTTCATTGTGCAAATCCTGTACCTCTTTGACACTAGAATAGTTTAGTCTAATCCCCCTCCGAATTATTCTTGATGGTGCTTAGATTCTATTTTTCCTAACTTGAATTAGTTTCTCCCTTGTAATGTTAACGCTATTAATTCATATTGGTCGGTTTTTATGCACGTAATTACCGTAATAGTTTGTGATGGAAATTTCGTTAAATGTGATTAACCTTCGGGAAAAACTCAGCTTTCATTTGATGGTCTTATGGATTTATAGCGGAAGGTTTTGTTTTGATAATGTCACTTAGAAGTTATGTTTGTATCTTTGTGTGATGGTCGACTGTGTTACCAAGGGTTGCCGTAAAATATGGTTGTTTTGGGATGTGGGAAATTTATTTTAAATTAACCAAACATTAGTATTGTAGTGGAGGTTTGCAAATCTTTAGTGTTATAAAAATTTGTTGATGACATTATTGTATACTCTTGTTGGACGGAACCCCCTTCTTCTCTCGCGTGTTTCTACTTAGCTGCCTGTAAGACTTTGACCCTTCCTGGATGATTGGTAGATCTCTTTGTAGTTAATGGTCAAAACTAGTATACTATGCCTTCGCTTCGAAACTTATGTTGTGTGTATACTCTAATTGATTTCGGTTTGAAACTCATTTATACATGACTTTTTGTGTTAAATTTGGAACCCGTGTTTCCCCTTTCTTGGGCGATCAACTTTTGTATTTTTAGAAATATACTATTTTAGCCTATGCGTTGGTACCTTTGATAAATTTCTTGATGTTTGGTATATTTATATCAAATCTCAATCTTGTAAATATTGTTTAATTACTTACTTGATGGGAATTCTGTTTTTTGCTAGATTGTTTATTTCTCCGCATAGGGCAAGAGCCATTCTCATACTATTGCTATACTTTCGTTGCTTTTACTCCTAGCTGAAGTACAAGGTCTCCTCCTTCTTTGATTGGCATGTTAGATAAATTATTATAACTTGATGTGTTGATAGTGTTTAGAGGTTTAACCCAATTCTTTTAATAAAGTGCTTCCTTTTTGTGGTATTGTTAGATAATAGTTATGGTGGTTTTGTGTAGCCTTATCTTGCTCAGTTCTCGTGAACTGACTCTTAGAAAAATTTATTGTAGATGGAAAACAATTTAGACTTTTGCAGATGGATCTTGAAACCATGTAGAGTTTGAGGGATAGACTTGTGGACTTTGTCATCGAACTTTGGAAACCTTGTATTGTATGAACATCATTGAAATTATAAGAAAATTTGGTTATTGTTGTTGAGTGACTTTGTTGGAGTATCGGTATTTTAAGAATTGATGTAATCTTGTTTTGGTTCTTGTAAATGAGTGTTGCTTACAACCTTGCCTTGAGAATAAATTTCTAGTTAAACCTTGATATGACTTAGTAATAAAGTTTCATAAGTAAACTAACATGGGATTTTTAATACTTCGGAAGTTAAATTAAAAGTTGCATTCAAATAAAGTATTGTAGGGGTCACCAACTTGAGAGCAAGAAATTCTCTAAGTAAACAAGGGCAAGACTATCATTGCAAGTAAAATTTATAACACGATAACCCTAGCTCCTCTAGTGAACATTATTCCTTTTATGGTAAAATTTGTAAAATGACCCTAAGGTGAAATGAACTGTTAATTGTTTGAAGATGATAAGATTTAATAAGCCAGAGAAAACAAATTGGAGACCTCACCATCTTTCTCACCGCCATTTGGAAAGTAAATTTTTACTCCTTGTTAATACTTTTAGCGAAGCCTAAGTAAAGTTGTTGATAGTGCGGTTAAGATCCCTAGCTTCAATAAATAAATACCTGCAATAACTAATGAGGTCCTAAAGATGATCCATCTCGACCTTCTCCCTCTAACCCTTTTTCAAGGCACCTTGTATCTCTTCTCTTAAGTGTGTTGAACTTAAAACCATGTTGTCTTGTGGGCAAGAATGAATCTTAGTAGCATTAGTGGTGAGCAGATGGCCTTATGGAATTTAAATACTCCTTTTTCTTAGATAAACGAATTAAGCAAATAGATGTCATAATAGAGAAGATTTAAAGATAATTACTCAAAGTGTCAAAAGAATAAACTTGGCTTGCGTAAGTTGAATTATACGAATCATATCTTGAGCCTCCTTGAAAACGTAAGCTAAGAATTGCAAGATGTCCTTTTAAAACAAATAACCCTCAAGAATATCTCATTGTGATTGGCCCTAAGCGTACGTGTGTGTTCTTTGATTGGAATTCTATGTTGTCTTGTCAAAAAGAAAAGTAAATTGTCCTTGATAGGTGTGAACGTTTCCATGCTGCCTTTATGGCCATCCTTGTATCAAGTTGTTCACAGTGTTAGTTGTATCCTTAGTGATGACATGTTGCGTCATGTTATGTGTCAAGCAAGTCAAAAAAAAATTATCTGTCTTTTATTGTGTTGTTTGTGTGTGGATTTTTGGGTCGTTACACTTGGTATCAGAGCGTAGGTTCATGCTCTCGAACCTATGGGCCGGATTGGTGTTGTACGATGATGATACATGGTGGTGGTGGTGTTACATGATGATACTGCATGATGATGGTGATGTTGCATGATGGTGGTAGATATTGTAAGAGTAATGTGCTTTAACGTGATGTGATTATTGTCGTAATTGTGATATTGTGAACGCACGTGATGTGTATGTCACTTAGTGCGTGTTTTTGATCATGTTGATATGTTGGGGATGGGAGTATTCTCTCTCCTTCTTGTGGATTCTATGAAGAGTTCACATGTGAATTACTGTTTATGATGTGTGAAATGAATTATAATGTGGATGACGTAGTGTTAGAACATTGTGACATATTGTGATATGTAGGTGTATCAATGTGTTGTATGACTAGATTGATGTTAAAAGAAATGAGTTGTATCATGATGTTTTTACCATGTTTTGAAGAAATGTGTGTACCACCTTGTTATGTAGCAATGGATGTTATGTTGAGATGTACTATGTTCATCGTATGTATGATTTGTGCAAATATGTAATGCTTCATGTTGTGATTTTGGGTCATACGGTGAGTGTATGAACCCTATCGTATGGTGTTTGCAGTTTAGGTGCAAAATGTGGTAAAGTGATGTGTTACACTCGGTGAATGTATAATCGTGATCTACCCTGTATATGTACCATATGTAAGACGTTATGGTAGTTATGTGTGTGCCACCGTTATGTTAGTGATGTTGTTGTATGTTATGTTGTGAACCTTACGCTAACCGACCTTGAGGGTAATCGGTAGAAGTGTATGTTGTGAGTGAGGAATGGTATACCATGGGTCAATAACTCGAGCCGAAACTTGGTTTAGTATATAACATGTGAATCCTTCCTCTCTCCCTATGTGGTTGTATGTATGCAACCTAAGTGCAACTATGACTATGTTTAGCCTTGTCGAAGTGGTGGCGGGATGATTCGGATGGAGGTGATGACGGTTGTATTATTGATATGTATTTACGATCGAGGCTCGATGTTCGAGTGCTTGCTAGCAACTCGTTGAGCACCCCTTGGTGGTGGCCGAGATAAGGCCACACAGTTACCATAATGTGACATTATTATAAGTCGATTTTATTAAGTAATTTGAGCTTTTACTTTATTTTGTTAAGGACCAAAGACTTTTGTTGATTGTCATGCTTTACAATTTTGGGCATTTCCTTGGTTTGTGGCACTAACATGGGGATTTTGATACTAACTATGGCTATTTGGCCATTTATTTTGCTTGAATTTGGGTCTTCTTTTAAATTTGAAATTTTTTACCGCCTTGCCCAAGGCTTGTACTTTGCCACTTGGCACTTTGATTGGATTGTTATCTTTGGTTCTATTGTCGTGATGTGTGGAATAGGGTCATGGGATGTACCATGGAATGGTTGGACCTATGGACCTGCTTTGTTGTATGGGGGTACGCCCCAAGGAGTACGAGATAACTAGCGGGTTGTTGAACCACGCGTTATTATGTCACTTGGGTTAGGAGTGTTCGAACTCTATGAGTCTTAGGCCATAGAGTCAACCGGCCTTCTTGAGGGAGGCATAAGAGACTTGAGGGAGGCATAAGAGTTTGAGGAGGCATAAGAGACTTGAGGGAGGCATAAGAGTTTGAGGGAGGCATATGATATTTGTCATGCTGTATGGTCGATGTTTGGGATATATGTTGAGTTATTGTGATGTTTTGGTAGTGGTCTTTTGATGTATGTGTTACTCATGTTAGATGGATATGTGTTGTGATGTTGTGGTTATGTTATTGATTCCCTTGTGGACACTATGTACCTGTAGCATGGTTTGGTGTTATGTGAATTTTTTTCATTGATGCAAATTGAGGAAATGTCTGGTGGATTGTAGTACTATTTTGGTTAAGTATTTTGGTATGTCAGTCATTGATGTGTGTCAAGTACTATGTTATGTGGACTGTGCCTATTCCATTCCATATTTGAGTAACCTTTTTGTGGTCTAATACAATCTTGAAGTATATACTTGTGTGCTTGTGAATCTATAGGGTCTTGTGAACCTGATAGGGTGTTGTGTTAGCAGTTCATGTTGGGCACCCATAATAAGGAATAAACCAAAATGCTTGATGATGAAATTTTAAAAGGAATTAAAACTAAGAATAATGCTAACGGAAAGAGACTAATGAAAATAATAAATAAGAAGAAGCGCAATCTTCACGCAGAACATTGAAAGTTAAAATTTCTACCAAATGTTCCTAAGGCTACTTTGTGACCGTGCATTAATCACTAAAATTTTAAACCATAGGGTGTAATTTCTCCTTTACTGTTCTTGGTTGTGAACCATTTCTTTTTAAATCTGTGTTATGTCACATCGAGGACGATGCTTTCTTAAGGGGAGGAGAATGTAATGCCCCAACCTACCTTGTCTCGGTCAGCCTTATCTCCTACTTGGCGTGGGCTGGAGGGAATTATTTTTTTATTGTTGTTAGGGGCCTCTTTTTTCTTGCTGACTGACTGCGTGGAGGGTGGAGTATTAAAGTCTTGACGTGTTGGAGTCTTCTGAGTAGTGATCATGCTTGCATTTATTAACCATGAATTACAAATCTTCTTTGTTATGTTTGAACATCACGTTTTTCTACATTGCATGAGGGATTTCTTCACGGAGATCTCCTTTTGATTCTATTATTCAATCCTTTGGCACGGATCTGGTTGACATGGTGGTTAGATGAAGCTACAAGCTAGTGTAGCAGGCTGTCTAGCTATGTTGTTATTTGTTTTGTATCAAATGCATCCTCAAATTCGGGGTTCTCCTTCAATATTTTTGTATCAAAATCGACTATGTGTGAGAGATGATCCACATTGGAAAGAATTCCCTTATCGTCTTTGAGAGATGACGAAACCTCGTCCTGTACGGCGCAGTGGAATGCGATTGTGCTACGTTAACTATTCATGTATTAATAAGTGTTTCATCCCCCGTAAAACAACGCTTAAAGGTTTCCATATGCTTTGCGTTGTCAAAGCCAAATTCACAAATCGTGACGATCTTGACTTGCCATAGAGAGAGAATGGCCAGCGTTTCATGCTTTGCTCTTCATGTTTCTCTCCTCGAAATGAGAATGACAGTGGAATGGATGTTAATGTAATCGATCGACTGCGAAGAATAGTGCAAGACGTGAGCCCAAATCATGTTGATGATTCTATGTCCGATATTCAAAATGGCTTGAACGATATTACCATGCCCCATCAGAGCATGTCTAGAAGAGCAGTTAATAGTTCGGATAGAGCAGCTTCTTCTACTATATTTGGTAGCTTTTGCTGAAAACAATGTTGATGAATCGTTTTAACAAAGTGCGTGCTTGCAAGATTGAGTTACGAAACAAGAAAAATAATTATAGACGTGCTTAAAGGGGAGCAAAAGATTAGGCTGGTGGTAGCGGCACTTTCCGTGCTTAAATGTCTACTGGAAGAAATGAAGCAAAGCTTTTCCAGCCGGAGCACACATGTTCAATTTGTTCTATACATGTTTGGCCTGCTCAAGTACATCAAGGACCAGGATCTACCCCACAAAAACAAGATTGATCACATCCTATACTTCATCGTCAAAGGATCGTTTATGTGTCTTTTCCAAATACAACGAAAAGAACTTTCCAGGAAGGATATTTTGGAGATCTATGCAATGTTGGAGAAAATGTCTCGGGAGATGAAGGTAGCAAGATATGTTTCGGACTCAGAACATGTACTAAGAAAAAAGTAGTGTCATGGAATACAATGATTGCGGGGTATGCATAGAGTGGACATTATGAGGAAAAGAATTTCATTTCCAGGCCATGGTTTTGCTTATGATGCTTCGGCTATTTAGCATACATTATAGTAGGAGGCAGATCGTAATGGGTGTTGTGGGTGGTATTGTGATATTAGCGTAAGCTAGTCTAGTGGAAGAGATACGAGGCTTCCTCCAGGCCGAGAGGATTGCCTATTGTGGGTAATCTGCTTGATATAGGGGCTGTGAGGTTCAAGTGTTTCTCTGAATGGTCTAAGCAATATGGTCCTATTATGTCTATGTGGTTTGGATCCATGCTCAATGTGATAGTCTGCAATCAGAGCTGGCTAAGGAGGTTCTCAAGGAGCATGATCAGAAATGGGTGGTGGACCATGGAGATCGTAGTAAACGGCCGGGACTTGATTTGGGCTGACTATGGCCCTCATTATGTCAAGGTCAGGAAGGTTTGTACTCTCGAACTCTTCACCCCC
Source organism: Taxus wallichiana var. yunnanensis (assembly GCA_018340775.1). Lineage (NCBI taxonomy): Eukaryota > Viridiplantae > Streptophyta > Pinopsida > Cupressales > Taxaceae > Taxus > Taxus wallichiana. The sequence goes on along the minus strand of CM031239.1, from coordinate 393,121,244 downwards.
AAGAGGTTGGAGTCACTCAGAGCTGTGAGGGAAGATGAGGTTACTGCTATGGTTGATTCCATTTTCAAGGATCAAGGCACATGTAAGTCTTTTATCGTTAAGAAATATCTGCCAGCTGTGGCATTCAACAACATCACCAGGATTGCTTTTGGAAAGCGGTTTGTAAACGAAGAAGGGAAGATGGATCCACAAGGACTGGAATTTAAGGAAATAGTTGGAATAGGATTAAAGCTGGGAGCTTCCCTCACTATGGCTAAACACATTCCCTATCTCCGTTGGATGTTCCCTTTGGAAGAAGGTGCATTTGCTAAGCATGGTGCCAAGAGAGATAGACTCACCAAAGCCATTATGGAAGAGCACACTCTGGCTAGGCAGAAGAGTGGTGTTAAATAACATTTTGTGGATGCACTGCTCACACTACAAGAAAAATATGATCTCAGTGAGGATACAATAATTGGTCTCCTTTGGGACATGATCACTGTAGGGATGGATACAACAGCCATAACTGTGGAATGGGCCATGGCTGAACTTGTTCGCAATCCTCGCGTACAACAGAAAGCTCAAGAAGAGCTAGACAGGGTGATTGGTAAAGACAGAGTACTCAATGAGACCGGTCATTTTCTTTTCACAGCGTCAAGGACGTCGAACAGCTTGCCAGAGACGAGCCCAAACGCTCCGTCTAGCACAGAGTTACTCCCGGTGTGAAGCTCGCCGATGAAAAGCTCAAGTTTTCGTCCAAAGCAATGGAAGAGGCAGGAGGGCGAAGCTAAATCTAGAGAAAAAGGCAAGATATTTCTACACCTTTTCTACTACTATTATATTTACAATTATTGCGAAATCGAACCACTTTTCCTTGCATTGATTTGTTAGTTGGATGTCATGATGGGAGATTTCCCTTTCTCTTTGTTTCTTCTTGTTTTAGCTTTTATCGTTGACAGTATGTGGGTCGAAAGGATGCGTGTGCCCTCTCCTCTCGAATGTTATGTTTCTCCTACTCGAATGATAGACCTTCTTCTATTTGTTTATGTATTAATTCTTCTCTGTGATTGAGTTACAAGATATTATGTTGATCAAACTAGTATTTTTCGATATCATGGAAGTAAGTTTACGATAACTATGAAGCTCCTCCCTAGCACCCAAGTTGTCTTTTGACGTTTTTTGTTAGCCCCTTCACAAGTCCCTTTGATAACCTTTTGGCATCGAGAAAGAAAGGTTGTAGGATTGTGTGAACAATGCGTGGGCTAGCTTGAAGATAGAGTTTTGGAATTAAAACTAGTAGAATAAAAAGGTTTGTGTGCAATATGTTTTGTCGTCTCGCGTGTTTAGAATCTTATACTATCTTTCATCTTGTTTTTAGGATTTTAAGGCAATCCTCAAGAAGTACCTTGACCATCCCTATCAACTTGAACCATAACTAGCTTTTCGGATCAACTAAGTTGGAGGTTTCATTGTGCGAATCCTATACCTTGTTGACTCTAAAATAGTTTGGTCTAATCCCCCTCTCAGAATTATTGCTGATGGCACTCTTTTATTTATCCTAACTTGAATTATTTTCTCCCTTGTAATGTTAAAGCTATTAATTAATATTGGTCGGTTTTTATGCACATAATTTACCGTAATAGTTTGTGATGGAAATTTCGTTAAATGTGATTAACCTTCGGGAAAAACTCAACTTTCATTTGATGGTCTTATGGATTCATAGTGGAAGGTTTTGTTTTGATAATGTCACTTAGAAGTTATGTTTGTATCTTTGTGCGACGGTCGACTGTGTTACCAAGGGTTTCCGTAAAATATGGTTGTTTTGGGATGTGGGCAATTTATTTTAAATTAACCAAACATTAGTATTGTAGTGAAGGTTTGCAAATCTTTAGTGTTATAAAAATTTGTTGATGACATTATTGTATACTCTTGTTGGATGGAACCCCCTTCTTCTCTCGCGTGTTTGCTACTAGCCTGCAAGACTTTGACCCTTCCTGGATGATTGGTAAATCTCTTTGTAGTTAATGGTCAAAACTAGTATACTATTCCTTCGCTTCGAAACTTATGTTGTGTGTATACTCTAATTTATTTCCGGTTTGAAACTCATTTATACATGACTTTTTGTGTTAAATTTTGGAACCCGTGTTTCCCCTTTCTTGGGCTGATCAACTTTTGTATTTTTAGAAATATATTATTTTAGCCTATGCGTTGGTACCTTTGATAAATTTCTTGATGGTTGGTCTATTTATATCAAATCTCAATCTTGTAAATATTGTTTAATTACTTACTTGATGGGAATTCTATTTTTGCTGGATTGTTTATTTCTCCTCATAGGGCCAAGAGCCATTCTCATACTATTGCTATACTTTCATTGCTTTTACTCCTAGCTGAAGTACAAGGTCTCCTCCTTCTTCGATTGGCATGATAGAGAAATTATTATAACTTGATGTGTTGATAGTGTTTAGAGGTTTGACCCAATTCTTTTAATAAAGTGCTTCCTTTTTGTGGTATTGTTAGATAATAGTTATGGTGGTTTTGTGTAGCCTTTTTTCTTGCTCGGTTCTCACAGAAATTTTTTGCTGACTCTTGTATTTTGTCCAAAAACAATTTGTTGCAGATGGATCTTGCATGTAGATGAGGGATAGACTTGTGGACTTTGTCATCTGAACTTTGGAAACCTTGTATTGTATGAACATCATTGAAATTATAAGAAAATTTGGTTATTGTTGTTGAGTGACTTTGTTGGAGTATCAGTATTTTAAGAACTGATGTAATCTTGTTTTGTTCTTGTAAATGAGTGTTGCTACAACCTTGCCTTGAGAATAAATTTCTAGTTAAACCTTGATATGACTTAGTAATAAAGTTTCATAAGTAAACTAACATGGGATTTTTTAATACTTCTGGAAGTTAAATTAAAAGTTGCATTCAAATAAAGTATTGTAAGGGTCACCAACTTGAGAGCAAGAAATTCTCTAAGTAAACAAGGGAAAGACTATCATTGCAAGTAAAATTTGTAACACGATAACCCTAGCTCCTCTAGTGAACATTATTCCTTTTATGGTAAAATTTGTAAAATGACCCTAAGGTGAAATGAACTGTTAATTGTTTGAAGATGATAAGATTTAATAAGCCAGAGAAAACAAATTGGAGACCTCACCATCTTTCTCACCGCCATTTGGAAAGTAAATTTTTACTCCTTGTTAATACTTTTAGTGAAGCCTAAGTAAAGTTGTTGATAATTCTGGTTAAGATCCCTAGCTTCAATTAAATACTGGCAATAACTAATGAGGTCCTAAAGATGATCCATCTCGACCTTCTCCCTCTAACCCTTTTCAAGGCACCTTGTATCTCTTCTCTTAAGTGTGTTGAACTTAAAACCATGTTGTCTTGTGGGCAAGAATGAATCTTAGTAGCATTAGTGGTGAGCAGAGGGCCTTATGGAATTTAAATACTCCTTTTTCTTAATAGACGAATTAAGCAAATAGATGTCATAATAGAGAAGATTTAAAGATAATTACTCAGTGTCAAAAGAATAAACTTGGCTTGGCAAGTTGAATTATACGAATCATATCTTGAGCCTCCTTGAAAACGTAAGCTAAGAATTGCAAGATGTCCTTTTAAAACAAATAACCCTCAAGAATATCTCATTGTGATTGGCCCTAACTGTACGTGTGTTCTTTGATTGGAATTCTATGTTGTCTTGTCAAAAAGAAAAGTAAATTGTCCTTGATAGGTGTGAACGTTTCCGTGCTGCCTTATGGCCATCCTTGTATCAAGTTGTTCACAGTGTTAGTTGTATCCTTGGTGACGACATGTTGCGTCATGTTATGTGTCAAGAAAGTAAAAAAAAAATTATCCTGTCTTTTACTGTGTTGTTCGTGTGTGGATTTTTGGGTCGTTACACTTGGTATCAGAGCGTAGGTTCATGCTCTCGAACCTATGGGCCGGATTGGTGTTGTACGATGATGATACATGGTCATGGTGGTGTTACATGATGATATTTGCATGATGGTGGTAGATATTGGAAGAGTAATGTGCTTTAACATGATGTGATTATTGTCGTAATTGTGATATTGTGAACGCACGTGATGTGTATGTCACTTAGTGCGTGTTTGTGATCATGTTGATATGTTGGGGATGGGAGTATTCTCTCTCCTTCTTGTGTATTCTATGATGAGTTCACGTGTGAATTACTGTTTATGATGTGTGAAAAGAATTATAATGTGGATGACATAGTGTTAGAACATTGTGACATATTGTGATATGTAGGTGTATCAATGTGTTGTATGACTAGATTGATGTTAAAAGAAATGAGTTGTATCATGATGTTTTTACCATGTTTTGAAGAAATGTGTGTACCACCTTGTTATGTAGCAATGGATGTTATGTTGAGATGTACTATGTTCATCGTATGTATGACTGTGCAAATATGTAATGCTTCATGTTGTGATTTTGGGTCATACGGTGAGTGTATGAACCCTATCATATGGTGTTTGCACTTTGGGTGCAGAATGTGGTAAAGTGATGTGTTACACTCAGTGAATGTATAATCGTGATCTACCCTCGTATATGCACCATATGTAAGACGTTATGGTAGTTATGTGTGTGCCACCGTTATGTTAGTGATGTTGTGGTATGTTATGTTGTGAACCTTACGCTAACCGACCCTGAGGGTAATCGGTAGAAGTGTATGTTGTGAGTGACGAATGGTATACCATGGGTCAATAACTCGAGCCGAAACTCGAGTTTAGTAGATAACATGTGAATCCTTCCTCTCTCCCTATGTGGTTGTATATATGCAACCTAAGTGCAAACTATGACTATGTTTAGCCTTGTCGAAGTGGTGGCGGGATGATTCAAATGGAGGTGATGACAGTTGTATTATTGATATGTATTTACGAGTTGAGGCTCGATGTTCCAAATGCTAGCAACTCGTTGAGTACCCCTTGGTGGCCAGATAAGGCCACACGGTTATCGTAATGTGACATTATTATAAGTCGATTTTATTAAGTAATTTGAGCTTTTACTTTATTTTGTAAGGACCAGTGAGCTTTTGTTGATTTTCATGCTTTACAATTTTGGGCATTTCCTTGGTTTGTGGCACTAACATGGGGATTTTGATACTAACTATGGCTATTTGGCCATTTATTTTGCTTGAATTTGGGTCTTCTTTTAAATGTGAAATTTTTTACCGCCTTGCCCAAGGCTTGTACTTTGCCACTTGGCACTTTGATTGGATTGTTATGCTGGTTCTATTGTCGTGATGTGTGGAATAGGGTCATGGGATGTACCATGGAATGGTTGGACCTATGGACCTGCTTTGTTGTATAGGGGTATGCCCAAAGGAGCTGAGATAACTAGCCGGTTGTTGAACCACGCGTTATTATGTCACTTGGGTTAGGAGTGTTCGAACTCTATGAGTCTTAGGCCATAGAGTCAACCGGCCTCCTTGAGGGAGGCATAAGAGACTTGAGGGAGGCATAAGAGTTTGAGAGAGGCATAAGATTTTGAGGGAGGCATAAGAGACTTGAGGGAGGCATAAGATTTTGAGGGAGGCATAAGAGACTTGAGGGAGGCATATGATATTTGTCTCGTATGGTCAATGTTTCAGGATATATGTTGAGTTATTGTGATGTTTTGGTAGTGGTCTTTTGATGTATGTGTTACTCATGTCAGATGGATATGTGTTGTGATGTTGTGGATATGTTATTGATTTCCTTGTGGACACTATGTACCTATAGCATGGTTTGGTGTTATGTGAATTTTTTTTTCATTGATGCAAATTGAGGAAATGTCGGTGGATTGTAATCTTTTTCGGTTAAGTATTTTGGTATGTCAGTCATTGATGTGTGTCGAGTACTATGTTATGTGGACTGTGCCTATTCCATTCCATATTTGAGTAACCTTTTGTGGTGTAATACAATCTTGAAGTATATACTTGTGTGCTTGTGAATCTGTAGGGTCTTGTGAACCTGATAGGGTGTTGTGTTAGCAGTTCATGTTGGGCACCCACAATAAGGAATAAACCAAAACTCTTCAATGATGAAATTTTAAAAGGAATTAAACTAAGAATAATGTTAATGGAAAGAGACTAATGAAAATAATAAATAAGAAGGAACTGCCAATCTTCACAGAACATTGAAAGTTAAAATTTCTACCAAATGTTCCTAAGGCTACTTTGTGACCGTGCATTAATCAGCTAAAATTTTAAACCATAGGGTGTAATTTCTCCTTTACCTGTTCTTGGTTGCGAACCATTTCTTTTCCTCTGTGTTATGTCACATCGAGGATGATGCTTTCTTAAGGGGAGGAGAATGTAATGCCCCCAACCTACCTTGTCTCGGTCAGCCTTATCTCCTACTTGGCGTGGGCTGGAGGGAATTATTTTTTTTGTTGTTAGGGGCCTCTTTTGTGACTGACTGCGTGGAGGGTGGAGTATTAAAGTATTGATGTGTTGGAGTCTTGGCTAGTGGTCGCTTTGCATTTATTAACCCTGAATTGTAAATCTTCTTTGTTCCATTTGATGTCACGTTTTTCTACGTTGCGTGAGGGAGATGGGAGTCAGTGGAGGCCTGTTTTCTTCACCAAGATCTCCTTTTAATTTTCTTATTCAATGCACTTGGTGCACTGGTTGACATGGTGGTTAGATGAAGCTACAAGCTAGTGTAGCAGGCTGTCCAACTATGTTGTTATTTGTTCTGTATCGAATGCATCCTCAAATTCGGGGTTCTCCTTCAAGATTTTTGTATCAAAATCGACTATGTGACTAGAGATGAGTGCATTAACGGAAAGAATTCCCTTATACGTCTTGAGATAGATGGAAACCTCGTCCCAGACTGTACGTGTGAATGTGATTGTGCTACGTTAACTATTCATGTATTAATAAGTGTTTCATCCCCCCCGTAAAACAACGCTTAAAGGTTTCCATATGGTTTGCATTGTCAAAGCCAAATTCACAAATCGTGATGATCTTCAACTTGCCATAGAGAGAGAATTGCCGACGTTTCATCTTGCTCTTCGTGTTTCTCTCCTCGAAATGAGAATGACAATGGAATGGATGTTGATGTAATTGATCGACTGTGAAGAATAGTGCAAGACGTGAGCCCAAATCATGTTGACGATTCTATGTCCGATATTCAAAATGGCTTGAACGATATTACCATTCCCCATCAGAGCATGTCTAGAAGAAGCGATTAATAGTTCGAGACAGAGCAGCTTCTTCTACTATATTTGGCAGCTTTTTGCTGAAAACAATGTTGATGAATTGTTTTAACAAAGTGCGTGCTTACAAGATTGTTTACGAAACAAGAAAAATAATTATAGACTTGCTTAAAGGGGAGCAAAAGATTAGGTGGTGGTAGCGGCACTTTTCGTGCTTAAATGTCTACTGGAAGAAATGAAGCAAAGCTTTTCCAATGAGAGCACACATGTTCAATTTGTTCTATACATGTTTGGCCTCGCTCAAGTACATCAAGGACCAGGATCTACCCCACAAAAACAAGATTGATCACATCCTATACTTCATCGTCAAAGGATCGTTTATGTGTCTTTTCCAAATACAACGAAAAGAACTTTCCAGCAGGGGAGATCTATGCAATGTTGGAGAAAATGTCTTGGGAGATGAAGGTAGCAGGATATTTTTTAGATTCAGAACATGTACTGAGAAAACAGTAGTGTCATGGAATACAATGATTGCAGGGTATGCACAGAGTGGACATTATGAGGAAAAGGATTTCGTTTCCAGGCCATGGTTTTGCTTATGATGCTTCGGCTGTTTAGCATACATTATAGTAGGGAGGCAGATCGTAATGGGTGTTGTGGGTGGTATTGTGATATTAGCGGTGGTGGTAGCGGTTGTGTATAAGCTGGTGCAGTGGAAGAGATACAGGCTTCCTCCAGGGCCGAGAGGATTGCCTATTGTGGGTAATCTGCTTGATATAGGGGCTGTGAGGTTCAGGTGTTTCTCCGAATGGTCTAAGCAATATGGTCCTATTATGTCTATGTGGTTTGGATCCACGCTCAATGTGATAGTCTGCAATACAGAGCTGGCCAAGGAGGTTCTCAAGGAGCATGATCAAGAAGTTGGTGCTGGACCCAGATCAAGATCAGCTGAAAAGTTCAGTAGAAACGGCCAGGACTTGATTTGGGCTGACTATGGCCCTCATTATGTCAAGGTCAGGAAGGTTTGTACTCTCAAACTCTTCACCCCCAAGAGGTTGGAGTCACTCAGAGCTGTGAGGGAAGATGAGGTTACTGCTATGGTTGATTCCATTTTCAAGGATCAAGGCACAGGTAAGTCTTTGATCGTTAAGAAATATCTGTCAGCTGTGGCATTCAACAACATCACCAGGATTGCTTTTGGAAAGCGGTTTGTAAACGAAGAAGGGAAGATGGATCCACAAGGACTGGAATTTAAGGAAATAGTTGGAACAAGATTAAAGCTGGGAGCTTCCCTCACTATGGCCAAACACATTCCCTATCTCCGTGGGATGTTCCCTTTAGAAGAAGGTGCATTTGCTAAGCATGGTGCCAAGAGAGATAGACTCACCAAATCCATTATGGAAGAGCACACTCTGGCTAGGCAGAAGAGTGGTTGTAAACAACATTTTGTGGATGCACTGCTCACACTACAAGAAAAATATGATCTCAGTGAGGATACAATAATTGGTCTCCTTTGGGACATGATCACTGCAGGGATGGATACAACAACCATAAATGTGGAATGGGCCATGGCTGAACTTGTTCGCAATCCTCGCGTACAGCAGAAAGCTCAAGAAGAGCTAGGCAGGGTGATTGGTAAAGATAGAGTACTCAATGAGACCAGTCATTTTCTTTTCACAATGACAAGGACGTCGAATAGCTTGCCAGAAATGAGACCAAACGCTCCATCTGGCACTGAGTTACTCCCGGCGTGAAGCTCGCCGACGAAAAGCTCAAGTTTTCATCCAAAGCAATGGAAGAGGCAGGAGGGTGAAGCTGAATCTGGAGAAAAAGGCTAGATATTTCTACACCTTTCTACTGCTATTATATTTACAATTATTGCAAAATCGAACTACTTTTGCTTGCATCGATTTGTTAGTTAGATGTCATGATGGGAGATTTCCCTTTCTACTTGTTTCTTCTTGTTTTAGCTTTTATCGTTGATAGTAGGTGGGTCAAAAGGATGCGTGTTCCCTCTCCTCCGAATGTTATGTTTCTTCTACTCGAATGATAGACCTTTGTCTGTTTGTTTATGTATTAATTCTTCTCTGCGATTGAGTTGCAGTAAGATATTATGTTGACCAAACTAGTATTTTTCGATATCATGGAAGTAAGTTTATGATAACTATGAAGCTCCTCCCTAGCACCCAAGTTTTCTTTTGACGCTTTTTTTGTTAGCCCCTTCGAAGTCCCTTTGATAACCTTTTGGCATTGAGAAAGAAAGGTTGTAGGATTGTGTGAGCAATGCGTGGGCTAGCCAGCGTAGAGTTTTAGAATTAAAAATGGTAGAATAAAAAGTTTTGTGTGCAATGTGTTTTCTGTCTCACGTGTTTAGACTCTTATACTATCTTTCATCTTAGTTTTAGGATTTTAAGGCCATCCTCAAGAAGTACCTTGACCATCCCTATCAACTTGAACCATAACTAGCTTTTCGGATCAACTAAGTCGGAGGTTTAATTGTGCGAATCCTCGTACCTCGTTGACACTAGAATAGTTTGGTCTAATCCCTCTCGAGAATTGTTGCTTATGGCGCTTTTCTATTTTTCCTAACTTGAATTATTTTCTCCCTTATAATGTTAAAGCTATTAATTAATATTGTTCGGTTTTTATGCACGTAATTACCGTAATAGTTTGTGATGGAAATTTCGTTAAATGTGATTAACCTTCAGGAAAAACTCAGCTTTCATTTGATAGTCTTATGGATTCATAGCGGAAGGTTTTGTTTTGATAATGTCACTTAGAAGTTATGTTTGTATCTTTGTGCGACGGTCGACTGTGTTACCAAGGGTTGCCGTAAAATATGGTTGTTTTGGGATGTGGGCAATTTATTTTAAATTAACCAAACATTAGTATTGTAGTGGAGGTTTGCAAATCTTTAGTGTTATAAAAATTTGTTGATGACATTATTGTATACTCTTGTTGGACGGAACCCCCTTCTTCTCTCGCGTGTTTGCTACTAGCCTGTAAGACTTTGACCCTTCCTGGATGATTGGTAAATCTCTTTGTAGTTAATGGTCAAAACTAGTATACTATGCCTTCGCTTCGAAACTTATGTTGTGTGTATACTCTAATTGATTTCCGGTTTGAAACTCATTTATACATGACTTTTTGTGTTAAATTTTGGAACCCGTGTTTCCCCTTTCTTGGGCCGATCAACTTTTGTATTTTTAGAAATATATTATTTTAGCCTATGCGTTGGTACCTTTGATAAATTTCTAGATGGTTGGTCTATTTATATCAAATCTCAATCTTGTAAATATTGTTTAATTACTTACTTGATGGGAATTCTATTTTTGCTAGATTGTTTATTTCTCCTCGTAGAGGCCAAGAGCCATTCTCATACTATTGCTATACTTTCATTGCTTTTACTCCTAGTGAAGTACAAGGTCTCCTCCTTCTTTGATTGGCATGATAGAGAAATTATTATAACTTGATGTGTTGATAGTGTTTAGAGGTTTGACCCAATTCTTTTAATAAAGTGCTTCCTTTTTGTGGTATTGTTAGATAATAGTTATGGTGGTTTTGTGTAGCCTTATCTTGCTCGGTTCTTGCGAATGAATCTTTTACAAAAAAATTTTGTTGCAGATGGATCTTGCGTGTAGATGAGGGGTAGACTTGTGGACTTTGTCATCTAAACTTTCACTACTACAAGGAGGGGTGTTTTGAGACAATAATAGAGACAATAATTGACCAAATTGTCTCAAATAGAGACAATAAAAAAGTTGTGTATTGTCTCTATTATTGTCTCAAAGCGGGTGTCTCTAATATTGTTTCTAATTATTGTCTCTTTAGAGACAATATACCTTGATACATATTTTGTCTCTCTAGAGACAATATCATTATTGTCTCCCTAGAGACAATAATGAATACTAATTTTGTCTCTCTAGAGACAATACTAATTTCAATTTTTATTGTCTCTCTAGAGACAATACGAATTTAAAAAATGAAAAATATGAATTTCAAGAATAAATAATAACCAAATATTAGATAGTGCAGTCAATGGCTACATATCGTCTATGATGTCGAGTGGACTAGTAATTAATATTATAAATGAAGAACAAGTTGATTTGAATCTTGTGCCCAACAAATGGGTCAAACATTTTATTAATATCAAATAAAATACAATACAAAAGGGTGTCTAAATGTTGTTAACCCTTGAAATACAATGATAAAATACAAAACGGTGCCTATATCTTTGTTAACCCTTGACATACAATATTCACACCACCTCTCCACCACCAAATCAAGAGATACGTTTGCTTCCCTAGTGTTACTTCGACGATATTTTTCTTAACTTTTATTTTGAGGAATTGCCTCTCCACTGACGGTTGTCATCTTCATGTTCTTTCCATATTCTTCAAAATACGTACAGGGACATTATAGAAATTTAAATAAAGCACATTTTTGAAATAATTATAGGAAGCAAGTGAATTCATAAATGTTGCAACACCGCAAAATAATTTGAGAAAATTAGTTCATAGTTAAGGAACAAAACTGAATTTTGAAACATCTCCTCAGTAACAGAGGGTGGAATTCTTGCAACAAATATTCATGTAATCTTCTAGGAAGAAGATTTCCTTTCCCCCTACAAAAATCATGTTTAATATAAAAGAGCATATTGTATTCTGATATAAACTAAAGATAACAGTTGTACAAATTGTAAAAAGTGTGATCCAGTTTTTGGCACACTAAGTTCCTCCCATGGGCATTAAAACAAATGCTCATACAATTCAATTCATACAGGAGTGACCAATTCCAAGAGTACTACCATCAACTTTCATATACTCTAGCATAAAATGCCAAAGCAGTTAAACTTACATCAAAAGTTCTTCCAAAGGAAACATTAATATCTATTCTTAGCAAATGAAAGTAAAAATTTGCATAAAATTAAAGGCCACAAGACAACATTAATGCCTCAAAAAGAATAATAACATCTAGTCTATTTTTGACACACCAGATTTGAAATCAACTGCTCATGATTGACATAGATAAATAGCAAATGGTAAAATAAACAAATTTAAAATTGGGAATTCAAAGAGTAGTGACTACCATCAAATTTTGCCAATAGATGAGGATGATATTTCTTTCAGCATTAAGTCAATAGGTAGCTTGAAGCATAACACCATAATACCAATTATTAATCCTTTGAATACTTGAACTAGTTATTTGCATAAGACTTGTGATAGTTGACCACAAAAGCCAACTTATAAAGTCAATGAAACCTTGTTCTAAAGCCCACAAAGATGATTTCGTCAACATTTACTTGCTTAATGATAGTACTTGTTCCTCCAAGACAATTCTGGTGTAATCACAGTTGTTGTCATAACATGATCTGGTATAATAGATCTTTTTATTTGAAACAACAAACAATTTCTGATTTCAGCTTTCACCCCTTGTGCATTGCATGTTGGCTCTCAGCCTTGGGGAAACATATCCAACCACTAGTCATGACCTCTAAAACTTATGCACTAATTTGTGCTGATGCAACCCAGAATAGACTTTTGCTTAACTACGTACTCATCAGTTTCATCTTACAAGCGATGAGAAACAATCTCAAGCCAAAAATCCAATAGGGCATTCAACCGAGGAGACATAAGAAGATATCACGATGAGATCATTTAAACATTTTTGACAACATCATTGTATCCATTTAACAACATTTTATGTCGATGACACCATCAGGTCAAATTCAAAGTGGATCCAAACCCCGATTTTCTCACTCCTATCCAACCTAATTAAGATGCATGTTTTACCTGCTTAAGTTGACAGACCTAGCTGCTTAAGTTTCCAATTACTAAATTAGCCTAGGACAGACTCGGCGAAAAACCTACATGACATTATAGTGCTTGACTTACATAAATTTATAAGAAAATGAATGACCTATTCAATTTAAATCCCATATTCCCAGCACAAACATTGAAGTAAAATCTACTATGACCAGCAAGTTGACATTTTACAGAATTGACAAGTTATGACATCAACATTAGCTCTACAACAATTTGACTATTTTGACCTGAAATTATAGTGTTGATAAGAATAGCAACACTGAATTTTCTGGTGGCAATTAGATTGAAGGACGGAATTATATTTTCATATTTGACTAATATATTTGACTGATCAATTGACTACTATAAAAAGCATAAGAACTGTGTCATTAGTTTTAACTAAATGTTTACTTTAATACAAACTGTTGAATATTGTACTAGCACAGTTGACATTGACTGAATGGTGCGGTTAAATACTTGTTCCTAGAAGGGAGAAAACTATTTCCAATGAAAAGTGGGACATATATGCTATTTGGATACAATAGCCCAAAATAGCAGATCAGTTCTTTAGATATAATAGCCCAAAGTTGATAAGTGGGGTGTGTTCTTGTATACAAACCGTGTTTTCACGTGCATGCCATTCTTTGGATAATCGAACTAAGGATTTTGTGAAGTAGCAACTCTTGTAAAGAGGTAAGCTTGGTATAAGGGTTTAATTGATTTGTAATAACATTCTTGGAGTTCTTAGAACGTTTTAAAGTTTATAAAGATGACAAACTCGGAGATTGTCCTTTGGCGGATGTAATAACTTGTCCCAGAGGATCTATGAACTAGCAATCGCACGTGAGATGTGCGATGTTAACGCCGAAAGAGAAATAATGGTGAGGGGAAATGGGAATGAAGCAAACAATAAAGCACCAAGTATCAATTACATATGTGGATGGCAAGTAAAGACGAACCGAGGTGGATGGAATGATTGTTTGTAAACAAAGTCAAAGATAGAGCATGAGCTCCATTCTGCACTCCCTTGCCTTTAAACTCACATCACTCTTGGCCACCACCCCTCCATTAATGACACATTGCTTACACAGCTTGCAGACACCTTTCAAGCCGCTTAGCCACTCCACCTCAAACATCTTCTTCTTTACTCTTTCTTCAATTGTGCATGCTTGGGTTTGAGGCGTTTCAGGATGTTTAGAAATTAGATGCTTGAAGCTCACAAGTAAACATGCCTGGGATGCGACAATGCTCAAGTAATTTTCTTTGTTTGTCGCTCTTGATTCTCTTTCCTTAAATTAATTTTTTTACAGGTTGATCGCCCCTTTCTTCGTCTGGAAAAGCACGAGATTTGTAAGCATGGGGTCAGAGGGGAAGTTCGAGTTCATTCCCAAATTGGAATCGCCAGGACTTGTTCAAATGAATACACCTGCTCAAAAGACCATCAATAAGACATGTTTTAATCCACAAATTTGCACAAAGCATGACTTTTTGGTTGACGTAGAGAAAATTTGTGTTGTAAAAGATCCATAATCAACCTATTATGAGTCAGTCTGCCCGGTGTTTTGAGAAATTGGTCTGGCAAAAAGAGAGTAAACGGGTTTCAACAAGTGAATATTGTGGTTTTCCAACTCGTCATCGATTGCTATCATTACTCACAGCTGCCAAGCAAATACACGATTTCTTTTTTTTTTTTTGGTTTTTTTATTCTTTATAGTACTTTGATGCTTTTACTACTCCTTTTGCTCACCCTCTTTTTTGCATCGAATGCTACAGTTTAGGCCTCCATGGATGACAAACTTGGTTTTTATGGTCACCACGGATTGAAATTTTTTGAGTAGGTTCTGAAAACCATGTCCGACAACTACCCAAAAGGAGTTTATTAGAAATCCATCTTCAAAATTCTTCAGGGTAATGACATCTTGAGCACAGATGGGCTAGAGGGGGAGTGTGTCGTAAAGAGCATGAGCTTCGTTCTGCACATCCTCGCCTTTAAAATTCACATCATTCTCGTCCATTACTGTTCCATTGAGGACACACTACTTCTTTTGCTCGCCGATGCCTCTCGATCCGTCTCGATGCGACAATGTTCAGGTAATTTGTTTTGTTGCTCACTCTTGATTCTCTTTCCTTAAATTAATATTTTTTTCAGGTTCATCGCCCCTTTTGTTGCCTGGAAAAGCATGAGATTTCCAGGCATGGGGTCAGAGGGGAAGCTCGAGTTCATTCCCAAAGTGCAATCGCTGGGACCTGTTCAAATGAATACACCCGCTCAAAGGATTATGTTTGTGGACTTCATGTCGCCATAAGAGTTATTGTCCTCATCACCACAGTTAGTTGAGGAACGGTTAGACGTAGAGCCCATGGTTTCCTCCACTTATGCTTCAAAACCCCCAACCGATGAATTTAGCAAAACTATTTTTTAGCAGGTACGTGTGAAAAATTGATTTATTTCTTATTTCAGAAAATATTTAATTGTCAAACCATTGGCCTATTCCAAAAGTCTCTAGCAGGTACATGTGAAAAAATGATTTGTTTCTTATTTTGAAAAAGATTTAACTGTTAAACCATTTGATACCACGTGAAGGGCATATGTGAGTGTGCGCTTTGTTCGACCAATTCATCTCTCGCGCCCATGTCCCATCGGTTGTTAGAAGGGTTGGAGCATTCCACATGTACAAACGCCTTTCGACATAATGAAATTTTATGATTTCCAAGTTATATATATATTTTAGATTTATCCTAATGTTGTACGCCATTATAAATATTTTCTTGATATGACAAGTTTAATGGAGGAAAACTACGGTTTTGCAGAGTTAGTAGACATTTTCAATTTTTTTAGGGCATTCGATATAGATATTCCTTAGATTGATAACATTGCGGTTGAAAAGATATGATATGAATGGTATAGCTTCAAAAGTATTGTATCTTCTATTTTTTCTCCATGTATTTAATAGATAAATAAAAGTTGAATGGGAAAAATAGACCCATGTTAAACAAACCAACCACCCTAGTTAGGTGCTCTTCGAAACCCAAAGCAAAACATGGAGAGCGACGCATCCTAAGCAGCCTTTTCAGACTGTCATTTTCCTTGCATAATAATAGAAGAAATTTATTTCAAATCATTGGATTAGGTCATCGGATTAGGCCGCCACATCGTCCAAGGGTAGGGACAAGTCGGATCAGAAGGACCATGAACCGCCACAACAATTTTGGGCTCACCCGCTTGTCACTGCTAAATCTTGGGCTGAGGTGGACAATGAAAAAGAACATTTTACTGGAAATGTGAGTGTGCGGTGGAGTGTCCGCACTTCGTCAACCAACAACAAATGATCATCGATGGTCTGTCGACATCGTCGGGGAGGGGCTTTCTCCGGTGAATACGTCTTTTGGCATAAAATATCAATTCATCTTATTCCATAATTAGTAATTACCATGGATTTTAATCCACTATACTGGCCCAACAAGACTGGGAATTGAGCCTTGTCTAGTACACTGACAAGGAATTGGAAGATATTATGGCCTTAAACAACTGGGTGTAATCCCCGTCCGACGCACTTTCCTTGCCATGGACGACGAAGCGTGGATTGACTCTTGCGTGCTCTTCTTGGATTTCACCTTAGAATCTATTGATATGTCCAAGCCAAACCCTCACGATGACAAGATTCAAACCTACGACATAGAAGACAATGAAAACCTTTCTTCTTCTTTAGAGATGGATTCAATTTTTCACGTGAGGGATCCCAACACAAGGAATTTAGAGCTGGAGAACGGCTCCTTGGTGAATATTTTGACATCGATCTTGGCACAAATAGACGATTGTCTGTCATATGACGATCTGGAGCTCCTCGACAACCGTTCTTCTTGCACACTAGTTGACACGTTCAATCTCAAAGATACGAAGTCGGTGTTGGAATAGCATAATGGTGAGGGCCTAACAACAGTGTTGGTCATCTGACATGTGATAGGTAGTCTCCAATCACTGCGCCACGTGTACGATCGATAAATGTCAGTGCTTCTCAACCAAATAAATTGTAATCGTTCATGCCTCTGTCAATTTTCAGAGGTGGAGGAGGCTTC
This sequence comes from Taxus wallichiana var. yunnanensis, assembly GCA_018340775.1. NCBI lineage: Eukaryota > Viridiplantae > Streptophyta > Pinopsida > Cupressales > Taxaceae > Taxus > Taxus wallichiana. Next base: position 393,104,223 of record CM031239.1, on the reverse strand, counting down.
CGCCCGTGAAAATTCCTTTTAGTGTAATAAGTCGAGCTTAATAAAAACATGAAAAATGTATCGTTAACAAAAAAATTTCAAAATACAATATACAAAACATTATTTATGTTCTTATATAAATATATACAAATATAATTTATATATATATATATATTGAATAAATAAATATTTATTAAAAAACTATAAAACAAACCACTAGTAATAATGATATACATATAGAATAAATAAATAATAATAAAATATTACAAAACATGATTTATTTTAAATAAAAAACGGTTTATGGCCTGTTTTGCAGTGACCATATATAAAAATAGCACTATTTTGTATTTTTGGAGGGAAATATTTGAAATTTAGCCTCACCTAAAAAATGTTTCACAGAAAAGGTGCCCGTCAAATTTAACCCCTGAAATTTCTCCATGCCCTGTTTCAGAGTTTGTATTTTGACATGGGGCAGGAGTGCGCTGGCAAATGTAAATGACCGGGTTGGACACCTCTTTCCCATCGACTCTTCTCTACAAAAAGGCCGACTTCCATATGGTTCCATTCCTTCTCTGCGATCGGGGCTGATTGATCAAGAGCCATTTCAGGCTAAACGTGATTTTTTGGGCTATGTTTAATTGCTATTATTTTCAAAGCACTCGTCGCAATTTATACGTTATCCATAATATCTACTCACCCTTGCCAATTTTTTGTAAGCACTTTGTATTTGAGCCTTAGAACAATCCTTATTAACACCAAGAGTTTCATAAAACGAACCGCCTAACTCCCCTACAAGCGCCATATCAAACTAAAACTTAAAAACAATCCTACCTCTGTTCTCACAAGCTGCACCATAGGCCCATTACAGAACCAAAATTCTGTACAAAACCAAAGTTGATCATAAAATACCCAAAACCAACTAGACCATTAAAAAACCAAGAAATGAATTCAATTTTCTTCATCATCCTTTATAGAAGAAAATGAATGATAAAATTCATAATGTTTGCAACAACTTACATATACATTATAAAATGTAACTACAAAGAATTTGTAACCCTGAGGTTTAAACAAACATAATAAGAAAAAGCAACTCATTACTTACCATAAAAAAATTCCGAACATGTAATTACAAAGAATATGTAACTAGCGATGATATAAAATTTTGTCAAGGAAATACTGAGCTACCTTACACACCATCAATCTAAGTTCTCATGCCTTGCCTTTGACATTGACTGATCCCCGCCATTATTATTGCCCTCTTCATTATTGTTCGGCATCGTGTCATCGCCTTGCCTTCGTCGGAGTTGCTCCTGCTTTGGGCTGCGGTACTCCGGTGCTATGAAACCGCAAGGGAAATCGAAAAGTGAACCTCCACCCACCGCCCTAGGTGGCTCGCTGCCAGAAGCACCATCGTAGCGCCACCAACTCTTGCATTTGAATTTTGAACCACCGCTAGGGTTTTGAGACTCTTTTGGAGACATTTCGTAGCAGCAAACGGGGAAAGTAGAGTGCAGTTCGAACCATGGTAAAATGCAATATGGATGGTATATATGCTTATGAGGTCTTAAATGTTGTGGAAAATAAAATAAAAAATGAAGGAAAAGTACCCTCCATATATCCAACTTTATGTTTTTCTACCTATAATGTATCCATTTCACACTTACAATACAATTAAAAATAGGTTAAATTTTAAACTTTTCACCCTCTAACCTTAACAAGCCTTAAATGTTGTGGAAAATGAAGTAAAAACTGAAAGAAACGTACTCTCCATATATAGGACCAGTTATGCTAAGCTGGCGCCACCATTAAAGTTCAGCCACTCATTTGCAACCTTGGCCATACAAACAATGCGAAAACAATATCTCTTACATTCCATCATCCAAAATTATACAATAGAAGCCGAGATTTTCCAAGCTATTTGTTTGTAACCATAGATTGGACGGTGGTTGTTTCCCATATTCGTTTGATGTATGCGTTGGCTAGAATTCGAAGGCGGCGGAGGCAGGCATTTGAGGCTCTCTGTCTTAGAATCCTTTCAGAGAAAGCGGAGATCCATTGCATTCCGTGTAAGAAAAAGTTGTTTTTTTAAAAAAATCTCGCAATAGTGATGATTACATGCACGCTGATAGTCTTTCTACTGCAGTTGGCCTCCATTTCTGCCGGTTTGTGGATACTTATCAACCGCACACAACTTTCATCTTTCGACGCTTTGACTTCCATCGGAAGAACCAGATTAATCCCGTGCCAGAACCTTGTCTGCTATTCTGGATAACAATTGTGATCGAAAATCTATGAGCCGCCACCTCCTCCATGGTTGAAGACGATTTGAATGTTGCTGCTGGCCAAAATTACCATCTTTGGATCGAAACTCAGGCCGCTACAGAAATTTTCATTTCCTTACGAAAACCTAACAGTGGCAGCAACAAAGAGATTGAACGCGCGCCACGTGCAAGGAAGAAAATAATCCAGACATCGTCGACCAAACAATCGCAGACGTTGATGTCTTTGGCCGTCGAGCGGGCGGGATTTCTAACTAAGAACACGCCTTTCAGCATAAAAATATTACCGTACGTCAAAATAAAAATAAAATCCCAATAATTTTTATTTACACAAATACACTTAGATTAACGGGACGAAATTAGACAAAATTAAATGCCTATGCAACCTTAACTACAGAGGCTAAAAATGTTAGTGAGTTACTATGGCAATGTTGATAAATAATATTTATATGCAGTAACATAAGCTAGAATGGATTTATGAAACCTAATATTAAATATTCAAACATGTTATCTCAAAATTACTAATCCGCCATGAAATCTCTAAGACCTGAGACAGAGGACACCGTCTTTCCCGTATTCGAGCAAAAGACGTCCATAGTCTGGCAAAAACTTGGGAGATTCTCTGAGAAAGCTAAAATAGAGCTTGTTCAATCTGCTCCATTTATCATCCAAATAAACATCTATTTCCTCCGCCGCCTCATCCATCCCGATCGGCGGAAAAGCAAAAGCAACCCTCTGCAAACACTCTCTAGTCTCACAAATCTCCGCCATGAAATGCTCCTTAATCCTCTTATGCACGTCACAGATAACCCTCACAATTTCCTCCCCAAATTCATTCATATCCCCATCAATTGGGAAAATGGTAGGAAAATGTATCGCCAAGAACAAAACTTTATCAGGCATATTCCTCCCCCTTTCGCAGAGCACCCAGTCTTTTCCCTGCGGGGGAAGAAGAACAAACATTCGAATATGCCTCTGCGGATTGGCACAGGCATGGTAGAGATGGCGTTTCCACTGCGGCTGCATGAACAGTAAACCCATTCCGAATTCCACCTCGCGTCCGTGGGTTTTGTAGGCTTCCACCGCGTCTTGTACGAACTGTTTCATCTATTTGAAAATGGGGTTTCTTTTCTTGTATTTGTTGTAATACGTGAGGTCTACCCATCCTTTTTTGCCAACAGAGTTCTTGCGTCTGTGCGTTGGGGATTTCCCTGAAATAGAATTGTGTTACGGGATTTGTCGTAGGCTCTGTAGACTTCTTCCCAGAATTCTTCGTATTCCAATTCTCTGCTGATGTTGCAGCATTGAATGAATACGTCGAACATTTTTCTTTCTTTCAATTGGGTTTGTTGTTTTCTTTGAATTTATCAATGTCGATCGAAATAATTGGTGTTACAATCTATTTTTAATACGCATACGATTGTACGCTTTCGTTGGTCGCGCCCTTTGGAATGAAACCGCATTTTATATTGGTTTATCTTGCCATTTCCTTACGAAAACTTGACAATGACAAAGAACAAGCAGAGTGAACATGCGCCACGTGTAGGAAGAAAACAATCCGGACATCGTCGACCAAAGCGATCTCGGCCATTCTTTGTCTTCGTCCGTGTCGAAACCCTCCGGTTTTCTCACGAGAGAACATGCCTTTTGGTGTAAAAATAGGCCGGTGGAAGTGACGCGAGATTTACTTTAGCGAAGTGGATTGATTTATGATGTTGCTGCTACGTGTGATTGTGATAGTTATGGTTAGCTTGATTGGCCGATATCGTAATGGATACTTACTTTGGCACTTGTTTTCTTTGGTGCGATCATATGGACAATGCTTCACAATCACCCCCAATTGGATTCATAATAGCTTGCCAAGTTGCAACAATGAGAGAGTAAGAGCAATGAGCCTTTTCCTTCATTGTCTTCCATACCATCTTTCTTTTCTTTCCTAATTCGGTGTGCTCATGGAGAACAAGGGTAAACGAAGCAATGCCCACCTCTCTGTTAACTCGGACCTTAATTTCTATGATGAATGTGGTTGCAAGTGGGAAAGATCATAATACTGTATAAAGAATGTCTTCAACACCGCTATATAGCCGGGGAGTTGAAGAATTCCGTAAGTGAAGAGGATGAAGAGTCCCTCTTTTTCAAGGTTGTTGAAATCGATGTTTCCCTGAAGCGTATGAATTTGGATTCGTGGGCAGCTTTGCTAAAGCGGAAGGAGGAGAGTAAGGCAGAGACAGATAAAATCGATGAGGAGATGCATATGCTGATGAAGCTTACAGAGCAGATCTCACCGGCCAGGATGAAATACTTATGGAAGATTGCCTGGATGTACAAAAGCAGATGTTGTTGCAGTTATTTTTGGCTAACCGTGAGGCTGCATATCGGCTTCAGCAGCTGCAACATCGTATTCATGATTTGGCTGTGTGTGAAAGGAATTCGAATTGCCTTTGCATTCAAGAAAGCCCAACTGGATATTGCAAAGCGCATGGGAGAAATGATCAGCCTTTTTAACCCTACCCACGGGAAAAAGAGCTTAACCGGACTTGACAATGACAAGCAAAAAGCGAGTGAACACGTGCCACGTGTAGGAAGAAAACAATCCGGACATCGTCGACCAAATGATCTCGGCCATTCTTTGTCTTCGTCCGTGTCGAAACCCTCCGCTTTTCTCACAGAACACGCCTTTCGGCGTAATGAAATTCTTGATTAAGTTGCACAAAGAACTCTTAAAACTAGTCATTGGAAGGAGTATGATGGTAACTGGTGTACTCAGAGAAAATGAAAGCTCACGAGAACTGTTAGTTTATTGTAGTCTTTCTAATAATGGTTACATTTATTGTATTACCGACGTATCAGTAATACATAATTGTGGTGTGGCATAATGTAAGTATTAAATAAGGGTTTGTAGGATAGTTGTAATAACAAATCCTCAATGTGTATAAATACTAAGGATCATATGAGGCATTAGCCCCGAGTTTGTGTAAATGTTAACTTGTCCTTTGACATGCCTCATGGAGGCTCTCAACCGTCACATATTTGATATTTGTGATTGGTATGTGTGATATAATAGACAAAAGCGCTCATGGACATTTCTAGTTTAGTGCAGCTTTGTTAGACAATAATATAATGGTTACGTTTAATGTACTATGACAAGTTAGGAATATATAACCGACAGTATGTCATAATGTAAGTATTAATCAATGGATTATAGAATAAATGTAATTACAAACCTCAATGCGTATAAATACTCAAAGGGCATTATCCCTGAGTTTTTGTACATTGTTTCTTAAACTTTGGCATGCCTCATGCAAGTTTCCAATCATCATGCATTGTATTCACTGCATGTGATACAATCACCATCATCTATTTGTTTGTTTAATGGATTCATAGTCAGTGGATGAGACTTACTTCAATTATCATTTCCCTCCAATACAATTCCTTTATAAGAAATAGTTGTGCTTAGATTATTACATGTTTTACTTGCTTCCCAGATCCTATTGCATAATCTTTCAGGTCTTTTATGACTAGAAAAGGCCTTGAAGTTATTTGGGACAATGTGTACCCTAAGTACATTTGAGCGTTATTTTTTCTCTTAGGTGAATTGACTCCAGTCTAGCTTCTTATTCTGAGTTCCTTCTTAATATCTTGGATGGTGCCATCATTCTCTTGGATACCTTTGACATCAAGGTCTGCATAGCCTTGATTCCCCCACTGGCTGATCAGAATTCTTACACTGTTATTTTGGGTAAAGGTTAATGTTGGATGGAGAACGTGGTATATTACTATTTGATTCATGGTTTGTCATGCGGAGAGAGAAAGGAGGGGAATCACTCTTTAGCTCAAGTACTAAGAATAAATGTTCATAGTTTAATCTATTTTAAGGGTCATGCACAAGTGGCATTTCCTAGAGGATAAAAATAGGGCATCCAAAGTAGATCATATAACTTATTTCAAACATCTATGCCTATTAGCGATTTTAGGCATAACTCAAAACTTTCTCATACTTTAGATTCCTTGCCTTAAACTAGGGCAAGTAGGCTGTAGAACCAACTTCACTATAGATTGTATCATAGATTATCAAGAGAGTTCTAAGTGAATGCTAGAATGTAAACACTCTTGTAAGACCTCCAGGATGTAAACTTATTTAAACACCTATCTTTTCATTTAATCTACAATAACTCAATTTTTCATTCTTACACTTAATTCCATGGATTTTATTTTCATTAATGAAAAAAAGAAAATATCTTATTCTATTGCAATTGCACTTTAAACAAGTATATGCACTCAGACACATGCAATGATGAACACACAATTTATTATGCATATTGATTTGCAACTATGCTTAACCATCCCGTGGAACATCCTTCCCTACACCATGCATAGTCAGCATGTACAAATTTTTGCACCATAATCTTGAGAACAAGCTTACATGCTTGTCAAGTGCAAAGGGATCAAAAAGGGAAAAGACATACTGTAGGATGCTCAAAGCTTTCATGTTGAGCATTCACGACCAAAAATTCAATACCCCGCACCAAGCTGCCAAGAAAATTACAACATATGGGATAAATAAAAATTAGAAACTACTAAAATAACTAGTGGAAAAATCAGAAACTAGTGAAATAACTTGGACCAATCTTCAAATCACAATTCTAGAAGTTAATCCTTATCTAAAGACCTGAGTCACATTCCAACAATCTAAAGATCAAAAAATTCTGTATGCCAACATAGAAGTGTAGCATTTCAAAACTCTTCTATCACATACGAAAATACACATTTCAAAATTTGAAAAAAATGGCTAGTCGTAAAGTATATGAAATTACAAACTGAAAAGCATGGTATACAACAAGAAGTGATTAGTCAAAGGAGTAAGCAACATACAATGAATGTTGAATAGATTGATTCAAAGAGATTAAACAACGCAGCTAAAATAAAAAAATACATAAAATTGGAACACTATCTATACAAGAGCCTATTAGGATATCCATCATTCTATCACAAATTTAATCTTGTTTGTTTAATTCAATATAACCTATATTTTCTAAAGGATCTTCATCAGAAAACACCTATAGGAAATAGTAACATGCAATCATTACAGCCAAATCACAATTAACTCCACCAAATAGGTTCGATTGAAACTACACTAACAATTTAAAACCACTATACTATAAGTTTGGGATACTAGAGATTGCAAAAAGACAAGCTCACGGCATGGTTATCTGTTTAAAGAGTTAAGTGCATTTGGTAGCAGGAGAGCTTCTTGATTCCTAAAAAATCCATTGGCTACAAATACCAGCAAAACAGAAAAAAAATACAAATTCTGAAGTTTCTAATGGATACGCACAAATTCCATGAATGGAGATTGGAATGGATGTCATTAGATAATTCTGTGTACTACAGAAAGAAGTTTCATCTCAAAGGAAATGTTGGTCCTTGCCCCTAGCAATGAAGAGGACCGCTGCAATGGCTGAACATGACTCCAGTATTATTTGTTGGTACATTGTGTATCCATACCTTATTTTCAGCTCCACCTTATTTGTTGGTACATTGTGATGGTAAATTGGCACATTTAAAGCCTAATTCCACAACTTTTTCCAGTATCCTACCTGTCTGCCAAAATGGGGGATTTGGATCCGAGTTACAGGCAGGAAGATCTGGACAACTATTTTTAGGTTCTGACCCCTTAAAAAATACACCAGACCCATCAATGGGAGCGAGGAGCTCAACAAGTAGTCTCAAAAAAATCCTAGCAGATTGAAAATTTTGATCTAAGATTTTGTATAAATATTAAGTGGCATAATTTTTAAATATATCGTTCACATTGTAGATCAAAGAACTAAAAATTTCACAGAAAATAATAGCAATCAAAATTATTTTTCTTGCTACTAACAATAGTGCAAAACAGGGGAAAGAAATATCATGAAACAACAACGATGCATATTCTCCCGATGTGTTTCTCCCGATGAATCATCATTTTTATAGAGGGGACCTTAGAAGCAACTTGGCACCAAATCTCATTGACTGCTCCATCTGGGTTGTCGTATTCGAAATATTTTTTTACCTGGCCAGCAGAATGAGCCTTTAAGTTCTAAGCTTCAGCAATTAAACATGGCATACCATTGACAAGTTATAAAATCATAAGGAAACTATATAATACATGCATGATAACTGATACTATTGTTGCCTCTGTTGAAACCGAACTAAAGCGAGTAAAAGCCGATGATCCAGGCCAAAAACAACACAGAAAAGTCTTTTGATATTCTATGCAAGAAAATAGCAATTCTCTGAAGCTATGGAGCTACAAAAATGCATATAGTGGATGTCATAGACTAGGCTCGAAGAGACAAAATAAAACATAGTATAATCAAGAAAAGGCAACACCTAGGGTCCACTTGTAAATCTTTCCCAACTACCCCACTACGACATCCATGTCACATAATTGAGAACAATGAAGTAATTTAAAAGCTTGTAGAATTTAGGGTAAGCAGAATTATTATGAGCAATTGTAAGAGTTTGTTCCCTGTAATTGTAATTGCAATTGTAAATGTTCCCTGTTTGATAATGTTTAAGTGGTCTTAACAAGCATGTGAAAAAATTACAGTCGCAACTTTTGTAAATCATTTCCAACACAGAACCATCATAACAACATAATCCAAATTAATGATCACAACCACCCTTTGTCAATGCATAACAGGGCTGGAGAATGCATTCAAGTGTGCATAATGCAAATAGTAATATTTATGTCAATGAGATCACAAAGTTAATGCAGTTTCTATCAAATAATTAGAACCAACTGCATCAATTAATGTTATGTTGCATACCACTTGCTACACCCCGCTAGCTGCATCACGAAATGTTGCATGGTATATAGCTCGACGAGCAAGTTCACCAGCTTCTTCCACGGGCATATCCCAACGGTAACTACGTATGCAACCATGAGATAGCAAAAGTTAGTGCATGTATAACATCAAACAATGAACGCTGGAAAACAATGAATTAAAGGCTGGGCAGACATACCCACTATCCAAGATACCGTAGGCATATGTAGAACCAGATCCGACAGAGAAACACATCCCCTTTAGTCATCCTCCTTCACTGTCTACATAATATAAACCAGGGCCCTGTAAATGCAAAGACAACAGTGCCACTATGATTCTTAATAAACATCCAAAAGAGAGCATTTCCATTAATAACGTGATCAAACTTCTTTTACCATTTCATCCCACCCGATAATCATTATGCCTTGGGGAAACATATCCAACCACTAGTCATGACTACTATAAAAAGCATAAGACCTTCTCGCCATAGACCTTCTCCATCACCTCCCCTCTATTATCATCACAATCTATGTTAGGCACCCTCTCAATCATCTCAGATATGCAGCGTGTGGCAACAAAGGCCTCACTGAAGTACTTCAAGTTGGGAAGAGCAGTTCCAAGAGCTCTGTTAATACATTACAATGATTTCAAAAACAAACCATAAGTTAAAGTTAAAATCAAACATCCAAAATACTATATATAAATACAGTGCAAGAAGTAGAGAAGGATAATTAGGAGTCATGCAAGCCTCTAGTGATAAATGAAAGACCAGATTCATAAAGAATCTTCCACCACTCTCCCCTTGGCACATGACCGGCTGGTTGCATACCAAGACAGAATGACCAGATGGCGAAAGAAGCTCCATTGCTACCAATGGTAAAACCTTTTTGGCCGATCCTTGTTTAAATCCTAGCTTCACCAAGTCATCCAATGCAGCTGAATAATTGTCCAATGTTCTCTTCTCTCCCACAAAGGAATAGACAGTTCTAATGGAGGAGAGAGCACTGCTCTACAATGATACCATTTATTGTATTCGTATGCGGTTTACTAGCCAATCCCATGAGAATCCATCCATACATCAATCCCGGGATTACAAGTAAAGCCAAGAGAGGGAAAGCTACATAGAAATATGTTTACAGTTTTAATCACAGTATATTCCAATAGGAATCGAGACCCACTTCACAACAGAAAAGAGTGATCTCTAAACCAGTAGAAAAATGTATGTATCGATGATGTTCTATTTTCATAGCAATATGGGAAGAGCTTATTCAGTTTCTCGAGCGTATTCGATGGTTCTGACAACACAACTTGAATTTTATAACAAAATAGGCATGAGTGGCAATTCACTTGACTTCTACGCCTTTAAGGCAGGCAGATGCATGGATGATGCTAAAGTTGCAGCAGTTTTAAAATTTTAAAATCCTATTGCTGCAAAAGCAATTCAACATTTCCAAGGTTTTAACCTCTCTGCAATGAAATTATTACCAAATTATGCTTCTCTCACAGCTCCTCAACATACTTTATTATGAAAAGATAGTCACTTTTTTAGGACTCCTACTTGTGAAGTTGCATTTTCTCATTACAATACGGCAATTTCATCTACCCCTACTTTGGCACACCTAGACTATTCTCACCTTTTCATCATATATACAAACACTGTGCATGTTGGTCTTGGTAAATCTTATCCAACTCAGCTAAGAATTTGCATCTTTGACCTGAACTTATCTAACTCGACCCTTCTCTTGAGCTGAAAAGAACTATTCAACTACAGGAGTATGATTGGCAGTAGCATAGACCTTTGATAAAATTCATTCTTAGTATGTTTAGCAGTAGCATAGTATTGTGAAAACAAATTATGCTGCCCTTGTAACATTGTTTGCAAAGGAGGGGTTCAAATCACAATTAGCAAGTAGGATTTTGGCATTACATTAATATGATTTTCATGTTCACTGTCACCTGCAACAAAAATCATGAAGCGAATGACTTTTCATGTGTTTCAGTTAAAGTAATCAAGTATTAATAATTTTCACTTTAAAAGAGATTACGATGCCTAGCAAGCAGATCTGACCATACAACAAGTTATTAAACAAACGCATGCATGTCCTCCTCCTCCTACTTGTTATTAAACCCTTGAGTTGGTGGCCACTGGCCTATGATATTTTGGGCCCCTTGCCAATATTTACAGTTATAAATAGATAAAATACTTTCCTTTCTGGATATTCGGCACATTAGGTCAAGGTTAGATCTATTCTCAGTAACCGAGTTGGGAAACCAATAATAAAAATCGCCATACATGTTGATGTCTAATTCACAATCTATCAAATTTTCAACCCTAGTACTAATTTTATTGTCAAAATTCATGCAGATCGTCATGAACACTCTTGATATTATCCATGAGCTTACTAAATAATTGAAAGAAACAATAAAGTAAATGTTGGCCTTATAGTTCGGTCCTCAACATCTAAACAGGGACCATTTTCTGCAATATATTAATTAGTTTTGTTTTTTAAAATAGGTCTTTAGTTCAAGCATGAACTCGAATTCCCCATTCCAAGCCTAATACAAACATGCTCCAGTTTTTCACCTGAAGTTGGTCTTCCAACATAACACACCATGTGGATTTCAATAAAAGCTTGGCATGATGGCCTTGCACTTCAAATTTCCTTCCACGCACTCTGCTCTTCATTGAAATCTTCTAGTGACACAAAAAATGCAGAAATGGTAATGTAAGCAGTGACATCCCCATCAACAAATTTAGATAGAAGACATGGTTTTCGCGTGCTACTCTCTTTGGATGGAATGACTTTTTGAGAGCCTGACACATTGGTGGTTGTGACCATATCAACTACATGAGAGTAGCACACGAGTCACCACCGGTGCATGTCAGTTGCAATGTGTGAGGAATGGCAGTGTGGACTCCACGCGTGTTTCCCAGTTGCAGCCCTTTTATGCACCCATTCCAACTTTCTTAAAGAAGGATAATACAGGACCAACTTGAGGCCAGAGTAATTGCTATTATCGTCAGGCCAAAGTCACAGTTATTATCATGAAATAATAGTTGTATTTCTTATCATGAGGCTGAATTAAGGCTAGCGTTGTAACAGTTGATTTGTTTTAAGGATAAAATAAGAAGAATCCAAGAAAGCAGCTCTTGCTATGGGATACAATAATGGACATTACAATATCAACCAGCTATTTCTCTTAATCCCTTTTCTTATTTCCAATCTTTTCTATTCATGTGGGTATTAAAATATCAACTAGTCAATAATGAAAAGGTAAGAATGTACTCTGACATACCAATCTATCACGAGATTATGTAACTCTTCCTAAGAACTCAGACATAGAATAAATAGCAGCCAGTCCGTTTATCCTAAGAACAAAGGATGATAATCAAAGCCCGTGTTAAAGGAATTCTTGTTTTTGTAGTGTAACCATGGGGGTTTTATGTACTTTTCTGTGTCATCTCTATCACAAACCCTTTCAAGAAAAAAAAATGGAATATATGCAGCTGCTATCAAGATGTGACTTACCTTCAGAACCCAGTTCACAGCAACAGCGGATGAGGCGGAACCTTTTCCAGCAATTCCAACAGAATGAAGCAATGAACGTGTTGTGAAAACGCTCATCGCTCCACCAAAGAAGTACTGCAAGATTTATCAAAAGAACATAACAATACTAAAATGATTCAAAAATGGAAGTAAACGAATTTTGTAGACCACCAACAAAATTTGAGGAAGAACAGATAAGAAAATTATTTCAGCATGCCCAGTGACTTCTGTATGGAAGAGAAAATGGAAGTCAGGAATACATACTTTAAGAGCCCTCCATTGCATGTATGGTGTATATGAAGTTGTGACGCTCTCCGGGTATCCTTCTGGTACCACCCAGGATCTTATAAAGGTGATTAAATCCTGCAAGACAAACACATGCTTCAAAATTGCAAAGACTCCAATCCATCATGCTTTGAGCACATCTGTATACTGTACATGCTCTCTCCTCTGCATATCCAGGGTTTTTGACCCTGTTACAAAGGATAATGGACATAATTGACATGGCATGGGAACCCTAAAATCTGAAATTGTGTCACGTCCCATTTTTTGGTTCCCTAAATTTGATGTCTAGAGGCCATCATTAGGAGTCAGGACATATAATTTATTAAATTCAATTTAAATTAATTTCACACCAATTGAAGATTGGTGTAGAGGACCAGGTTCCCATGCCGGGGAGAAAATTGCAGAGTTAATTTCTTACAATATAGAATGACATATAAAAAAATCCATCAGATTACAAGATTTTCATGTAAACATTCAACTTTCATTACTTGTAAACAATAACAAGCAGCCTATCAATCTACTAACCTGGAATTTGCAGCTTCCATAAGACTTTTCATTGCTGGAGGAGGGAGAGGCCAGATGAGGTTTACACAAGGCATTCTGCATGGCATTTCCAAACCAAAAAAGAATCAAATTAACAAAAGGAAAAGTTATAGTTATTTTTCTACTTTCACAACTACCCAGATTCTCAGCGACGAAAGGAAATACTAAACCCAGAAAAGATTCCTATACCAAAGTCTGTTTGATACCCAAAACTGCACAGAGCATAAAAAAGATAAAACAAAGCTTGATCACAAGAGAGCAAGCCATTTCAATCAGAGATCAAAGTGTGGACCTGATCAGCGTATAGCTCCTCTTGCGGATTTCCTTAAATCTAAGTTGTAAGAATCAGGCTAGGGCCTAAAGTCGATCTTTCTGACCCTCAAGCAGACATATTGAACACTACTTTTTCCTCTTTCTGACCCATTATAATAGGCTTTGCAATCCCTGTGAAGGATTAATATAGGTGTTTTTTCTTCCACTCAAAATCTCAAGCAATAGCACTCCAAAACTGTAGACGTCTGCTTTAGCCGATTGTATACTCGGGAGCCATGTAACCACTGCAGCGCATCAATAATCACTTGTTTAGAAAAATACCCACAAAATGATTAATCAATGTTCAAATCCCGTAGTGTTCAACATCTAAGGATATACCAGGTTGAAGTTGGCACGATCTGTTTGCGGATTATAGTTACCAAATCTCTGACCCACAATATGAAGATGTATAGGATGGTTTTCTATGTTAATAACACCCGTCTGCACATTACTATTGAATTTCAAAACTTTGAATTTTGTTCCCAAAACGGACTCCCAAATACTCAGTGGCGGATTTTGTTGAGAGTATTTAAATGGAGTGTTGTCTGGGAAATCTCTGTTAAAAACTCCATTGATGCAGTAATGATAAGCTTCAAGCGTCATGTTGTATCCTTGGTGACGACATGTTGCGTCATGTTATGTGTCAAGAAAGTCAAAAAAATTATCCTGTCTTTTCTTTGTGTTGTTCGTGTGTGGATTTTTGGGTCGTTACAATTATCAACTCGCAAAACTCATAATGTCTTCCATCTTGTAAGAATGGATGGAGAAGAGATTATGATCCCCATCAATGGGATTCATCTAAATAATTATTTCTAAAAAGATAAATTTACATTGTAAATAGTTTCCATGTTTTCTTTTAAGTTTTCTATACACATATTTCTATTGTTGTTTCTAAGTAGGTGGCTTCCATATTAGCTAGTTATCCATGTAGGTGTTTATCTTTCCTCCAAGTGCAGTTTTGCACATGTTGTAGTTGTTGTTTTTTCAGTTTTGGTGGAGAATTTTCAATCTTTTTCAGTGCTTCTTGGTTTTGAACATGATTTTTCAAGCTTGAGTTACAGTTTCATATTGCTTTCATGGATGGAAAGATCGAATCGAGGATTCTTTCGATTATCGGAAAATAACTCAACAAAGTCACCAAAAATGTTGACCATTTTTTGTCATCCGGAAAGGGATATATATTTTTTCTAGTTACTCATTTTTAAGGGATAATTGAGAAAGACACAAACAATGAGCAGGATGGGAATCAGATTCTAGGATGCCTCTTCCCCGTATAAGATTCCATTCCAGCTATCATCTTCATGAAGATCATGCATCAGCCATGAAAGATTGTTGTAGGGTCTTGACAGAGAGGGGAAAGGAAGCTTATATTGAAATTAACATGTTGGAATATATTAGAAAACAAAATTATAAAATTATAGATTTGAAGTGTCAAAAAGAAGCTCAATTATTGCAGGTTTTTAATCTTTCATGCTTGGTTTCAGATGAACAAGTACAAGTAATTATTATCAATTTTTAAATATGATTTCGTGCAAGTTTGTAAGAAATTAAGTTAAATTCGTATGTTCATTTAATTATGCAACTGAAAAATAATGTAAAGGAAACACCGAACAACTTATTGCTTAAAACCTTTGTATTTATTCATAAAGTATTATACAAATTCTGACACAAGTCGTGGGATATGGCTTGAAAAGTAAAGAATGTAGATAAGTGCAAAGGTGGAAATGTAAAAAGGAGACCGAACCTGTCATTTCCTATTAGACGAGACCCTCTTCCTTGTAATTTGCTTCTCCATTGGTCGAGTAGTTGCTTCGTTGTACCTAAAAGAAAGAGAAGGGAGAGGTGGTTAGAGATTTGGGTTACTTTGCCTCATTATATTTTCAACTTTGAATATATATGCATCAGTGATTGAAAAAGGAAAGACCCTGAATACAAAACAGAATGAACATGCCTTCAAAAAAGAACAAAGACAAGCACAGGTGTATTACAAGTATGCTTTTCAAATGAACGCAAAATGAAACCATTAATGAAACAATAAATGCAGGTGTTCATCATGTTATCAGCTAAAGATTTTCGGAATGAGACAGTTTTAAACTAAACAACCGTCTTCATGTTTTCCTTCGTATTACAAAATGCAGAAAAAAGAGTACAAATTTACAACAATTCATCAACTACTCAAGCATATATTTGTTTCAGAAAATAGTTCCAAAGTTGCGAGACTTTTCCATCAACTAAAATAATGATAAGGGTACATGAAAAATCTACAGCATGCTCAGAAGTTGTTGCTTTCTCATTCATTTTACAAAAAACAAATTTTCCAAATTACAATATTTATCCAACTTTCAAGGAAAAAGGGTCCCAAATTTGTACTTTAGATGTGCAAAATGACTGTAAATGGTTTTACAATTATCATTTATGGATCTGGGTATCTTTTCGGGAAGCACCAAATTTTCCACGAACTAAAGGAACACAAATGCATAAAAATAAATCTTGCAAAGAATTCAAAAGTTACAGGTTCCTCATCAATTGCAACAACAAAGATAGATTTCCACATCTGAGAGTATGCTTCTAATATGCATCCTAGGTGTGAATCTAATGTAATAAATTATAACCATTTCAATGATTCAATCAAATGAAAGAAGACCAATGTCACAGGAAAGGTGGCAAAAACAGAATTAGAGCTTCACAAGAAAACTGGTTTTACGAGAAGATAAAGATACAAAAAGATAATGCATTGATTCTCATTGTTCTCTTACATAAGGTTCTACAGACTGTTAAAAAAGTTACAAAAAGTTGCAGATATGAACTTCAGCTCACAGTCATATTTCCTTAAAAAGCCCCAGGTTTAAAAACAAGGGCAATGCCACAAGTGTAATACAACATGCTGAAGGAGAGTTACAAGCCACACATTTCAAGTGTATAGTTTCCAGAATGGTGGAAATGTAAATGTTTAGATCCAGAATAGCAGCCATCCATGGTAAAAACAGAGATATAAGAAAATACAGATTTTCCAAGTCCTTCATTAAATTTTCAAGCAAAAATGTGCTTCAGAAATATGTATTTCTAAACATACTTATGTTGATATAAATTCTAGTTTTAAGGAAAGGTCAGCCATTCCAGCTTCTTTACAAATCGTTCAGATCTTTAATAAATAACGATGACAAACAGTGGAAAAGTTGCAATCGCAGATGATGAGTCTGGGTATGATCTCTAAAAACATACCTTTCAGGTAAGCTTGGAGTCATCATGCATACGAATCGAGCTTGTTGGGAGTTAACATGGCTGAGTCATAAATGCGCAGGACCGAGCTAACAAATCACCATGACACCGAGCTTGGTCACAACATAATGTTTCCCACAAGTCAAGCTAGGTGTGCAAACTACAAGCTGGCTAGATTCGCAGTGGTGAACTCGGTGTTCAAAGAACCGAGCTAAGTCATGATTCCATGGACATCTAAGCCAAAAAAATGAGTTGAGAGTTCCATAGCGAGATTGTTAACCTGACCGATCTATGCAAGATCAGCTCCCCAACAACACGTCTACTCGAGTTAATCAAGCCACCAAGCCTAGATCTATGAACATCTAGCCCAAATCTGTGAACAACAGGTAGAACAATGCAATAGACCCCCAAAAGAGCTCGACTCCCAAGTGTAAAAGTGGCCGAGTTGCAATGAAAGTAAAGTGACAAATACCAATAGCTCGAGGTATTAAGAACTTGACCCAGATCACAAAATTCCCTGGCGAGTTGAAGAAACAACGCGATGAAAACAAAAGTTATGGAAAGAGCTATTGTTAACCAACGAAAAAGATAACTCATCAACACCCAATAGTAAGACTCGCTATGTTAGAAAACTCAAGCAAAAATGTGAACAGACAATGAACATGTTTCTAACTCACCATGAAGTGATCGAGTTGGACATAAATGTGCAGAGGCCGAGCTAACTGCAAGCTAGCACTGAGCTCAGAAGCACACCCAGCAAGCTACAAACACTTGAGCTTGAGTAACGCTCCACGACACGAGCTAACCAGGGTAGCAACAACCTGAGTCACACCACGAAGGGCCGAGTTAAGTAGCTGAATATCCTAGCGAGCTGTGTGCGGGTCAAATACACACCGAGCTAATAATGACCCCGATCGAGTTTCAAACCGCACAGAGAAAAGCAATGAACACCAAACCAAGCATGACTCCAATGCAGAAATAAACATAGGAATCCCAGTTCATGCAAGGGTAACACTCACCGAGCTAATAAGAAAATAGTGACGCGTTGCAGGGTCAGGGTCAAACTTAGATTACGACCACCCCCAGATTAGAAAAGTAAAAGAAAGGACGAGCTTGTTAGAGCCAAAGAATAGCTTGAAGCACAATATAAATACTTGCCGAAATGAAACATAATTTAATGAAACTCAAGAACAATTTGGGCCATGGTAAAAATGAAAATATGAATTCCAACAAGTTCATAAACAGAGCTCCAAAGTCATTCAGTCATGTCGGCCCACAATTTTTTGTGGCGTTTCCGTACTAGAAGTTTCCAGAAAAAGTGAAAAAAATGAGCTAGGGTTTTTTATCCTAATGGAAAAAATGTTGAGCCAAGTTAACTTAACCTTAGTTATTTAGCCGTGGTTAGGTTTTCTTAACCTTTTTTTTTTCATTTTTTTAACAATTTCCAATTATTTTCATGCAGGGGTAATGTTATAATTAGTCATGCTAATTATGCATTGAAAGGTCAAAATCAAGCCATGATTAGCTTAATCCATGCCAATGCCAAAGTAAAAATAAATCTACCAATTATTCACCCTTATGCATGATTGGCTAAACTAGGTTAGCTCTTTTTACCTTATTTTCTCACCAAAAAAATCCGCACCCATACCTTAACTTATGCAAAAGAGATTGTTGACTAGGGTCAAGAAAGATTTTGACTAAGACAAAAATAGACCATACTAGCTTATTATTAGCCCATTAATGTTTCCTTTGTAATCATGCAAATAGTTTTAGCTTTATTATTATTTGAAAATTGTATTTGTGAAAAATAATCCAAAAAGCTTGTAATTGTTAATATTGGATTTGTCTCCAGCTAGCCATCTAGTTAAATTTTAAATGTGTTAATTTTGGAGATGGAGTGAAGTTATCTCCTCTTGCCTTTTGGCTATATGTACCTTCTTTTTCAAAGTAAGAAGCGGTGCTTATTGATTCTATATGCTTAGGCTATATAGAGATTGTACTACAAAACCTTGTTGAAGCAATAAATATTATGTTTCTCCTCTATTTACAACTTTTCGTAGTGTGTTATAGTGTGTGTTTTGGTATGTGTTAGTGAATTTTTATTTCCTTTGCATGCTTATAACTCAAAATACCTCCATAAAATTAGTTTTATAAGCTTTTGTAGGTCATTTAAGTGCATGTTTGTGTTATTTGTGAGTGTAAAATCCCATCAAACAATAATTGAAGTGAATGTTATTAGTTATTTAACAATCAAACCAATGTGTTTTGTGCAGTTAAATGTCCCAAAATGTTGGTGTATCACCTATTTTACATGCTTTCATTAAGTTTGTGTTTATTTCTCTCCCTTAACCCCGCCAGAGAATTAGTTTAGGTGATCTATCTTAGGGAACTAGCCCACTCTAGAGGTTCTCCTCAACCTAAGTCACCCATAGCTCATAGGAGTTCCCATTGTATCAACCGAAGTGAAGAGTTTCTTGAAATTATTCATCAAGGGTACACTTCGGAGTGATAACAGCTACAACACTCGGCTTAGAATCATACTTGGGTCAGAATCACAACATAGACACAAAGTGCCTGTGCTCGTGCAAGAGCACCTAGGAAACTATGTCCTTCCCTAGGCATTAATTTCAAAGGGGCACACGGTCATTTTATTAGATCATCAAAGTTAAAAAAATTTAGAGCAGTTTTACAATATCGGACACAATCCTCTAGCAACATAATGCACTCTATCTCATTAAATCGGAATAATCAATACATTTAGAACTAATTGGGAACAACTCGGGAAAACATGAACAAATCGGGGATGCACCATCTACAAGTGGTGCTTATTGGACAGAGTCATAAAAGGAGAGTAACACTAGACCTCTCCCCAACACTTTATCTTTTGCATGAGATCACCCAAAAAACTCACACTTGGCATGAAATCTCCCAAAAAACTCGCTCTTGGCATGAGATCACCCAAAAACTCTCTCTTACCATGAGATCTCCCAAAAACTCAAAATTGGCATTATATCACCTAAAAACTCACGCTTGGCATGAGATTGCCCTAAAAAGTCACATCTAGCATGAGATCACCCAAAAACTTGCTATTCTTGTGAAATCAAACAAAAACCTCATTGTACACAACATTTTTCGTAACACATTTTCTATCCATTACACTCTTCTAAATGAGGTGCACACTTTCCTTTTACATACTTTTACACACTTATGAATTTTTTTCATGTACACAACTTTAATTACTACTCTCTTCTTTTGTAGGTATGTCCTTTATACGCAAGAAGAAGAAACCTAAAACAAAATTACAAGCACAATACCAGGTACAAGCAACACATACACTTCACCCCTAGGGTCAATTTCCTTTCCTAGTGTCCACGCTTCATTTTGTAATCATTCCATCCTTCACTTTTCCACTAGGCAAGCTATTTGCTGCACTCTCTATAGGATTATAAGGTACACATCTCTTATCAACTTTATGTTATCAAGTATTCACTCAATAAGATAAAGTGGGGAAAATATAGACACAAAATCACACACTTTGGTACATTTAGAGGTCCTAAACACATATTAGCATTCATACTATTCGTAAGTAACAAAACTAGTAATTGACGACTATCTTTGGCCTCTTTGATATTTTTGTTGTTTTCTATTTGGTCTTACACACCCTACAACATAGTCATTATTTTATTGATTTATCTTTTATGGATTCGAGATAGCGCCACCATGTGATAGAAACACATAGGCACCCCGACCCATTTTTACATTACTCACTTTTTTTGGGTTTCTTTTATCTCGTTAGCTATCTTTTCACTTATGGGTCAGCCTTCCAGCTTTTGATTATGAAATTCAAACAAGGGAATCATATTAATACATACTTACGTGTTCAAAATAAATTACCAAGAACTAAGTATTACTACTATCACCTAAGCTTACATCCAAAAGGAACCGAAACACTGAAAGCATCCATTCAAGGGACAAGGGACTCCATACTCTATACACAACATATGAAGGGTAAGTTTAATCTATTCCATTAACAAGTTTGAATATTTTAGCAAATATAGCCCACTATCAAGTGCAACTTCTACAAGGGAATCCTAGGGAACAAGTTCTACACATGCCCACCCAAACTACATGGATTCTAAGATGTACTGCAATGCTTACTCGTAAGCTCACTCTCACGCTGACCACCACAGAAAAGTCCGACTTCCGATATTGCATATTTCTTTTTAAGTTTAATGTAGTTTGTAGGATTTTGCATCTGAAATTCTATTTTGTAGGTTCTAGATACCTTCAACATTCATTGTGTTCAACTATCATTGATCAAAAGGAAGCAACAACGAATATATTACAATACTACAAAAATTAGGTTTTGATCATTTACAAAGTCATAGGTGCTTAGAAGAGTTCTGCAATGCCCCCTTCACTACCGTCGATACCCATGTCCAAATTCAATCTTGCATTCTAGAATTCATTACGAGTAGTAACAACACTCTTCCCAGTCTATTCATCACTTTTTCCGGTCAAATTAGTTCTACGTCAAGCGAAATATTGACATTTATTGCACTTGTGCAAAAATGGGAAACTCAAAACTTCATTACAATGGATAGCATTGGTGAAGTATACCTAATCTAGGGGAGATCACATCAAATTATGTCATTATTGTTGATTTATTTAAAAAGATTACATGAAATCTACAACTATGTGTGTTGTTACAAAATGTAATAGATCACATAGTCTGCAATTTCATGACCACCCTCATCAAAAGAACACAAGCCCCGAAGGACAGTTGTGTTGTCTTGATGAGGAAATCCACTGCAGAGTAGGTGAAGTGTAAATTTTGGAACAAAGCAAACATAAGTGCAAATCACAGAAAATCGAGTTCATTACTTGAATATTACAAGTCCTATTCAAAGTTATTTCCTTTATGATTAAGACATTCAATTATGTTACCGAGTTGTTTAGTTCATTATACAATCCATACGAGAAAGTGGAAATGCGTAAAGAGATATACAACTCATTTACATAATTCAATGTTTTATTCACAAGGAGAGTCAAATGTTACCCACTCAAGCCGTGGGATGTAAATGAAAAGTAAAGTACAACATCTTCTTGAAAAGAAAGATACACATGCATGAAAGAGAAAGCAAACGAGTATGAGGGTGAACCCATCATTGCATTCTATATTATTTATTGTGTAGAGCATCTCCTTGTCATCTCCTTCATCCTCAAGTCATGGTACGAAAAGAAAAAAATTCAACCATCGATTACTGAGCTTAGGGATCAAACCATATTCCTACACTATCCTACTTCGTGCATATGAATCTTCCCTTAAGCAAGAGATGTATTCTACTTGAATTCATAAGTTCATGCATGCTTTAATCACTCAGAAAGAAGAAAACATGGACATAAGAGAGACCAAAAAGCCTAAATATTTCTTAATTGTTTTCCTAAGTGTGTAGGTACAGGTTACAACCAAAAGAAAAATATACAAGTCATAATTGCATGCAAGAAAAGGAAGAATGCAACTCAAAGTTCCAATAGCTATTCTGAAATGGAAGAAGTTTAAGAAAAGAGAGAGTGGAAGATGGAAACACTTGTTCTAGTTACAGCAGAAGAAGAAGAAATAGATTTCAAGAAGTGAAGCTAAATACCTAAAGGGAAAACCGTTGAAACAGGATGAGAGAGAAGATTCTCGGGAAAGTTTTGCAGTGGCTTCACCATGTAAAATGGACATTTACAATTTTCCATCTAGTTGTTTTTAACTACTACATGCTTAAAGGAACCATCCAAATTAAATAAGTGATACATAAAACATCAAAAACATCACATGATAAAAAAAAACAAGCGAACATATTTTCAGTCTTCAATTGCTATATCAACTCAATAAGAAAAGTGTTACTTTCTGTATTCTAGATCAGAAAATACAACTACTATTTCTGGAAATGCATTTAAGAGATTATTCGGAAAAAATTGATAGGGCTTCACCATGAAAAATCAATATTTCAAATTTTCCAGCAAGCATCCAAGTAAGAAATAGTCGAAGAAAGTAAATTAAGCATTAGAAACAAGTCTTATGCCTGAAATAGTACTCACAAGTTTCAAATTGGAGCAATGATCAAGATCATAAATGCAGTTGTATAAATGAAGTATAGATATCTATGCCAGGAAGCATGATACAAAATGGAAAACTTATTACTTTCAGCTCATTGTTGCAAAGGGAAGATAATGACACTCAGGAAATGTCTAGATCCATGTATGCCAAGGTGAAACACAAATACCAGAAGAAGATCCATCAAGATTACAACCAAGCTATAGAAAATAATGGCATATAGTGAAAAACAAGAAATTTTACAGTAATAGCCCCAGAGAGCCCAGATTTTGAATGGTAAAAATTGAGAGAATAGCTTTTAATCATAAACAGTGTAATGTGAACCACAAAAGCTAGAGCAAGTATAGATCTTATGCATTGGAAAACCCATCAATGAGCTCAAGGAATCAAGGAAATATACGCATGGTATAGGTAAAGCCGAGGCCTATCTCAAATAAAGCACATTTGCAGAAGAATGAAATAAACCAGGATCTCAAAATCAATATAAGTATGCAAAACTTGAGCTTCATTATAGAAATCCATAATATCAGGTAGATTCCATAACAAATGATCAGTGGGATAACAAACTCGAATACCCAAATAAAAAATGATCAGATCTAGAGTTAAGGGTAGAGAAAATTTGTAATAGAATAATGGAGACCCAGATACATACCAATCTCGAAAATTCAAAGCTTCCAAAAGGTTACAAAGAATATACAGAAAGGAGCTATAGATTATATTCAGCTCAAAAGGCCAAAAGATGTAGAAGGGTCTAATACTTTTTGCTCAAATGATTAATACCCATTTTTGGGTCATTCCAAATCAAGACTACTAAGGAACAGAAAAGGAAAATGTTTTATTCTTTCATGATTGTAGAAGACTACCACAAATTTTTGCATAGATATTCAACAGAGATAATAAATCACCAAATAAGAACCGAAGGAAATAGACCCTCAAATTAAGAGTTAAAGTCGAAGACTCCAACAATTTCTAAGCTCGAGTTTAACAACGGCAGCCATAAAAGACCAAGAAAATGTAGAAAGAGAACATATTAGTTTTTCTCAAAAACAAAGTAGAAATGATGAAAAAAAAAAACAATTCGTGTGTTCGGAAGTCGAGACAAAAATTACCATCTCCATTGGTAAAGCAAATAGAAAGCTCGGACAAGCGAAGAACACAAAGAGTCTTTTCCACAAAGGCAAAGCTTGAAAAGAAGAAACCGAGCTTCAAAAATGACCACGGTGAGCTCGAAAGGCTAATAAGGAAAAGAACACAAAAAACCTCAAAGAACCCAAACGAGGAGGCGTCTGAAATTTTCTAGGCTTCGCAAACTCTCGAGCTCAATCAATACGAAATGATCAAAATAGTGAAATATTGAAGATTTTGAATACCCGAAAGAGAAAACCTAACTCAGCTTGAGTTCAACCATGGACAAGATAAATTTTGCAAAGATCAAGGGCCAAAGGGATCCTCAAAATTTGAATGAAATGACGGGTTCAACCATTTTACCATACCAACTCAAGGGGAGAGTTAATGAAACCTCAATGGTCAAGCAACGACCAACCTTCATCCAGGTATGAAGATCAATGGCTAGTGATCATTCACCAAATTCAAAGTAACCAACCAGATTAGTGCCCTACCGTTTTAAATACAATGCATGAAACCCTAATCACAAGTAAGAGATCAACAACCCAAGTTTCCATCACAATATCAAAGTAAAATTGACACGAGTTAAATTGCCACCTACAAATATTTGGAGGGTGAGTCATCGTGGGGAAGGGGCCAACCCATGTAATTAAACAAAAGTAAATGTCATTGAACTTTATGAACTATTTCAAAAAATCCAAAAATATATCATTTCACCAAAAAGGTAAGTATAAAAAAATGCCATCAAATGTAAAAGTGCTCATACCTTAAAAGGTAAGTTTGAAAGGTGGCCGAATGTAAGTATGGTGGCATTGTATATTTCAAAACACAAAATTTTCTAAGACCACAAAGTGGCCAAACTCGTGAGGTAAAGGTTCACCCATAAGGGCCCCCAGTGGAGTTGTACGAAAGTGTCATTTTTTCCATGTGATCACTAGAAAAAGAATAAATGTAGAACATGTGCAGATAAAGGTGGTCCCAATCAGATTAATGGAGTGAATTATTTTTACAAATATTGCTAGTTGTTGTAATTATTTGCTCACAGGAAGAGAGTTGTATTTCTTGCATGCTTCACAAGAAGACAAAACAGAGAAGAAGATGAATTTGCATGCTCAAAGGAGGGAGACTTGCCTAGCAAGAAATTTTATTATTAGAAAATTATTCACCCATTCTTTTCTTAAAATAGAATAGTTAACTCAATTTGAATGCATTGTAAATAAGGCTATTAATGCCTATTTTTAATTGCATACTCTAGTTTGTATTATTTTATCCCTTTATTTATTATTAAATAAAGGATAAAATTAGGATGCATGGGCGAGTATAGCCTTAGTCTATTTTTAGGAAGGGTGGGAAAATTTATTTTTCTATATATTGTGTGCCTTTGCAAAGCAAAAGGGATTCTTCCTAGAGGACTTTTGGATATATGAGTACTGAAGAAAATTTTTCCAGTTTTTCCCTCTGAGTGTGAAGTGTTTTCTACCTTTCCAAGTTACTTTGCAGTCTTATGTATGTTATATTAATCTTGTGAATGCAAATTCCCTGATCAACCACCTTACCCTGCTGTAAATTTTAGTCCTTTTCGCTTAAATTTTAATGTGCATGTTAACTTATTAGTACTGTTGTGATCCTCCTCAGTACAATCAAGTGTTTTGCCCTTAAATATTCTATAGAAAAACTATTGGTTCATGCATCAAGAATCCTTCACAGATCATTTTTGCATATACTCAGTCAAATCCCTCATACAAATTTGGTGTATCACCTTAGTTTTAATCATTTTTAAGTTATCTTTTACCTCAAACTCCCATAAAGTAGTTTAAGATACACCAATAAGGAACAGACCTCGATATCGGAGACTCACCTCAAATAGGTATACCCACATACATGAGGTGTTTCCATTGTATCTATGAAAGAGAGAGATCATTGTGCAATCTTAGAAAACTCTGCAACCATCTCTCATAGGGTGCACTTTCGAGAGATAATAATTTTTGGACACCTAGTGGGATGAAGAATCGATCTGCATGCAAGTTTAGATCTACAAAGAAATTAAAAGTCACTTTTGAAAGAAAACAAACGCAGATAATTTATTTTAAAGATTTTATGATCTTTTGGTGACTCTGTAAAGCTGAATTCAGACTAGTATTGCAGCATGTTCCATGCCTAAAGTGACTACAAGATCATCGGTAAGAGGAATTCCTTTTGATTTTGTTTCTTTACCTTTGAATTTCTAGAAGGAAGAGTTGGTAATACTTTTCCTTATAATAGACCTAGTTTTGGTAACCCTCCTCCTAATATTCCTTCACCACGTGTCAATTTTTCTATCAATATCCCAATTTTTCCAATGGCCCAACAACCACCTAGGAATTTTGTGCCCTTTACTAATGGCAGCCCATTAGTAATTCCAGTTTATCATGATATTCCCAATGCTGCCATGAAAAGCTTGCCATCATTCATAGGTGAAAATCAGGTTACACCAGTTGAACATATCAAAGATGTTGTAACCCTATGTGCAGATCCATAATATCACTCATGAAGATGTAGCCCTAAGACTTTTAGCTGCATCTTTTAAAGGGAAAGCCTTGTAATGGTATAGAAACTTAGAAATTGGAAGCATAGGAACTTGGGATATTTTAGGTGAAAAATTGTTGAAACAATTCCAAGACAACTCAGATCATTTATCTCTCATTGAACAATTATCTACTATTAAAAGAGCTCCCAATGAATTTATGTCTAGTTTTAATATCTATTTTTCCAGAACTTGGGAGAGAATTCCAGCAAGTGTCAAGCCTCAAGCTGATCATGCTTTCCTTTATTATCTTAGAGCATTAAACAGTGATATCTCAACCATGATTTAGTCAATGGGTGGAGAGACACTCCCAATAGCTTATGATATTGCTATCCGAGCTGAAAATAGCCTTATTCAAGCTGGAAAGTTAGCACCAAGGCCATCAATGCCATTTTCAGTAGATTTAACACCTATTCCTCAACCTATTACAATCATAGAACCCACTATTGTAGCTCCATTAGATGATGTATTTAAAGCTTTGTAGACTATGGGAAATAAATAACTTCAATTGAGAATAAAATTGCATTACCTAGTAGACCCTACCAAGCTCCTTATCAGCCCTACCAATAGAATCAACAAAATAGGTAGCCCT
Organism: Taxus wallichiana var. yunnanensis; assembly: GCA_018340775.1. NCBI lineage: Eukaryota > Viridiplantae > Streptophyta > Pinopsida > Cupressales > Taxaceae > Taxus > Taxus wallichiana. The sequence goes on along the minus strand of CM031239.1, from coordinate 393,076,863 downwards.
ATCAACAGAATCAAAATTATAGGTAGCCTTACCAGCAAAGGCAGTTTGACCCAAAGGCTCCTAGTTCTTCTAATGCTTTAGTTATAGTTAATATGCCACAAAAGAGTGGTGTCAACCTTGTAATCAACCTCATTTAGTTGTAACTTACCAAATATGCTTTTCTGAATCTAAATCTTGTTGCACAACCTCAATCTGAAACATTTTTATGCCTCAAATGGAGGGTGGGCAGCAAGAAACTCATGTTCGAGAAAGCACTGAACAAAATTTAGTAAGTTTTAATGAGGAGGATTCATCATAGTCACTACTAGAGCTCGGGGAGAGGCCCTTGCTGAAAATCAAAAGCAACAAAATAGGCCTATCCTACCACTCATCACCGATAAAACAACATCTACAGATTCCAAAGTCAACTAACAAATGTGTTGTTCCTCAAAAATTAGAAAGTGTCCCGATTGATAAAAGTCATCAAAGACAACTACAACCTGATCCAAGAAGATTGTTTATACCTTAGATATCCAAGGCAAAGTAGAATCAGTTTTCAAAAGCCTACTCCAAGACAATTGATTTTGTCTCTAAGACAATTGCTTCTTTCAACATTGTTGATGTAATGAAAAAGCATAATGTTAACATCTCAATGTGGGACACTCTAAGTATTCCTGGAAAACAAGATTTACTTTCTCATGAACTAGCTAAACTGTAGATTTCTTCAAATACAACAGAGAAGGAAGTTCAGAAAATAGATATGGTCCTTGGAACGTTTGAGCAAGACCGTATTAAAGAAGTTAAGTGGATGGTTCAAAAAGTTATGAATGCTCATGACATCAAGAAACCACCACCATTTTATTTGTCACTAATTATTGGAGAACATTTAGTTCATAATTGCATGGTGGATAGTGGTGCAAGTAGCACATTTATGCCAAAAGTGATTGTAGAAAAATTAGGCTTACAATATGAGCCTACAGAAAGGAGTGTCTTACAACTTGATGGAATTACAACTAACACGGTTGGTATAATCAAAAATTTGGAGGTAACGTTACATGCTTGCCCAAATGTTTCTATTCTACAAGATGTTACTGTTGTGGATCTACCTCCATACTTTGCCTTGTGCTTATCTAGAGATTTCACAGTGAAAATAGGAGGTTATCTCTCTTCAGATTGGTCCTTTTTATTTTTACTACACGTTATGGAACTAAGGTTACTATCAATTTAGAACCATTGGCCAGATTCCATATTGAGCCTCATTCTCAAATGTAGTAGCTAATTACTCAGCTTTAGAGAAATCTGATTTTGATGATGTAGCTCAGGTTTTAGCATTAGATGGTGTTTCTAACATGTTTATGGATGAAAAGATCATTAAAGAACATGCTCATGATCCTTTTAAGGAGGTTGAAGAACATCTTTTTGGTGTGTATTGTATGCATGAAAAAAATACACCACTTCCCTTGCTATCCAAAACAGATGATTTAGTAAAAGGAATTTGGAAGCTTCATTTTGATGGAGCTAAGAACAAGAAAGGACAGGAGTAGGTTTGATGCTCACTTCCTGAAAATTGAAAGGTATTTCTTAGCTTTGAGTCTCCAATTTACATGCACTTGTAATGTGGTGAATACAAAGCATTAATTCATGGCTTACTTTGGGCTAGAAAGAGAGGTATCAGCACATTACAAATCTTTGGTGATTCTGAGTTAGTTATCAATCAAGTAAAAACTTCAATGTTTGTAAGAATCCACTAATGAAGTCTTACAGACATAGAGTTTCAAACTTAATGGAGGATTTTGAGGCTATTAATATTTAGTCTATTCCTAGAGCTGAAAATAAGCATGTAGATAGACTTACAGTAGTTGGTGCTAGTTTTGAAGTGCTAGAACAAATGGAAAACAACAAAATTCAGCCTCATATTAAGCTAATTTTCAGGCCTTCTATACCTGATAATGAATCAAATTGGAAAGTTTTTGAAAGTGATGATCAAATCTGCAGGTTTTTGTAGCAAGAAGTTGAATTCTCTGTAGTTAATCAGGATAAGTTACAACATTTATATGGTGATCAGATTGTTCAGTTGAAGACAAATAAATTACCTCGAGGTTTGGTTACATTGGAAGACATCTTCAGCATTGACGATCAGTTAAGAAAGGTGAAGACTAAAATGTCAACCCCCTTGGATAATTATGAAGAGATCTTGGTTGATGAAGGGAAAAAGTTATTTCTTGGAAAGGTATGTTCCTTAACCGAAAAACAGTCATTTATTAATCTTTGCAAAGAGTTTAAGGATGTCTTTGCTTGGAAATACCAAGACTGAAAGGGTTTGATCCCAGTCTAGCACAACATACAATCGAGTTACATCCAAATGCTAAGCCTGTAAGACAGAAACAGAGGCCTGTAAATCCAAAAATAGAACCTCTGATGAGGAAAGAGTTATCCAAGTTGATCGAATTAGGTATTATTTTTCTAGTTAAGCATTCAAGTTGGGTAGCTAATCTTGTTCTGTTAGGAAGAAGAATGGTGAAATCAGACTATGTGTAGATTTCAGAGATCTTAATAAAGCTTCATTAAAAGATCATTACCCACTTCCGAATATGGATCAGATTTTGAGAACAGTCTCAGGTTTAGATAGACTATCTCTTCTAGATGGTTATAGTGGCTATAATCAGATTTTAGTCCGAGAAGAAGATAGATACAAAACAACTTTTACCACCAAGTGGGGTACCTATGCTTACAAAAGAATGCATTTTGGTCTTTCAAATTCTAGAGCAATGTTTCAACATGCAATGGACATGACTTTCGAGCTTGTTAAATAAATGTATTCTTGTTTATTTGGATGATATTACCGTGTTCTCAAAAAATCCAAAAGAACATTTGATGCATTTAAGGTAGACTTTTCAGTTATGCAAGTAGTTTGGAATATCTCTAAATCCTCTAAAGTCTATCTTTTCAGTACATCAAGGTAAATTACTTGGTCATATTGTTTTGAAGCAGGGTTTAGTAATTGATCCTTTCAGAATCGAAGCTATATCACAACTATCATTGCCTCATCATAAGAAGGCATTGTAAAGTTTTCTTGGAAAAATCAAATTGTTAGAATATTTGTTCCAAATTTTGCAGCATTGGTTAAACCATTAACAACTATGTTAAAGAAAGAAAAATTTCTCTTGGACTAGTGAAGGAAAGGAAGGTTTTGAAGCAATAAAATAGCTATCTCTCAGGCTCCTACTCTTGCAAACCCAAATTTTGATAAAGATTTTACAATGTATGCACTTGTAGGAGATGAAACAATCTCAGCTATTTTGACTCAGAGTTAATGATGAAAATATTGAGCAGCCAATTACTTTCTTTGGACAGAGTTTGCATGATTACAAAACAAGGTACACATTTCTTAAAAAACAAGTACTTTTAGTAGTCAGAGGACTAAAGAATTTTAAGTACATGCTTTCAAACAATAAAATTCATGTTCTTGTTTCTCATCCAAGTGTGAAAGCTTTCCTTTTAAATAAAGAATTGAATGAGAAAAGAGAAGGCTGGATAACGAAGGTTATGGAATATGATGTTGATATCTAGGTTGCTAAGACGGTTCGAGGTAAAGGTTTATGTGAACATCTAATTGCTGATATGGAAAAACAACAGGCTGCAAAACCCAAAGATTTAGAACAACATGCTGAAATTACGTATCAGCAATCAAATATCATGGTCCAACCAAAATTCAACAACCTGAACTTTCTCAAGAGATCCAAGAATCAAGGTGGATGACTGATTTGGTGAACTACTTACAACATGGCACCTATCCGGAAGGTATGGATAAGAATAAACGAAGATATTTCAGATTACAAGCTATCCCTTATCTTTTCATTGATGGTGTATTGTTCAAAAGGGATATAAATGGGATCTTGTTGCGATGTGTTGATTATGATAAAATTTAGAAAATATTATCAGAATTCCATGAAGGACCTGTAGGAGGTCACTTCTCAACATGTACTATAGCTTTAAAAATTATGAAAGTAGGTTACTATTGGCCTAGCATATTCAAAGACTATTTTGAATGGATTAGAAAGTGTAAGAAATGTGCTTTCTTTGTTGGAAAAGAACATCTTGCTTCGTTGCCTTTGCAGCCTATTTCATCTGATTAGCCTTTTATGTAGTGGGGTCTTGATTTTATTGGCATGATAAACCCACCTTCATCACAAGGACATAAGTGGATCTTAACTACTACAAATTATTTTACACGATGGACTAAAGCAATAGCCTTGAAAGATGCTAATGAAGTTTCAATACTATCCTTTTATGAAGGAATAGTTTATAGATTTGGTGTTCTAACAACGATCATATCAGATAATGCTTTAGCATTCCTCAGTGCAAAGGTAACAGATTGGGCTATCAAACATGGAATATATTTGAGTTCTTCATCTAATTATTACCCCCAAGGTAATGGCTTAGCTGAAAGTACTAACAAGAATTTGTTAAGAATCATCAGAAGAACACTCAAGGATAATCAAAGAGCTTGGCATTTGATGTTGAATTCCACACTTTGGGATGACATGACTAACTCTTCAAAGATCAGTTGGCAATTCACCATACAAGCTTGTGTATGGAAAAGAAGCAAGAATGCCTATTTCAGTTGAGTTACCCACATTAGATTTGCTGCATCAAATGGAGCTACTTGAGAATGAACCATTACAGGTTCATTATGCAGAGTTAATGGAATTACAAGAGCTAAGAGATCAAGCTCATTCAAATATGGAAAAGAATCAGAAACAAATCAAGAAGAATTTTGACAAGAAATCCAAATTTAGAGTCTTCAATGAAGGAGATATTGTGTTAAAGTGGGATTTTGATCATGTGCAAAGCCAGGAAGACACTCAAAGTTTGATACACTCTGAGTGGTCCTTACATGATTTCATCTTGCAAGGAACAAAACACTTTTCAGCTTTGAAGCTAAATGGAGAGGAACTTCCCATTCCTTTGAATGGTATGTTTCTCAAACATTATTATTGAAAATCTTACAGTGATTGTTAAAGTAGGATTTCCTTCAATAAGTGTAATTTATGCACATTGCATTGTTTTTTCAATTCAATAAGTGCATTCATGCACGTGATTTGGTTTACCAGATCCTTTCCCAACTTTAGTTTGTTTTGGAATGGTTGGACCTTTTAGAAAGGAAGATTTTGGTTATATGCTTCAGACTCCATGCCCAATGGACAAGAGCAAGGCACTGGTATATAAGCAAACAGGCAGCTTTCCCCATAGGATCGCCAAAAATGTTGACAATTTTTACACTTGTACAAAAATGGGCAACTCAAAACTTTGTTACGATGGATAGCATTGGTGAAGTATACCTAAGCTAGGGAGATCACATCAGATTATGTCATTATTGCTGATTTATTTAAAAGATTACATGAAATGTAACTATGTGTGCTATTACAAAATGTAACAGATCACATAGTCTGCAATTTCATGACCATCCTCAGCAAAAGAACACAAGCCCCGAAGGATAGTTGTGTTGTCTTGATGAGGACATCCAATTGTAGAGTAGGTGAAGTGTAAAGTTTTGGAACAACAAACATAAGTGCAGATCACAAGAAAATTAGAGTTCATTACTAAATGTTACAAGTTCTATTCAATGTTCTTTCCTTTATGATTAAGACATTCAATTATGTTACTGAGTTGTTTAGTTCATTATACAATCCATACAGAAAGCAGAAATGCAGAAAGAGATATACAACTCATTTATAGAATTCAATGTTTTATTCACAAGGAGAGTCAAATGTTTCCCACACAAGCCGTGGGATGTAACTGAAAAGTAAAGTACAACTACTAAAAAGAAAGATACACATGCATGAAAGAGAAAGAAAAGGAGTATGAGGGTGAACCCATCATTGCCTTGTATATTCTTTTTTGTGCAAGAGCATCTCCTTGCCAACTCCTTCATCCTCAAGTCATGGTACTGAAAGCAAAAACAAGTCAACCATCAATTACGAGCTCAGGGATCAAACCATATTCCTACACTATCCTACTTCGTGCATATGAATCTTCCCTAAAAGGAGATGTATTCTACTTGAAGGACAAACAACATGTGCATGCTTTAATCACTCGAGAAAGAAGAAAGTGAAAAGAAAGAAGAAAACATGGACATAAGAGAGGCCAAAAGCCTAAATATTTCCTAACTATTTTCCTAAGTGTGCAAAGTACGAGGTCAGAGCCAAAAGAAAATAGACAAGTCATAAGTACATGCTAAGAAAAGGAAGAAGTAACTCAAAGTTCCAATATTTGTTCTAAAATGGAAGAAGTTTCAGAAAAGAGAGAGTGGAAGATGGAAACACTTGTTCTAGTTACAAAAGAAGAAGAAGAAACAAATTTCAAGAAGCTGAAGCTAAATAACAAAAGGGAAAACCTCTGAAACAGGATGAGAGAGAAGATTCTGGGAAAATTTTTTCCAGGGCTTCACCATGTAAAATGGACATTTACAACTTTCCATCATGTTGTTTTTAACTACTACATGCTTAAAGGAACTATGAAAATTAAATAAGTGATACAAAAAGTAGAAAAACATCACATGATCAAAATAAACAGCTAACATATTTTCAGTCTTCAATTGCTATATCAGTTCAGCAAGAAAAGTGTTACTTTCTGTATTTTGGATCAGAAAATACAACTACTATTTCTGGAAATGCATTTAAGAGATGATTTTGGAAAAAATTTGACAAGGCTTCGCCATGAAAAATCAATATTTCAAATTTTCCAGCAAGCATCCAAGTAAGAAACAGTTACAGAAAGTAAATTAAGCATTGGAAACAAGGCTTATGCTTGAAATAATACTCACAAGTTTCAAATTGGAGCAATGATCAAGATCATAAATGTAGCTGTATCAATGAAGTATAGATATCTATGCAAGGAAGCATGATACAAAATGGAAAACTTATTACTTTCAGCTCATTGTTGCAAAGGAAGATAATGACACTCAGGAAAAGTCCAGATCCAGGTATGCCAAGGTGAAACACAAATACCCAGAAGAAGATCCATTCAGATTACAACCAAGCTATAGAAAACAATGCCATATAGTGAAAAAGAAGAAATTTTATAGTACTAGCCACAGTAGAGCCCAGATTTTGAATGGTACAAAATTGAGAGAATAAATTTTAATCATAAATAGGTGTAATGTGAACCACAAAAGCTAGAGCAAGTACAGATCTTATGCATTGGAAAACCCATCAACGAGCTCAAGGAATCAAGGAAATATACATGGTATAGGTAAAGTTGAGGCCTATCTCGAATAAAGCACATTTTTAGAAGAATGAAATAAACCAAGATCTCGAAATCAATATAAGTATGCAAAACTTGAGCTTCATTATAGAAATCTAGAATATCAGGTAGAGTCCATAATAAATGATCAGTGGGATAAAAAACATGAATACCCAAATAAAAAATGATCAGATCTGGAGTTAAGGGTAGAGAAAAGATGTAATAGAATAACGGAGACCCAGATACATACCAATCTCGAAAATTCAAAGCTTCCAAAAGGTTACAGAGAGAATATACAGAAAGGAGCTACAGATTATATTCATCTCAGAAGGCTGAAAGATGTAGAAGGGTCTAATACTTTTCGATCAAATGACTAATACCCATTTTTGGGTCATTACAAATCAAGACTATGCAGAAACAGACAAGGAAATGTTTTATTCTTTCATGATTGTAGAAGACTACCAAAAATTTTTGCATAGAGATTTGATAGAGATAATAACTCACGAGCAAGAACCGAAGGAAATAGACCCTCAAATTAAGAGTTAAAGTCGAAGACTCCAACAATTTCCAAGCTCAGAGTTCAACAATGACAGCCACAAAAGACTAAATATGTAAAGAGAAGCGTAAGTTTTTCTCGAGAAACAAAGTAGCAATGATGAAAAAACAAATAATTACTGTGTTCGGAAGTCGAGACCAAAACTTACCATCTCCATTTGGAAAAATAGAAAGCTCAACAGTGAAGAACACAGAGAGTCTTTTCCACAAAGGCCAAGCTCGAAAAGAAGAAACCGAGCTTTCAAAATGACCACAGTGAGCTAATAAGGGCCGAAAGAATCAAAACCAAAGTGCACAAAGCCTCAAAGAACCCCAGCCTAGGTAGAAATTTTCACGGGGAAAATTTGAGCTCTCTCGATGAAGATGGATAGTGAAATGATCAAAATGGTGGAATTTGAGTTGTTTTGACTCACCCACCCGAGCTTAGAAAACCTAACTCAACTTGAGTTAACGTTTCTCAATGGACAAGATCAGGTCATGCAAATAATCAAGGGCCAAAAGGGATCCTCAAAATTCTAAGTCTTATTTTAACCATGTTCAACTCAAGGAGAGAGTTAATGAAACCTAACCGATGTCAAACAAGATGACTAACCTTCATCCACGATAAAAATCAACATCAAATAAGGATCAATGGCATCAACACGAGGAGGTATAGGATCGATGACCATTTTAAGATGATCACCAACTTCTACAAAGACCGAGTTACATCTCTTTTGATCAGAGGTTAGTTACAAATGCCACCGAAAATATTTCCAAGGGGTGAGTCACCATGGGGAAGGGGCCAACCCACGTCACCAATCAAATATCATTGCATTGACTTTTAAAAGTCCAAAAACTATAGTCATTTCCAAATAATACAAAAAATGCCAAATCATGCGTGCTCATCACCAAAAAGGTAATGTTTGAAATATTCCAATCGATGAAATGTGGTGGCATACCTTATATGCCATAGTTTTGTTACAAAGGTGGCCAATGTAACATGGTGCCCCTATGTACAAAGTTATTTCAAAACAAAAATTTGCTAAACCACAAGAGTGCCCAAACCCAATGAAAGGTTGGGGTGGTCACCCCACAAGAGGTTGGATTGTACATGAGTTGAAAGTTTCACCATGTGACCACTAGAAAAGATGTAAAAGTGTAACATGTGCACAAAGCAAGTGGTCCCCCATTAATGAGTAATTATTTTTACAAATATTGCTAAGTGTTGTAATTATTTTCTCATAGGAAGAGAGTTGTATTTTTGCATGCTTCACAAGAAGAAAGAATAGAGAAGAAGATGAATTTGCATGCTCAAAGGAGAGAGACTTTCCTAAGCAAGCAATTTTATTATTAGCAAATTATTCACCCATTCTTTTCTTAAAATAGAACAGTCAACCTCAGTTTGACTGCATTGTAAACAAGGCTATTAATGCCTATTTTTAATTACATACTCTAGTTTGTATTATTTTATCCCTTTATTTATTATTAAATAAAGGATAAAATTAGGATGTATGGGTGAGTACAGCCTTAGTATATTTTTAGGAAGGGTGGGAAAGTTTATTTTTGCTATATATTGTGTGCCTTTGCAAAGTATAGGATTATTCCTAGAGGACTTTTGGATATATGAGTACTAAAGAAATTTTTTCTAGTTTTCCCTCTGAGTGTGAAGTGTTTTCTTCCTTTCCAAGTTACTTTGCAGTCTTGTGTATGTTATATTAATATTGTGAATGCAAATTCCCTGATTAACCACCTTACCCTACTACAAATTTCAGTCTTTTCTGCTTAAATTTTAATGTGCATGTTAACTTATTAGTATTATTGTGATCCTCCCTCAGTACAATCAAGTGTTTTTCCCTTAAATATTATAGAAAAACTATTGGTTCGTGCATCAAGAATCCTTCATAGATCAGTTGTGCATATACTTAGTCAAATCCCTCATACAAATTTTGTGTATCACCTTAGTTTTAATCATTTTTTCAGTTATCTTTTACCCTCTAAATCCCGTAAAGATGTTTAGGATACACCAATAAGGAACCATCCTTAATACAAGACAATCACCTCGAAATAGGTATACCCACAGGCACTGAGGTATTTCCATCAGTATCTATGAAAGAGAGAGATCATTCATGCAAGCTTAGAAAACTGCAGCCATCTCTCTACAAGGTGCACTTTAGAGAGATAATAGTAAATCAATTAAGTTCTTTCTCCTTATTCTTTACTTAGGGTTTTAAATATTACATCTTAGATTTCTTGTGTCATTTCTTCATTTCAACATTTGTACATCATTTGGTTTAGTAGCGACTCAAAAATATTTTTGATTTAATTCAAATTTTATTAAATTAATAGGAATGTAGGATGATAAATGAATAATGTATTGAAAATTGAATGATAATGAGATGCGTAATGATGTATTTGATTCAATTTGATTATGATGAAGGGGAAGGAGCAATTACCCCCAAGTGTGAGAGTGGGGTTTATTTAATGCCTTCAATAGTCATGTATGAGCCTATAGAACACGAGTGCATCATTGGGTAATGACATGGATATGGGGATCATCTACCGTAGTGAAGCATCTAGTGAGCCTCATTAAGACCATGAGAAATAGTAGGATCATGTTTTTATGTACCAAACTAGATGTTGGAGGAAATTGTGCCAATAATGTGAGGTGTGATAGTGGGAGATGTGGAAATGGGCTTCCTAGAAATCCATTGTGGTGTACAAACAAAAGAGGTAAGTTGAGAAGATGTGGAAGAGGGTCTTACAATGAGGAGGTAGATGAATGATGAGTTTAGGACGAGGACATTTAATGACCTTATGAGGTGTTGAATGAGACAAGCTAACAGTTATAGAGCCTCATCTACTTGGAAGAGGAGAGAGAGAGAGAGAGAGAGAGAGGGATCATGACTCAAGTGGGTACGAAGGTAATAAGAACCTTATCTTATAATTTTTGGAGTATATCCTAAAGGGAATAATAATCTTTGTCACGGTGGTCATTAATACAGTGAAAATTTAAAAAATTCAGTCACGATTGTGATGCAAGTGATGAGGGGATGATGTTGGTTAGAAGGTAAACAAATCAACCACTTATCAAGTAAAGTGCGTATGACATCATGTGGTTTAGCAACATGTGAGAAGTATAATGGCTCACATATGGAAGGTGATGAGGGTCTAGGTGGATATCGATTTGCTAGTGGAGGGAGGGGTGGTTATGTGGAGGAGGAGATGGTGACCGTGAAGGGGGTTTCATATATGGGAGAGCAGATGACTTAGTACGAAAAGGAGGAGTAGAAGAATTAGAAGTAGGTATTATAACGTGATCCACAATTAGGTATTTCTCTAAGTTAATATCCTTATAGAAAATAAGAGTAAAGGAATCACATGTTGTTGGACATGAAACTTCATTCTCGTGTGGGTGAATATCAATCTGGAAGCCACCAAGTAACCTTGAAGTATAAAGGGAATAAGGTGCCTCAGATGTGGATGTAGATCTACGGGCACCAAGAAGATAAATGTGATCATGTGTGCAAAAATAAAACATATATGATTATATAACAATATGTGGGGGTTTCCTAGACAATGCCAATTCCAAGAAGTTGTCAACTTCCTTGGAGAATTTCAACCCCCGGGTCTAGAAAAATTAAAATAAATGATGAATAGTAGATAGCATGCAATAGTAGAGAAAAATACAAAATTCCAAGTAAGTGGAATGATGAGGGCACTTAGTTGGTGCTCTGATATGGAGATGGAATGGGCATCAAGATGGAAAGATGATGAACAATTTCAAATATTTCTCCATCACTCGTCACCAATAAATTCTAACAATTGCAAATATTTTCCTTGACCTCAAACTTGAAAAACTCATTTCATAATTTTCTTATTATTGTTCCTAAAAACATTATTGAAATAAGGGAAGAAGGCATGTATATATAATCTGGGGAGGGGGTTAACTGAGGGATGTTAGATAACCTTGGTTTACAAAAGTAACCTTGATTAAAAGACATGATTTGAATTTGATTTTACCATGAGGCTCATGATTTGAAAAAAATAAACAGTGTGATGTGAAGTGGGGACATGATTGAAAAGGTTAGGTGGAATAATGCATCCCATGAGGATTATTTTGAATTTAGGAGTGGGATGTCGAATGTGTATATTATTATTCAATTTATGGGTGGGGCTCATGAATTGAATAATATTGGCATATTGATTATTAGGGGAGGTGAAAGGATTTGATTTGATTGAGTGGGGTTGATGGTGGGTGTAATAGTGGATTTGATGTGGATGAGTGGGGTGATGTGACCTAATTGGAATATTTGGATAATGAGGTTTAAGGGGATTAGTTAATCAATCAAAATTGATTAATTAAATATGTTGTTTTGGTGGGAAATGGGATTCACATGGATAATCCTACTAAAGGAGAGAAAACACAGGGTGATACCAAAATTTGGTGTCTACACATTTATCATATAAAAAAATTAAAGGATAAATCAAGCCACAAAAATATATATTGCATTTCTAGATTAATAGGATGAAAGAGTAAATGATGCATGCAATAATTAAAGTGTAAAATGTAATATAAAATTGGTTATCTTTCCTTGATAAAAATAAGGTAAGCATTCATATGTAACTTTGGATCCATTATTACAAATAAAATGTCTAAGGAATGAATCCTCCATATCATAATAAGTGTTAATAGATACACTAGATAAATGAGTATATGACTCAAGAGCAATATATACAACACTATGATGATTTTTTTGAGTAAAAACCTATCATTGGAATATAAAGCCATGGCTAACAAGAAATATATAAGATGTATATGATTTTCTATGACATCAAAACATGAGAAAGAAGGCATAATGAACCCTTGGGGAAAACATAATCGCAAATCTTCTTTAGAATGGGATTTTGAGAAGGGCATTATTATCAATAGAAGCATAATCAGATTTTCTCTTGAGGGTAAGGGTGTGGAGTTTTCATATCAAATCAGAAACACCATGCATGAGAGAAATTATATCTTGCAGAGAGGAATGGTTTGGGCAATGAGAGGCACATTGAGGGGTTGAATTTTTCCATTATGAGTGATCATATGGACTTGAGGAGAGGAATGGGATGTCGAATGATGGAATATAAATTAATACTCTAAAGGTTTAGTATGTGATGAGTTAGTGGGTGTGCAATTAGCACGAATAAGAGGACATGTAGTAGGGTTATGATTGGTTTGAACTTGGAAGTATTTGGAAACAACTTCAAAAAGTAGAAGAAGTATGAGGTATAGATTCACATTCAACAATCTTAATGCAAGAAATTTCATTATTAACATGTGCATTATCATTATCAAAAGCATAGTCTCTATCATCTATATTTTCACAAGTAAAAATTTAGTTATGCAAAGAAACTACATAGTGTTATCATTTACCATACCATAAGGAGAAGAGGATAGAGCATGATTCATGGTTGTGGTAGACAGGAGAGAATATTTGTTGAGGTTTTGAATAAGAGAGACAAAGTAATAATCACGACTTGAGAGATCATCAGGAGTAGATGTTTGGAATGTAAGGAGTTGTTAGATGACATGTGGATCATATTCAGGATTTTGCATGAAAGTACAAAATTTAGATTCTTTGTAGGAGTTGGAAAAAATTGGTTACATGCTCATAAATGTCATAGGGTGATCTAGGGATGGGTACCTTTTATTAGCCATGAGGGATTTGGATCCTAGGAAAGGAGTTTGAGTAAGGAGTGGGTTCACTAAATGATTTAATATAAATTGAATTAAACCTTAATTTCAGAGTAACTAATGTAACAAATGATATTCAACTGGTAAAATATAGTAATGTACAAGCAATGATTATTCAACAGTGTAAAAAACCTAAACACATAAGGGAGGAACAATCATTTATCGTATTTCAAGTAATCTGGAACTGATTAAAACTATTTGAATGTTGGATCTAGCTGAAAAAAGTGACGTAGTGGCTCATAGAGAGTTTTGGGGCTGTCAAATGTACTTGAAAAAACAACCCGAGAGGAGGATAGGAGTTTTGAATGTGCTATTGACTGTTACGGGCACTAGTGACTACGTTCATATTCAGAATATGATATTTTTTTGGCTCAGAATATATTTGATCCAATATTTACTTTATCACACCGACTTCATTGTTAGGGTTCCTATCACCCCTGTAACTTATAAAATAAACCCATCTATCTACACATGCTCAAAAACACATGAGATCTGAATAAAATATGCAATAATTCAAGTCATACTAACCCCAATGGTGACCCAATGAGTGAACTTATGACAAACTGTTACACTACATTAAAGACCCCATGTCATTCTTTGTGCTTGTGTGTGAAATTATGTCATTTTACTAGGTTTTTCCTTGTAATAATGACGCTAAGATAGCGAGATATAGCTAGATTTGATAAAAGAATACAAATGTGTAGTATGTAATTCAGAAATTCCCTTCCTATCCAATATATATATAGCCTAAAATGTAGTCCCTTTGAATAGTGGTAGTAGTTTGTAGATGTGATAGTCCCTCTTCATTTGCTAGCCAAAATAATAGTTTGATGTATCCTAAATTGATTCTGGGGTTTAAGGGGTAAAAGATGACTGTAAAATAATTAAAACTAAGGTGATACACCAAATTTGTATGAGGGCTTTGATTGAGTATATGCACAATTGATATGTGAAGGATTTTTGATGCACGAACCAACAATTTTCTACGAAAATTTAAGGGCAAAACACTTGGAGGTATTGAGGGAGATTATCACAACAATACTGCTAAGCTAAACATGCACATTAATATCATGCGAAAAATTACTAAATTTTTGCAGTAGGGTAAGATGATTAATCAGGGAATTTACATTCACAAGACTAATAGAAACATACACAAGACTGCAAATAATTGGTAAGGTAGAAAGTACTTCACACTCAGAAGGAAAAATTGGAAAAAATTGCTTCAATACTCCTATATCCAAAAATTCCTCCTAGAAGTTCTCCTTGTGCTTTGCAAAGGCACACAATATATAGCAAAAATAAAATTCACCCTCTTCCTAAAAATAGCCTAAGGCTTGTACTCAGCCCATGCATTCTATTTTTATCCTTTATTTAATAATAGATAAAGGAATAAAAATAGAGCATGCAATTACAAATAGGCATTAATAGCCTTGATTACAATATGGTCAAACTGAAGTTGACTGATCTATTTTTAAGAAGAGAAGGATGAATAATTTGCTAAAAATAAGATTTCTTATTAGGCAAGTCTCTCTCCATGAACATGCAACTCTATCTTCTTCTCTATTATGTCCTTTTGTGAAGGCATGCAAAAATACTCCTGTGTATTGAGAAAAAATAAATTACATTTTGTAATACTTTCAAAATAATTCATCCAAATATTAGATTGGGAACCAAATTATGTTGACACTTGTCTCTGTCTTCTAGTGATCACATGAAAAACACTCCTCTGCAAGAAAATAAACACTTTTGATCTTCAATACTTTAGAAAAATTATTCAGTTCGGTGGGGACCACCTTTGATTAAATACAATGTGGAGTTTGACCACTCTTGTGGACTTAGCAAATATACATGCCATAATACTTTAGTCTCTGCCACCTTTGATAAATACATACATGTATATATGTGTCGGCCTTTGTATTTGAAAGAATATAGTTTAAAAATTTACCTTTTGGTGATCATTGCACAATATAATCGGGTCGGTTTTTGCATTATTTGGAGCATATACTATAGTTCGGACTTTGGAAATCATTGCAATGATTATTTGACAGACACGTGGGTTAGCCCCTTCTGCACGATGAGTCAACCCTTGGTTATTTTTTGGTGGCATTTTAACTTAACCCAAACTAGGGTTTCCTGTCCACTCGCCACATATATGCATTTTTAAACTCTGGTCGGGTTTGGTTTTTTATCAACACCATCGATCTCTATCCTTGATGGACCTGCATCATTGATCTTTGGCTCCTTTGGCGGACTTTCGAGGCTTTTGTGACTTTTAAGTCCTTTGCGGACTTTAAGGCCTATTTGAAACTTTAAGCTTCTGCAGGCTCTTAAAGGAAACATTTACTATGAATTTTAACCACATTTTGCAAAACGTATAAAAGTTTTAAGAAAAATTGTCACGCCAATGTTCCATGGAATATAGGATTGATTTTTGACTTTTCTCGATTTGACTTTCTCCTCATGTGCTCGGGCTTGCAGGAAATTTTGGAACTTTTAACCTTTTTGCAAAAGGTTTCAAACTTAAAAAATACCCCCGGACTCCGCTTTTCCACTTTTGATGTGGTGGTGCCACGTGTACTCTGCGGACTTTCTGGCATGGGGAGGAAGTTTTATAATTTGAAAATTTGGTAAATTAAGTAAGTTAGTCAACAACAGTAATTTTTCTTGGACTACTTTGCATTGATTCTGATGATCCATTTGTGAGCATTTATCTCTGTACTTGTTAATTTTTTATTGTTGATCTTCAAATCATGATTTAGGGTTTCTAACTTGTGATAAATGCCTTTAATGGCTTGAACCATGGTTTGCTTCGAAAGTGGAGATCGATCCTCATCCTTTGATCTTTGTCCTTGATGAAGCTTGATCGTTAATGTACTAACCGTGGTTGAGTCCTGTTAACTCATCTCTTGAGTTTGTATGATAAAGGGGACCTTGACCCATAATGATCACTTCATTTGGATTTTCATTCTGTGGGTGAAGCCCTAGAAAAAATTTTCTTCGACGCCATTATTCTGAGCATTCGAGCTTGGTCTCTTCTACAAAAATGGATTTCTGTCATTTTTTGCTTCTTTTGAGCTCTTTGCGTAGCTATATATGATCATTTCAAGGTTCATTTAATTCTTGAACTCTGTAGATTCGTGAGCAGAAGTATTTGATCTCTCTGTCATTTTCATTTTCTTGAAGCTCGGCTTTTAACATAGGAGGTCTCTGTCTCTTTTCCTTTTTCTCTTGGCCGCCATTTTGGAGTCTGTGAGCTCGGTTTATTTTTCCTAAGTAAGATTTGAGCTTGGATTTATAGTTCTCTAGATTTTTGTGAAGCTATATGGGGTTTCTCTTGTAACATTGTCTCCTTTCTCTCAAGCTCTGTAGATTTGGTTTTCAAACCTGGTTGGAATTCAAGGCGTAGAGTTGCATGTTTCATGTCTTCATTCTATCAGAGCTTTCTAAGCAATATGGTTGTGAGTGTTTTCCACCATAAGTGGTTATAGGTGAGATAATTTTCTCTTATACGCGTACACTTCTATTTTCTTTTCTTCTTTAAATATATCACTGAAACTCTTGGAAATATTTGTGGGTTCTATGATTTATTTGCTCCTACTTGACTCCTGAGTTGAAACTTCTCATGGGCATATGGATTTCTTGCTTCATCATTTTGTTGCTTGAAAGTTTCAACTGCTTCGATTATAAAATGGTGAGTTCTTTTCTGTTACTCTGATTTTGACATTTTCTGAATGAAAATATGTGCCTAAACTTCTGTATTTAGGTTTGTATTTTTCTTGTAATATTCTTTAGAAAATTTGAATCATCTTTCATTTTATTGTTCTGAAAAATACTTCCTCTCCTGGATAGATATAGACCTGTGCAAGAATGACACTT